>OY294044.1:111497761-111752255 GCA_958510825.1 Brachypterus glaber | reverse complement strand
ACCCTGTATATGCTCTATGGTTCTTGAATATAATGTATCTAACAATGAAATATTTGTCTATTATAATAGTATATTAAAGTACTAGTTTCTAAAAAACGTGTTATGAAACGAGTGCTTTATACAATTTTTTCTATTAAAAAAACTTACATTTAAATTGATGACTGATTTAGGGGTTTTTGTTTTGGATTGGCATTACAGTTTACATGTTTAAAATTCTAAGAAGAAATGATATTTTGATATATTTTATAGTCATCTCTTCTTTTTTTTACTGCAATTAACCAACCACAATTTTAACATGGTAAAAATAACCTAAACACAAAATTTTGTAGAAAATTCAACTTTAAAGCGACCTTGACATTTGCACGGAAAACGGCAAGCGATAGGCCAGGTCTGTTGCCAACCCAAAAGAACAAAAAGTACAGACCTCTTATGGGCCTATAAGAACACGCAAAATGCGTGTGAATATGAGCTTATAGGAGTCGCAAAATAGAAAAATATATATATTAAATTACAATATAATTTTATATTTATTATTTCCATAATAAGTTTAAAAAATGATTATCCCCAAAAGTAAAAATTATAGTAAGTCTGGCAACGCTGTACTAGAATTAAAAAAATATTTTAAGATTCTGAATATATAAATAAATATTAACTAACTAAAGATAAGGTTTTTCTGTGAGGTAAAAGTATTTATCGAAGTATAACAGCATATTACACAAAAAATATTTAGGGCCACCTAAAAAGATGGCTATTTTATAAATAAATGTAACCAAATTATGTTTAAAAATATTATGATTGCTAAAATATATTAAGATTTATTTATATGAATAAATTTGTCTTCAGCTGCCATTTTATGATGCTGGTAGAAATTTCCTAGTTGGCCACGCCCCCTCCGAAAGTTATAAATTAAACGTACTTATAACGTATTTCTAACTTAAAATCTAACGTTAGATTAACGTTTGATTCTAACGTTAAAAATCGGGACTTTTGCACATATTTTATATCATACTTTTATACAGTTCTCTAACATTAGAAAAACGTTATTCTAATGTTAAATTTCTACTAGGGTAATTGTAATTATAATTATACATAATTTAACTTTAGAGAGGCATTTTTGGACATATGTTTCTCAAATTATAATTATCAATAATTTAATTAACTAACACTAAATTAAACATTTATTCAATAATATTTATTTCAAGGCTATTGCGATTTAAATTGTTTTTTTTTTAACACAAGCGTCAGTTCGTTAAGGCTTAAGGCCTATCTAGAAGCTTGCATAAGAACATAAAACATAAGAATGCGGTGCCGTTATTGGCTTACAAGATACATGACCGCACATCAAGCCAATTACGGCATCGCATTGTTATGTATTACGTTCTTATGCGAGTCTGTGAATAGGCACTTAGCCAGAGGCTCGCATATTATGCTGTCCATATATTACGTAACGCAATTTTTGGAAATTTTTGAGACCCTCCCCGCGTATTACAAGCTGTCACAATCACTATAACCCCCCCCCTAGGGTGTCACGTAACAATATCGAAATTAGTAATTTTTTCTTAATATCCCCTCGACAAAAAAGTTGACTAAAAAAACGTTCCCACTATTGCTAAAATTACAACTTTCATATTTTTAATCCATAAAATTTACAACTTTTTTGAATTTCAAGATCCACTACTGCTAAAATTACAACTTTTAAACCTATTAAATTTACAACTTTTTCGAAAACGGCATTACCCAACAAAACTTGCTTCCGAGGGAAAACTGCGGGCCTTTGTTCACTCTTTTGCGTAGATGAGCACTATTTTAAATATAACAAGTTGTTTTTTTTCCACTAGTGACTAAAAAATGTTCTACTCACTCTTTGCGTATTAAGAAAACTTAATCTTTTTGTCATAATTTTTTATTTAATTATAAATTTTTATTTAAAATTAAAGTGTTTTGGATTAAATTTAGTTTTTAACTCGTATATTAAGTGTTTTTATCTACTTAACACACTAGTTAAGAAAATAACACTACGTGTTGTATTTTAAATTTGCCTCAGAATTATTTTTTATTTTTCAAATAATACCAAGTAAATTATGAAAAACATTAATTGTTAATTATATAAAAATGGTATACAATGAAAAACAAAGCAACTACTGTGAGCTTGATCTGTACTAGTTTTCCCAAATGCCATATTTGCAGGCAGAAGATATTTGCAGAAGTCTGCTCATTGAAGCGTACTGAAACTATAAGGAAACAATAAAAGTTTCAAGTTTTTATAATAATATTACTATAAAATACACTGCCCAGTAAAAAAGCTTTCCCAGTTTTCAGCTCCGCCCGTAAAATGGATTTTTTATTATCACATTCACTTTCAGCAACCATAAAAACCTTAATATACCAATTTTCACGAAAACTACCCTCTGCCCCTTTAGGGGTAAAGTTAGAATTTTTTTATAATGAGATTCACTTTCAACAACGTCAAAAACCCCAATATAACAATGTTCACGAAAACTACCCCTCACTCCTCAGGGGGTGGATTTAGAAAAAATTTATTATCAGATTCACTTTCAGCAACCTCAAAAACCCCAATACACCAGTTTTCACGAAAACTACCCCCACCCCTCAGAGGGTGAAATTAGAAAAAAAGTATTATCAGATTCATATTCGTCGACCACAAAAACCCCTATATACCAATTCTGAAGAAACATTTTGTATACAAGTACACAAGTAAAGTATTAAATACCAAAAGTGGCGATATAAATAACAAATATGTATTAACAAATAAAATTCAGTATTAAAAATATAACGAAATTTGTGTACAATTGCTAATTATTCGGAAGAAAAAACAACAAACAAGAATCTGTCTGTAAGCATAGTTGTCCCATATGTAACTATTAACCAGATTTTGTTTAGTTAAGTTTATTTGTTGTAATAATTTTTTCTACGACTGCTTTAGAATGTAAGCAAATACACACACTTTTCAAACACAGAATAAATCAATTCTAGCTACGGTATGAATATTCCGTATCAAGTGTTAGAATGAGCACATATAGTGCTTGTTTATAAAAGAAAAGAAAACTGTAGCAAAATAACAAAAATATATATATTTTACCATAAAATATTGAATAATTTAATGAAATTTAAAGTTTTGAGTTAAATTTACATAAAGTTTATTAGTTTTTCTTAATGTTTGACCAGTTTTTTATCAACTTAGTTCAAAAAATTAAAACTGCTCCATCTATTGTTAAATATTTAAACCCGATATATGTCACAACAATCTGACATAACCTTCAACTTTTGCATTATAATTTGTAAATATGTGCTTAAATTAAATAAAAATCTTTTTTAAGTACTGATTTGATAAAATTATTAAATAACATTAATTCCTTTATTTAAAAATATGTGTTTTGTTGCATTTACAATGTCGAGTCACAAAAAACATTGTTTTTAACCTTGTCCGCAGTTTAAAGCCATACACTGTTTCATATTTGCAGTCGAAGAAAAAATATAGTCTACAAGACGTATGGAATAGTCATTCCGCGCTCGCGGGACCGTCATACTCGCCTACCGGCTCGCATGACCAACTTTCCACTCGCGCGGAATATTGTCTATTCCATACTAGTTATAGAATATACTATACTGTATATTAATTATTTTGTGGTAGCAGAATTCCTAAACGAAATCCTAATATTGACTTATTATTAATAAATAAACTATGAATTAAATTACATGATTTTCCATTTTGTTCAGTCATATGGAAAATAGAAAACTTCGCATGTTTCAAACTATAAATAATGATTAAAATGTTATGCTAGTATATCAAGTGCGTAACAAATAAGAAGTCAATAAGGAAAAAACAATGTAACTCCATAAATAAATAATCTTATTTAAATTGAAATATTTTTGAATATATGGAAGATTTATTCGAGCGGGTTAGGGCGCCTAGTCTCGTTGAAACGCCGGTTAGTTTGAGTTCGATTCTCACTTGCGCCGTCCTGGACTTATAAGTCCCCTATAGGAGATGCCTTATTAACTAGAATAGTTTTAAGTTAAAAAAACATGTTAATTTTAACTAATTAGGAGCCATGCAGGGTATTTGTTTTAACTTATCTAGACAAAAACAGTCCAAGAAACTACTGAAATACAGTAACCTGAAACTATGATGTTTTATTATCATTTGTAAAATCTACAAAAAAAATATAATAATAATATATTTTCAGCAAAATAAACAGGTGTTTGACAAATAAAAAATAAAATTTTAAATTAATTCAACATTTTTAAAAATTATAAGTTTTATGTTATTGATAATGGAGTTATATCGTTTTTACCACATCGATTTACACACAAAACATACATATTTAGCAGACACAATACTCACGATCTTCAATGTGTGTCAACGTGCCGGTTTACTTTTTTCTACCTATTCATCTATAACTGATCATCGGAGGCCATGATCACACTTATGCAATAACGAGATGCATCTCGAAGGAAAGTGAATCTGGTGACCTGTGTCCTAACACTTTCTCGTAGGTTACGTTTTCACTTCTATTTTGGTACTACTGTATAACTACTTATAAGCTATATAATAGCTATAGCTATTAAATATACCATAATAATATCTAATTTGACAACTACCATACTTAGGCTTTCACGAAAAACAAGAAATGGAACTTCTTGTCTTACCAGACCCGGACACCCTCCAAAGTATTTCCATTTGACAAATCTTTGGATTCATTTGGCAAATTTTTAATCAAGCCCGTAAATGAAGGAAGGGGAACCCTCCTCTATAGGATTAGCAGTAAGGGGTACCAAAACCAGCCTTTTTGAGACCTTTAAATTCGCTCACCGCAGTAATGAGAAGAATCTAGCACATGCGCACTGGTTTGCTTATTTTTGTTTTGACGGATGTCAAAAGTGGCTTCCGTTTAGGCAGTTGTAGTTTTATAAAATAGTTTAATTTGAGTGGGGTTACGGTGTGCATCAGGTCCACAAAAAATGAACTATATTTTTGCACTGATTTCTGGTTTTATTACTAAATCTTACTGTCTTGCATATAATTAGGTGCGGAAAATCCAGTTTTTTTGTTAAAATATATAGCAAAAGATTGTTAAAATACATGAATTTCTGTTTGATTTTTTTAATGGGGGCGTTGGTTTACGTTAACAATGGTTTGGTTTGGTAGTTTGCTGGTTTGATGTTTTTTTTTAATGTGAGGCGTTGGTTTAGGTTAACAATGGTTTGGTTTGGTAGTTTGCTGGTTTGATGTTTTTTTTTTAATGGGAGGCGTTGGTTTAGGTTAACAATGGTTTGGTTTGGTAGTTTGCTGGTTTGGTGTTTTTTTTTTTAATGCGAGGCGTTGGTTTACGTTAATAATGGTTTGGTTTGGTAGTTTGCTGGTTTGGTGTTTTTTTTTTAATGGGAGGCATTTTTCAGATACCATATTTCAGAATGTTACGTTCGAAAATGTTACGCCGCATTATATACTTGAACGTTCCCTTAGATTAGTTTTTTTTTTTTGCAAACTGTTTTTTCCTCTTTTAGTAAATATAAACTATAGGTGCTGAAACTCTTAATCGTGTTGTGGAAATGAAGGACTTGGGTGTTCTCTTTGATCAAGGCCTGACTTTTAATAAGCACATGAACAACATTATAAACTCTTGTCTTGAAATTTATGGTTTCATCGTGCGCAATACTCGAGATTTTGAAAATCTGTCATGTATAATAAGCCTGGTTAGAAGTAAACTTAATTACTGCTCTGTTGTATGGTCTCCTCTCTACAATACGCATGTTGAACTTCTAGAAAAGGTTCAAAAAAAGTTTCTGAAATATTTGGAATACAAAGAAACTGGAGTTTACAATAATCGAGCGAATTATAATACACTTCTAGCAAAATATAATTTCATCTCGCTAGAACAACATAGAGCAAATACAGCTGCCGTGTTTTTGTATAAACTTCTAAACAGCCTACAAGGCAACTCTAACTTTTTAAGAAGACTGCCCTTTCGAGTTTCCATTACTTCGACAAGAAACGAAGATCTTTTCTACATACCTAGATGGAGAACAAATCATTTTAACATGTCGCCATGTGTCGACTGGGAAATACTTGGACTTTTTTAATATTAGATTGAAATCTTTTAAGCATGCAATTTTGGACCTTAATCTTGGAACTAGTTAGATTGTGTCATTATAATTTCATCAAACAATTCACCGATCCTTTAATTGGATCTTTGATCTGTATGGATTGTAAATAAATAAATAAATAAATAAAAAGTATGGTTTTATTGGCAGCACACTGAGATAAATTTTTACATCCAAGTGCATGGGTAATTTACTTGCAGCTGCTGCTGAATGTGAATTTACACTCGAAGTGTTAATATAAATGAGGTGTGTATTATATTTTTACATGCAGTGTGTAAAGTTTACACCAACGCGTAAATATACTTTTTACCTAAAACCCTTCAATTTATTAAAAAAAAAAATAGAATAACCATTTTGTTATTTTTCTATTTATGAATAGTGTTTTATGGAAAAACTACGCAACAGAAAAATAAAACGTATATTTGTAATCAGCGCTACAAAAAGTACCAATATAAAATAGAAACAGAAAACATACACAAGTCTTAACAATTCAAAATTTGCAGGCCAGTGTTACCGCCTAAATAAGTAAAGTATTATAAAATGTATGTTTTAAGGATATTGTATTAATCACACTTTTTAAATATTTACTTTTAATCAACACTTACCAATTATTTCTTTGAAAAATCTAGCACACACAAAATTATACGTACGCTCTTACAAAAGTAAACAATTATAATGGTCGACAGCCACCAGACTCGATGAAGCAGGAATTCTGGCATCTCGAGTCACGAGACTAGCTTAACGCCCGCGATTGGCTGACTTGTACATCAGAAGTGTGATTTTTACACTTCGGATGTATTGTTGCTAAAGGTATGTTTATAAAAATACACTTTCTTGAGCTCCGAGTTTATTGTTGCAGGTATGGATGTAAAAATACACACTTTAGGTGAAAATCACCTCAGTGTCACATCAATGTTGATGTACTGTAACGATATAAATCGTCACTTTGTAATGTAGCAAGGGTTAATTAAACTATTCGTTTACTTACGTTATAATTTATGTTTATTTTGTATATAAATAGTTACGTACGTACAGAACTATTTTGTATCTGGGACTATTTTGTAGCAGGAACTGAATTCTAACCATATGAGTCTCTATTCCATAGTTCTACCTGAAAATAACATAAAGAAAACATAATTAGAATATGATTTTTAATAATAAAGAATCATATGACTTATTTCTCTATAGTGCATTTGTCTATGGACTTACCTGGTTTTTATATGTTTCAGAGTCTATTGAGGGTTGGATTTCACTGGCTTTCATCTGTAGCTTGTTTCTCCTGGAAAGTTTCGTATGCTTATTCCTTCGGGATAATCCAGAATTTGTTGAAAATAGTTTGCTGGAACTGCTCACTTAGATTCAGTATTTTGTTTATACTTAGTTCACAGGACACTTAGTATTCTGTTCGTATTTTTATTAGTTTTGCTGATAAACAATAAGTATTGTTTATATTTGTTTCTTAGAGTAATATTTTGAGGTTAGATATCACTAATACGGATTTATTAGGAAATATTCTTTTGTTATTATCTTTGATGTAGTTTTCGTTACCTTTATTAGGAATCCTATACGGTAAAACTGTAGTTGATAATGACTTGCATAGATGTCGCTAATAGTTCAGAAATAGGATTTTATTTACCTGAAGGGTTCATACTAGTGAATAAGGTCGATTTTCGCTCTTTCTTGAAGCAACTCGAATACAATGGTGGTGTCATTTTGACGAGTGTTTATTTTCTGTAATCATCGAAGTAATCCTTCATGTATTTTTATTTAAAGTTAGTGAAAATGAATATTTAAACAATGCGGAAGATATTGTAACTGTTATTTTCTACAATTACGCATTTATAACGTTTCGATGGACATCGAAGACTTAGTATGACATGTAAGTTACGTTTTTCTGTTTCTTAGAATATTTCTGAGATATAATTATTGTTTTAGCACCATTAATTAATTACCATTAATTACTCACCATTTCTATACCATTAATATGGAATTACATTAATTTAAGTTGAAGTTTATTTTGGTATATTTGATATACAAGTTCTCCGCATGGAGTGATGTTCTGTTGGAACATGGTTCTGTAATTTTCGGCATAGATAAATTCTATGTAACCGTCTAGCAGACAATTTTACATTGGACATAATTTTCAAAAGTATATTTTATCCCGGACAACATTTTCAGTCGTACATTTTATCCTGGAAGATGATTTTTCCAAAGTAGATGGGACAGCCTATATTTTTTTTTCTTTCATTTGAGAAATGAATTCATCAGCATAGGGGAGACTTGTACAGATGGAGACGATTGAATTCATACCTCATGGATTTTGCAGAAACCAGCTAAGTACTCATTCTGAAAACTTTTGAAAGCAATATTTCATATTTTTAAATTCTTTTATTTCAATATTCTTATAACTGTAAACTTTATCAGATCTGATATAGTATTGATTAATACTATATGCCCTTCTGGCTTTTGTTCATTTTTAGGTACTTATTTTTTTTAAAACATTTAATCTCATTTATTAATTATTAAATATCATACTTTTGATTAAATGATTTCTAATTTAAGCATGACTTTTATACACTGCAAGAAATGATTGTTGTTTACATACATTTCTTGGTGCTTGCTGAACTTCATGTTTTCTTTATACATTTAAGTCGAATGATTTCTGAATTTAGTAATTTTTATTAAGATTTCTTTAATTATATCTTAATATAATTACACATATTTATATATATTAATACATTACTTGATGTGCTTTCATTAAGTTTATTTATAATAAATTTCTCAAATGAATTATCTTATTTTATTTAGGGGTTATATTTTCTCAAACTGAAAAGCTTAAGTATTTACACTAGGTTGTTACTTACCTAAAGGAGTAAAAGCTAAAGTAACTGGCGCCCCTAACAACATTAATCAATTCTTTCTATTTTTCCCTTGCCCATACCCATTGCTCCGCTGTCAAAACTAGCCGTTGGCAGTGAACGTATTAATTACGATACAGTACATTTATATAAAGGTGTAAAATTTACACATTTATAGAGTGTATTTTTTTACACCTTTTTAATGTAATTTCTTTCAGTGCAGTATGTTCATGTTAGATTCTCAATTATTCCTCTGATTCGTCTCAGTAAATCTGCTACGCACATGAAAAAGTGATTAGAAAAATAAACAGTGCATTTCTAATGACTTGATTTATTCAATTACAAGTAGTAATTGAAAAAAGTGACACATGTTTTCATATCTTCAAATGAAGAAAGTTGTGCGATATTCGATTTTCTGCACAAAAAGCTTACCGCTTAAAAGCAGAAGGTTGTATATTAAAACTATTAGTTTCACAATAATCACATTTTTATACTTTTTTTTCTTTGCAAAAAAAAATATTCAAGTTTCTCAAAGTTATCTAGTAAAATTGTAGGCATTAAACAAAAATCTTTTATCCAATACATACAGATAATGAGACAATTGCCAGCTTTATTTTAGATAGATAATTTCAATAATAACCCCCGTGTGGCTTTTACTTTATTGAGTGGATAATTATTTATTTTACCCACTCAACTGTCACTTGTCAAATTATTTTCTTGTAAATGTCATTAAAATTTTTAATAAAAATATGAATTCCTAAGCTATTTATTGGATAAAACCTTGTATGGCACTCATGGGTAAACCGATATTGCCCTCTCGAAAATTAACCTGCTTGGCTGACGCCTCGCAGGTTAATTTTCTCATGGGCAATATCTTACTTTACCCACTAGTACCATAAATAACTATTAACATACGATTTGTAGTTTTTTGTATTCAATCAAATATGGTTAAAATTGTGGAGGTAAAAGGGAGGTAAATGAGACCAAAAATATTTTTTATATTATCATCTTTGTAAATGCCTGTTTCTGCACTCTTTGTTTTGTAAACAAGCGATTACTCACAGCCTGCGTAATATTTCCAGTTCCGATTAGGGGATTTTTCTGATTTTAGAAATTTATGTTAGTACTTTTATCTTCATTTCTTAACTTAAATATATAAAAAAAAAATTAACTTATTTTTTAACATTTTTTCTCAAATTTTAACTCTTTTTGTTGTTTTGTATTATATATTTTTATTGATATTGTTATGTTCAAAAATGCTAGTTTTTGAAGCTCACTTCATAGTTGTTATTTTTGCCGACTAGTTTCGTTTATTTTATATAAACATCCTCAAGGCTGTGGAACAAAAAAAAAATGTCTTAGGTACAAAACATAACTTTTTTTTTTATATAAGTAATTTTTTGGGGTATTTTTACATTACATTAAATTTAAAACAAACTAGTGGTGTTCACAATCTGAAAAAGAAACTAGGGGGGGGGTTAATTGTTTTTCTTTCTTGTAATATCATAAAGCAAGCAACATTTTTTTTTTTTTTTTTTTTTGCTTTATGATATTACAAGAAAGAAAAACAATTAACCCCCCCCCCTAGTTTTTTTTTCAGATTGTGAACACCACTAGTTTGTTTTAAATTTAATGTAATGTAAAAATACCCCAAAAAATTACTTATATAAAAAAAAAAAGTTATGTTTTGTACCTAAGACATTTTTTTTTGTTCCACAGCCTTGAGGATGTTTATATAAAATAAACGAAACTAGTCGGCAAACCATATTGTTTTTTGTACGTTTGGACACCCAAGAACCGCCAAATCAAAAAAAAATAGGAACGAGATAACTCAAATATTGTTATTTTTGTTGTAAAAACTTAAAATAGTGTTAATTTGCTTTTATAATACTCCAATTTTATGCAATATCACTAATTTTTAATGATTTTAGCTAAAATTTTAAGCGAAAGCGAATGTAATGAAAAACGTCATGAAAATTTTATGATAAAAAGATCAGGATAACTTATACAGCCTGTTCCAGAACTCGTGTACAGAAATTTGAGGAAAACTACAAATTTACTTACTCGTCATTACAGAGGTGAATAAAAATTTATCATTACCAATTACCATCAAATTTTTAGTAACTCCTGATGATGCCTAGTGAGGCGAAACATCTAGAGTAGATTATAAAATTAAAATTGTATCCAGTAAGTACTAAAAAATCCTTTTATTCTTGATTATGGAACTGGATAATGGCTTTTTGTTAAACAATTTTATAGTTTATTTTTTACTTATTAGAATAAAGATACAGCCTGTTCCAGAACTCGCGTACCGAAATTTAAGAGGTGATTCTACATCCAAAAATATGAAAAAAAGTTTCTATAAAGGTTGGTCCGGAAATGAGCCCTAAGGGAGCTACGGCCCTTCGAAGATGACGTATTGAATGGGGAACAAAAAAAAGCACCAATAAAATTTTAATGCTGCAGGGTGATTCTTCATTTAAAACTGAGCAAAAAAGTATTATACACCAAAACACCTAAATTTAATATTAAAGGAGTAATAGCCTTTTAAAAAGTAACGTTTTTGGTGGCACAAAATGGCACTTCCTCTTAATTGCATTTTTTTTTGATAACGGTTGCTCCTACAGTGTTACACTATGATATTTTATATGTATTTTTACTTTAGAAATCTATATTTTTTACAACAAATCCAAAAAACATACACATAGAAAAGTTTGGGGCAAAAATGTTTTAAGCCTCATATATTTTGTCCGTCTGGGCACGCCTCTGGATAAATTAAAAAAATAAATTAACATAAACTTATTGGCCTTATTAATACTAGTATACATGCAAAAGCTCGCCGCTCTAGCTTAAACGGTACCCGAGTTATTAATTAAAAACCTTATTTTTATTACAATTTTAAAGGGCCCTAGATCCCTTAGGGCTCATTTCCGGACCAACCTTTATAGGAACTTTTTTTATATTTTTGGATCTAGAATCACCTCTTAAATTTTGGCATGCCAGTTATGGATCACCCTGTATGTTTATGTTTAATGTAGTAAAGTTCCAGGTAATTACAAATAAATTTGAATGCAGTAAAAAATAAAATCTCTTGGCAATATTTGGCTCACCCACCTTATTTTTAGTTATTTTTTTCCGAGCCATTTGAAAATACTGCCAACCGTTTAAAAGAGTACTTATTGCAGTTTGTTTTGTTTTTTAATTATTGTTTTTAGATTGGACGCCATTCGCAATTTTTTCCAACTAATTTAGATCTATGAAAAAAAAAACAAATACAATAAAATTATAAATAAATTTATTTTTAAATTAAATAAATAAGTCTTTTCAGTTACAGTAATACAATAAATTACATTATTACAATATAAATTACGTCAATATAAAATAATAGTATATTATGTATAGTATGCGAAAAAGTCTTTAGTGTTTGAGACTGAAGTTTTTTTGCTGAGACGGAGTCGAGGCAAAAAATCAGTCGAGAACACTCAAGACAGTTCGCATACGTGGTGCATATAATATTTTTTCTACTACCTAAAGCTAGTAACTCCAAATATTAGTCAAAAATATAGTTAAAAAAATATTTTGACATAGCTGTCAGTTTGACATATAAGTTGAAAAAAGTTATTAGTTGTCTTAAATTTTATCATTATTGACCGTCGTCAATAAACAATGCTTAACAACGGTCAATAATAAATGAGTTCAGTGATTTTATTGGTTGCCAAGGTAAACAAGCCTCGACAACGGTAGATAATATGTAAGCTAGCACTTAATTAGGTAGTACAAATAATTACCTTTAAATATTGCACTAAAACAATAAACCTTATACTAAAAATCAACCTTATATTTCTTCTTCTTTTTCCTTTATTTTGGCCTTTTCTCAGTGAGATAATTAGCCAGATCCCTCTTAGTTACTCAATTCACCAAGAGTGGTTCTTGTCTGGCTTTTCGCCATGCCCACTCCTGTTTTAAATATATAAAATTTCCAGTCTTCTGTAAGACCTTTTCTTTTTCTTTTCCTTCTTTCCTTTTCGTGTTTACTGTTGGTTGTGTTAGCTGTTGCCAAGGCAGTTTTTTCTAATTTGTAAATATATTTGCGCATGCGCTAGTATATAAAAAATTTTGTACGTATAAAAACTTCTTCACGTGTTAGTTGCTTCCAAATCAAAATTTATCAGCATTATAAATGATTAAAAAACATAAAATTCCCTTCTTACTCCAATATAATCACATGTTCGTCATTTTACTGCACATCTTCCATACAATCACTATAAAATATATAAAATCGATTCTGGGGCATATCTAAGATAGCAAATAAATAAATAAATAACTAATACTAAAAGACTTGGTGCTAGAAAATTAAACGTGCTTAACGTATTACTAATTCCTGCCGAAAGTAGATCTTACTCGTTTCACGGATGAAAAGCAACTGAACCTTATATTTAAAAATAGGAAAATTGAATGCGGATTTAACCAACGAACTAATAACTCTTCTCTCTAGAATACGCATACCGTTAATATAAAGTATCGCCAACATCTCGGTTTGTTTGTAAACAAATAGTAGGTATATTCAGACCTGAACAATAACAGTTACCAGTAACTGTTGTTGTTGTCTCTGTTAGAACCAAGCTGTGCAGGTAAGACAGGCAAATGTATATGTTGGCTACGTTTTTGTCAGTTTTTACAAATGAAATGCCTATTCTAGAGAGAAGAGTTATTAGTTTGTTAGATTTAACAGAATAAACTAGAAAAACTAATTAATTATCACAGGAGCATAAATATAATAATAACGTAAACCACAAAAAAGAACTCTGTTTTCGCATGCTCCCGATTACCACCAATAAAATAATGGATACGTCGTAAGCTTCTGGTTATTTCATTGGTGGTAATCGCTCGCATGCGAAAACTAGATTCTTTCTTGAGTGGTTTACCCATACTCAATCACTAAGCATGCGGAGTGAGGTGATAATTAACTTTCCTAGTAAATTCGGACCGTAACCCTGACATAATATGTTTTTAGGGAATTCAATTCAATTTAATATCTTTAAATAAAAGTTTTAAGGTCCTTAATTCTTATAAATTACTTAAATGTAAAAAAATCATGCAAAACCTTACTTACTGATGTTTATCTAGAGCAGTTAAAAAAAATACTGCAAAATAAATAATATATTTACACTGACAAAAAAGATATGTTTGGGGCAATCAGAACAATAGTTAAATATGGAGTACCTATTTTTTTTTGGTTCGTACAACCAAAAATCAGGTAAGGGCAGCAACAACACATATTTTTGTTCTGTCAAATTGCATAATATAAAGCAAGTTTCATGATATGCAAGGAGTAATAAGCCAATATAATCTTCTTTTAACTTCGATGTATTCTATTGGCTGATTTTTTTCTTGTGTAGCATGATACTTGACTAATGTAAGATAAGCTTTACATTAATCTTTGCGAGTTTCTTTTCATATTTGTAAAAAAAAATACTTCTTCATTGAAAAAAAAATGTTGAGCAAAGTTTCATTTTTGTGTGAGAATTTTTTGACAGCGGAAAAATGTTTTACACTCAAAAAATACGCAGAATTATAGTATACTAAAGTTTATTTTTTAAGGTAAAGTTATTTTAAATTTGCATATAAATACTCCACAAAGTCCGATTTACACTGAAGCATGTGGCTTGTTTTGAACGTCAACATAACCAAAATTTATAATTTTTGTTTACTTACTTTGTTTTGATCATGGTTCAAACCAAAAAGAGAATTGATAAAGCTGTTTCTAAAAACACTTTTGTATTCCTATGGAAACAAAATTTGCTTATAAAATCGCTTTTATTCCAATAATTTAGAGGAATAAACCATTGTTTTGTTCTCGTTAATGGCACGTCAAAGTTTTACGGTTGTGTAAATTGGGCCTAGTCATTTCGCTTAGGACGCATGCGTATCTTACGTTGCTATGGTAATTTCGAGATTGTTTACAAGCGGGAAGGTTTAAAATAACTATACCTTAAAAAAATTAACTTTAGTAGGTACTAGTATAGCAAATGAGAAAAACAAATAAGAATCTTTTCTATTTTTTGCCACACTAAAAAAATTGTTGAGAATTTTTTTATAGTTGTGTGAAATTTTTTTGATAGTGCAATTTTTTTTAAATAGTATAGGATTTCTGGGGTACCTACTATAATGGCTGTAAAGAAAAATAAGTTTCACAGAATAAATTAAAAATACCTAAAATAAAATTTAATTTAAATTTAGGTTTTTTATCTTCTGGTTTTCGGCGAATATGCATTATAAGCCATTTCTTGCCCATCATTTCTATCAAAGGACCTTCCATAACCACTTCCATGGCCTGCCACTACTTCAACGTGCCCAGAATCATGCCCTCCTCCTTGCCCACTGTGCAGCAATTTTTTTAGGCCAATTATGCCAGCAAGAACTAAAGCAAGCTTTGAAACAATTAGAGCTTTTCCGGCCAATAGGGATAAAGCTCCTAGTGCTAAGGGGATCATTGTTCCTCCAAGTATCAGGGGGAGGAGTAAATATCCTCCTTTTCCTTTCTTTTTGCCTCGCTCCTCGCCGTTTGTAGAACGTCCCATATCCATCAGCGATGGTAGTTTTAGCTAAAACCAAATAGTTTATATTTTGCGCATTTTTTCTAATTTAGGTTTATAATAAAGCTGATATGACACCCAAATTGATCATAAATTTTGTTAAAAAAAAACCTTATTAGGAGTTGAGGTAAATCCTTAAGCTATTTTGCTTCAAAAAACAAGAAGAAGAAGAAGAAGAAGAAAAAGAAGAAGAAAAGAAAGAAAAAGAAAGGAATTTTGGTTTTCGACATTTTAGTATTTAATTTTTCGTCCTCGAACCGTGAAATTTCACCTTCAAATGAACTTTTCTCGAAAACGGTTAATCCTACAGTATTACAACAAGAGTACCTTTTTTATGTATTTTGACCTGAGGAATCATATTTAAAAAATAAAATTGCAAAAAAGTTACACAGAAAAAAGTTTGGGACAAAAAACTGATAAGGCCCCACGTTTCGCACACCCCTGGTTTAAATAAGTACGTGAAAATGACATACAAAGATGGGCCTTATTAGGATTAATTCACGTGAAAAACCTTGTTAATATATCTCAAAGGGTTCCTGAGTTATTAAATAAAAACCGATATTTTTTAGCCAATTTCAAAGGGGCGTAGCTCCCTTATGACGCATTTTTAGACATATGTTTATAGGAACTTTTTGTCACATTTTATCATGTAGAATCACCTAAGCTATTTCAAATACACCCTGTAGAATGTGATATTATCGATGTCTTATAAAAGTTTATTATGGAGAGGGGCGGATCCACGGGGGGCTAATGGGGTAATTACCCCCCCCCCAGGGTAGAAATTAAGAGAAAAATTCGTAAAAAAATTCGCTTGCGGCGCTAGAGTTTCTTACGTTATTTTATAATTTAACAAAATAAAAGTTATGTTTTTTGATTTTACCCCCCCACCCCAGGACCACTTCCTGGATCCGCCCCTGATTATGGAAGTTTCATAATGGTTTCCATAATAGAATCTATTTGAGTGTAGTAATGGCTTTAATATGGAAAGCAGATAGAGAAAATTATTGGTGGGTCTTATTATAAAAAAATCGACTTATATTTATTCCTTGAAATTAAATTTTTAAGTTAAGATTTAATTCTTAGCTGTAAAATATTTTAGAAATTATGAAAACAATTTATTTATCCCTAAAAAATTATTTAGAATCGTTATCAAACAAGGTTATGGTTTTTTTTAATAAAAAAAGTGCCCGCTTTAATTAATAAAAAAAAATGTTAGGAAAAAGGAATTTTAAATTTGCGTGTCTTTGTCTTTGCTTGAAAACATAGAACACAAAGGAGAGGAGATAAGTGATTGACATGCCACTTCAATTTAAAAACTATAAAAAAAATCATTTAATTAACTAGAAGGTTGCAACTGGTAATTTTTGTTCTCTTTTTCTCTCTTTTTGAATGTGTTATTTTATTTTTTATATTTATTTATCATATCTCATTGTATTAAATGTTTGTTTACATGTTTGTTTAACCTACTATTCTACTTAATCACGCATCCCCTAACTCCAGGACTTGTGTGGGCTACTAGTAGAGGGAACCACCGGCTTATACTGACTTTCGAACCTGTTTATTGTTTAACTTCCTACTAGGAACTAGTAATCACTTAAATTATTTGCTACCTAAACTACACATTACCTGTAAAGTATAAGAGTTAAAAAAGTCCGATATCTTATTCATTATCAAGTTATTTAAAGCATCCTCCTTTTCATTTAGCGATCTTGGCAACACCGCCTCCAGCTCCTTCTCCGTTTTCACCTCCGGGCTTTCCAAGGCCCCCGGAGTTTTAACAAAAGAAACTCCGTCCCAAATTGAGATATCCGTGTAAACTCGCGCAGCTCGATCCATAGCAGAAAGCAGCTTCAGCTTCAGACATGGAGTTAAATCCTTTTGTGCACAATCTTCAAAAACTTTATACACATACTTAAAATCACCAAAAATCGTGTTGTCTTCGACGGCGCGAGGTTGACTGTCGGTTATCGAATTTAATGAATTTAGGTTGGTACTAGTGGAGCGTGATAGGGCATTTTCCGCCAGTAAACAAATGACTAAACACTTGACCAACATTGTATATAGTGTATATAGTTCTGACTTAATATTACTTGCACTTCAAAGTATATATAGTTGTCGGTAAATGAATTTCTCGGTATAATGCGTTTTGATCCCTCCTCTGCGGTCAATATTTAATCTAATATCGCCCCCTACCCCCTCATATCGTAACTAATTCTAATGTTGACCGAGACAATTGAAATAATGAGAAAAAAAAATAAAAACAAGCCGTGAAGTATGTATAATGCTTAGTATTCCATAGTATAATCTTCACAGTGGATCGTCTACTTTCCTCTTTTTCTTCCTCTGAAACTTTATATTCTTCTTAAATTCTCAGGGTGGTCACATGTTAGGGAAATTAGGGAAGTCATGGAAATGTCAGGGAATTTAATCTGTCAGGGAAATGTCAGGGAATGGTATTGAAAAAAATGAAAAATCAGGGAATTTTATTGAAAAAACTGTAATTTTAGTTTATTGTTTTATCCGTTTTTTTTTTCATGTATTTTTTAACTTAAAACCAAAAAAAGTCAGGGAAATGTCAGGGAAAAATATGAAAATTTTTTTGGTGGTTCTTTTTATCCAGCCTCTGCTTTTGGCAGCAGATGTCGCTAACTGTTATTGCTGTTTCTTACAATTATTTTTCTACTCCATATAGCATATGAAAAAGATTTGATTTTCACAGTTATCCTTATACTGATATGTGGCTCTGAAGAGTGCTAACAAGCACGAAATCGATCAGTAACTTCGGTTTGGACTTTAATCAAAACAAAAGTAGTTGTAAGGAATAGTAAAATAGTTATTTATGGTACTAGTGGGTAAAGTAAGATATTGCCCATGAGAAAATTAACCTGTGAGGCGTCAGCCAAGCAGGTTAATTTTCGAGAGGGCAATATCGGTTTACCCATGAGTGCCATACAAGGGTTTATCCAATAAATAGCTTAGGAATTCATATTTTATTAAAAATTTTAATGACATTTACAAGAAAATAATTTGACAAGTGACAGTTGAGTGGGTAAAATAAATAATTATCCACTCAATAAAGTAAAAGCCACGCGAGGGTTATTATTGAGTTTATCTATTTAAAATAAAGCTGGTAATTGTCTTATTATCTGTATGTATTGGATAATAGTATATTATTACAATTTTTTTTTTAATTTGAAAAAAATTTATAATACTCTTCTAGCCCGAGAACAGCAGAGTAGAAAAACAAGTAATTTCTATATTGATCTCAGTAAGCGCGTGCCGATATACATAATGCACATGAAAATCAAGCAGGCAATTATCATGAACAACACTTTGGCAAAACTGGAGCAATTCTTCACTTAATTCTATAATGGGAAGATATACAACTAACTAAAAAGAGACGGGTATGTTTCATGATAATCAGTACCCGGCATATTTCCAGTTATAGTCCAGTCTTCAAGTTAATAAAAAAAGGCTTAACCTGGAAATAATTCAGGGAGTTTGGATTTTTGGTTTATTGGGTAGGGTTTAAGGCTGCAAATAAACAATTTTGCGACATTGAACTCGATTTTTTAACATATTTTTCACATAGATCGGTGCATTCTATGACAAAAAACGTTTCATATGAAAATAAAGAGGACCAAATCTCTAACATTTTTGTGTCATGTATTTTTTGGTGCGACTTACAGCTAATTCACGCCTTAAACGTTACACTGTAAGGTTTTAGATTTTTCTTTGTGACTTGGTTAGGAAGGTTTTTTTATGCTTAATACAATGGTGATTCAGTCGAAAATCGGTTTACTCGAGATAACGGGGCAAAAATGTGTGAATTATTAAAAAAAAAATAATTTTACGTAAATTAAAAAGAAAGTGCCATATAGATTTTTTTAATTTTCACCCAAAATGTTCTAACCGACGATAAAGAACAATTGTGGTTTTTCGAAAAAAAGATTAAAAATCTAAAAACGTATACAGGGTGCGCCACCTAAAATTCCCCAGGCCTGTAACTTCTTTATTAATAAAGTTATAGAAAAGTACAAGGCATCGATTTGTAGATAATTTAATTATCTTTAGAACAGTTAATAACTTTTTTGAAAATATTTTTACTGGAAAATTTTCTGGAAGAAACAATGTGATTTTCTTTGATTTTTTTTTCCTTAAAGTTTACAAAAAAAAGTTTATACATGCCTAAATAGACAATTTGATTACCTTTAATTTAATGTATAATACATTAAAGACCAATATCTCTTTTATCAGGTATCTCCAAAATTCTTGAAAGGGTTATTTTTAATAAAGTCATACATTTTTTAGATCAATTTTTTATACTTACTTCATCACAACATGGCTTCTTAAAAAATAAATCTACAAAAACAGCAATTTTGGATTTTTTGCTTAGTTTATATGAAAATATGAATGATAAAAAGAAAAGTATTGAAATATTTTTAGATTTGAGCAAAGCTTTTGACCTTGTAGATCATGAGCTGCTTTTACTTAAACTAGAAAAATTAGGTTTTAGAGGTAAAATTCTTGACTGGTTTCGATCATATCTTAAAAATCGTTCTCAGGTTGTTAGTATTGATAGTGAGGAAAATATAACCTGTGGCGTTCCACAAGGGTCTGTTCTAGGGCCCTTGTTGTTCATACTTTTTATTAATGATTTGGTTGACTCTTTTGATGAGGAAAATTTAATATTATTTGCTGATGATACCAATTACTTATGTACTTCTGATAACCTGGAGGATACTGTTTCGGCTGCTCAAAATATATTAGTTAAATTTAGAAACAGGTTCTCAAATAACAGGCTTTTCTTAAATATTGATAAAACGTCATTTATTCACTTCAAATTCATACAGCCACAATTTTTATACAGTCACTATATTAAGCTAGATTCTAGATCGATAGCCCAAGTAAGCTCAACTAAATTTCTGGGTGTTTATATAGATGAGCAGCTAAAATGGGATGTCCAGGTGTTAGATTTATGTAAAAAATTATCTTCGACCTGCTATGCATTATCACGATTACATCAAATTACAAATAAACAGATAACTCTTAGTTACTACTATTCTAATTTTTATGCCAAAGTTATGTATGGTATCATATTTTGGGGTTCCAGTAGTCTAGCTGTAAATGTATTTAAAAAACAAAAACAAGCTGTTAGGAATATGGTAGGTGTCTCACCAACTACATCTTGTGTTCCTTATTTTAAAGAATTAAAACTTTTAACAGTTCCTTCCATTTACATTAAGGAAGTACTTATGTTTGTTTTTAAAAATAAACATTTGTTTACTTCCTTTAATATGACACATCAGTATCCTTCGAGACACGCAAACAATTTTATTTTACCCTATAATAGTACAGTTGCATATGAGCATGGCCCCTTTTATATGGGCATTAAGATTTATAATAAGCTGCCACTAACCTTTAAAAATATTGAAAATGTAAACATTTTTAAAAGAAACTTACACAACTACCTTGTCGAACAGTGTTATTATAGTATTGATCATTATCTTAGTGGAAGTCCCTAAAATGGAATAAAAAACTTTATGTTTTATTGTATTCTTAGGTTTACTTCTATTTTTTATGTTATTTATATACATGTGACTTTATTTTTTTGCTCACAGACTTGTTCTACATCTTTGTAAGGTATTTTTGAACAATAAATTATTATTATTATTATTATTATTATTATTATTATTATTAGGATCTAGTTTAGTATTTTCCAGAAATCTGAAAAAACGTGATTTTTTTAATATTTTAGTTTTCGACTTCAGGTTATGCCTTTTTTACTCCAACTGATTAAATACTAAGGTACATAAAAAGCTAGAATTAAAAGTCCAAACCCAAGAAGTAATGGAAAATTGAAACCAAAAAATTCTACTTGAAAACATTTACATTCTTTCAAATAAAATTAAATTAATCAGATTAGCCTTGTAAGGAAATAATTTTTTTTCACCACCAGCCTAAAAGCACATCTTTATTACTGTTCTTTTCATTGGTAGAAATATTATTTCTCTACCTATGACGTCAGAGGTTCTAAAAATAATGAAATTGCACCATGGTTAATAATGAATTTTTATTCAGCTGTTTTGGCATCTGACGTTTCACTTAATTATTAAATTACTTTGCTATTTACAAGTGTCTTTAGGCACCAAATTTATTTATTGCATGACAAATTAAAAAATATTAACTAAATTAGTACCTATAAAATATGTTTTACAAAAAACATTTCAAAAAGTGAAAATCATTGGTCCATCATATTCAACCATATATTACCGTAAGGATCATAGATTACTAGAGTTACAACCCCCATATATCGATTTTTGAGGCAATAGATTCTCCCTCGCAGTTTTCGCCTGTCCCCTTATTTCTGGGGGAGTACCAGAATCATCACTTTGCATTTCACTTTCCATTTTTATATATTTTATCACAATTAACACGGAAACACTTTCTAACTTAATAATTTTAGCAGATCACCAGAAAATTTCTACCAGAAATGTCAAGTTATTCATTTGTTTTTTTAATGGCCGCGAACGGCCAGCGTGATATTTTAAATTTATAAGCTTTTTCATTAAATTTTAGTAAAATAAATAAATAAATAGCTAATTAATTGTACTGGTAGTGAAAAAAATACTATATTTTCCACGTGAGTGAAGATTTAACATTTTAGACCGCGTCTTGCGGGCTTCGCGCTAGCGCGCTCATCCCACAATTTGACGCAGGTCAAAAATGTTAAACTTCTCTCACTTGGTAAATAATATACTATTCTTATTAATGACGTTTGTTATTTTTGTTATCAACTAAAACCTAAATTGTCACGCTGTTCTAGAAGAACTTTTAAATGACATGACCAAACTTGGCATAGAGGTACCACTATAGTACCTAAGCACTCCATCTAAATTTTTTTCAAAACGGTCCATCCTTTCACGATACCGGGTGTCCCACCAACCAGGTTCTAGACAAGTTATATCTCCGTTATTTGAAAAGGTAAATTTTTTGTAAAAAATAGCGTTAAATGGGAGCCAAAGAAGATTTTATTGACTTATTCACCCCCCCCCATTGCTTACTTACTCCCTTGTAACCACCCAACCCTTTGATTTTCATATAAAACCTCCCACCCCTATTTTTATTTAAGAATATGAAATTACATTTCATTTTGAATTAAACCATGTATTATAAATAGTATCTTATTCTTTTAGGGACTTCCAATAACAATTATTATTTAGTAATAATAAAGTCCCACCAGGTTTTAGACAGGCTATATCTCCGTTATTTAAAAAGATAAAAAAGTTAAAAAAATAAATAAAATTAAATTGGAGTCAAAGTAGAATTTACTGACATATGCAAAAACTACCCCTTATTAACCCACCCTCTTGGAACCACCTCCAACTAGTTTCTTAAATAGCACTCCCCTATTTTACTGAAGAATATGAAAGCACATTTCATTGTAAATTTAACCAGAAAATTTTCCAAAAACACGTTAAATTGTTGTTAATTAGCTTAATTGTGTTTAATTATGTTTAATTATGTTTTAATTTTTTTTTCTCATCTTTTATATATAGAATTTTTGTTATTTAGTTTTAAATTTAATTGTCCTGTAATTGGTTAGTCTGTTGGGCAATAAATATATTATTATTATTATTATTATTATTATTATTATTATTATTATTATTATTATTATTATTATTAACTACCCGCAACTTTGTTTCAAATACCACCCTTCTATTAATAAATAATAACTGTTATTTAGAG
Organism: Brachypterus glaber; assembly: GCA_958510825.1. Taxonomy (NCBI): domain Eukaryota; kingdom Metazoa; phylum Arthropoda; class Insecta; order Coleoptera; family Kateretidae; genus Brachypterus; species Brachypterus glaber. Next base: position 111,728,926 of record OY294044.1, on the reverse strand, counting down.
CCCCTTAAAATCTAAAATACCACGTATAATAAATGGTTGAATTCAGAATAAAGTGTACTTTCATAGTCTTTAATAAAAATTAGGGGGTGTCATTTGAAAAACAGAACTTGGGGGTAGTTTCAAGGGAGTGGGTAAGCAAGGGGCGGTTTTGAATAAGTCAGTAAAATCTTCTTTGGTTTTGATTTAATGATATTTTTTGAAAATGTTAATACCTATCTAGCTATATCAAGAACTTGGTGGGACACCCAGTGTAGTGAACGGATGGACCGTTTTGAAAAAAATTTAGATGGAGTGCTTAAGTACGATAGTGGTACCACTATGCCAAGTTTGGTGAAAATCCGAGACATCGAGGGCAAACCGAGTATGTTAGCGTGAAATATCAGAGATATTTTCTAAAAAACACATTTTTTTCAAAAACGGCTCTAACGATTTTTAAAATTTTGGTTATATTTTCTTAATTAGAGCTCATATAACAAATTCCAAAAAGAAAAAAAAAATGGAAGTTTTCATGTCATTTAAAAGTTCTTCTAGAACAGCGTGTTTTGTTTCCTTTGCTTTGTTTATTGTTTGTGTGCGTTTTTGAATGAAAAAAAAGTAGATAAGTACGCTGTTAATGTACTGAAAATTGCAAACGAACGCTCAGTAAGCGCGTATGCCCAAGACCAGACCAGACCATAAAAACGGATCTTTTAAAACTCAAGAATATGAAGAAAGTTTGTAATAAATTCAAGAAAAAGTCCAAAATATGGTAGAGCATATCAAATACAGCTGTAAATTTATATAAATATTCGTGAATTGTACGCAAAAAATAAATAAAAATAGTAATTTATTCAACATTTTGAAAAAACTAAAAAAATATTCAAGTTTAAAATTTAAAATTTAAAAATGACAAATGTCATTATGAAGGGAAATTGTTACTTCCGAGGCATATCTGATAAAATTTAATTTAATTTAAATTTATGTACTTTTAAGGTAGATTTTTCTTTAAAGAAATTTTCTATTGAATGTTGAGTTTGTAAATTAAAGTCTTTTTTATTTTAAACCCAACTGTTCAATCAGAAGCAACTGGCGTGAAAAGTCCAAACCTGAAATAACCTAGACCTGCGTCCTGACGGAGTCGAAAACTAAAATATTAAAAAAATATGTTTTATCCAACACCTTCACAGAAACACTTATTTTGAGCACTATTTTAAATGTCAAAAGTGAGTTTTTTTCCACTGGTGACTAAAAAATTTTTCACCCACTCTTTTACGTACAGCTTTTGATCTCACCCAAAATTAGTTACATACCCTATTAATTAAGTATTATAACTATTCTATAAATAGAAGCACGTTAACTAACCCATAAAAATTAAAGAAAACCCCAAATTATTCTTTAGTTTTTGATACTGTTTTTATTAAAAATTCTGTCATCACCGCGTCCATTTTGAAGTTTGTAAGAAATGTAAAACTAGCAATTGTTTATTTTTAATAGGCATACTTAGGCCATTGCTACCTATTATTTTAGTATTAAGAAAACTTAATCTTAATAATTTTGACATAATTTTTTGCAAAATTATAGATTTTTATTTAAAAATAAAAGGTGTTGGATAAAATTAAATTCTCAACTCGTGTATTAAGTGATTTTATCCACTTAAGAATATCAATTGATATTCTTTGCGTGGTAAAAAAATAACAGCTCCAAATAGAGTTCAACTTCGCAAAATTCTTTTTTTATTTGCGGCCAATAAACCGAAAAAAAAATATTTAGTAAGCTTAATTAGTAATTAGTCATAATTTGATGTTAATGATAAATTTTTATTCACCTCTGTAATGACGATAACATCTGATGATGCCTAGTGAGGCGAAACATGTAGAGTAGATTATAAAATTAAAATTGTATCCAGTAAGTACTAAAAAATCCTGTTATATCTTAATTATGGAACTTCTTGTTAAATAATTTTAGTAAAGTAAAGTAAGTCTTTATTTCATATTATAAGAAATTTGACATAAAAAAAAGTACATCAAAATTTTATACAATGAACAAGTCAATAACAATTAAACATCTAAAATATCTTCTCATTAAAATATCCATCAATGGAGTAGTATGCCTTTTTTATGAGAATTTTTTTAATTCTATTAAATTATTAAAAATATTTTGAGCCAGTATCTTATATTCTTGGCCCAATTTATTATACATATTTGTGCCCCTGTACAGTGGCCCGTTTTGAGTAAGTGTAAGTCGTGACTTCTGAATTGACAACTTATCGTTGTTTCTGGTGTTGTAGTTATGGAAACTCTTATTTCTTGATATTTTTTCCTCATTTTTATGAATATAGTTTAAAATATTAAAAATGTATAGGGACTGTCAAAATACCCAACTCAATAAATTTTTCCCGACATGTATGATTTTTATTAAAACCCGCCATCACTCTGATTGCCTTTTTTTGCAATGTAAAAATGTCATTAAAATTTGCTCCCATTCCCCAAAACTCAATGCCATATGATAACCTTGATTGAAAGAAAGCAAAATACAACATCTTTAACACCTCCATCGAAACCGTTGGTTTTATTTGTTTTAGTAAAAATAAGTACCTACTCAACTGAGAAGTCAGGTTATCTATGTGAGAATTGCAAAGCAGCTTATGATCTAAATGTATACCCAAAAATCTGCAACTTGATACTTGAGGAATAGTCTTATCATCTAATCTGATAAGAATACTATTATTGTTGGTAAAATTTTTGGGGACAAAACGCATAAACTGCGTCTTAGCCACATTGAGGACAAGTCCATTCTCACTACAATAGTTTTGTATTAATGTGATTACCTGGTTAGCTAAATACAGCAGCTCTTCCAGGTCCTTCGCTTTTATCAAAATATTTAAATCATCCGCGAACATAATTATTTTAAATATATTTTTGCAATATTTTACAATATCATTCACAAAAATTAAAAATAATAGGGGTCCTAATATGGACCCCTGAGGAACACATTTTTTAACTCTTTTAAATTGTGACTTAATGTTATTTATAAAAACTTGCTGGAACCTATCTTCAAGATGTAACAATAACATTCAGTATTAAAAATACAACGAAATTTTCTGAGTGTAGGTATTTCTAATTTGTCAATAAGCAAAATATTTGCAATATACATAAAATAAATTTATAGTATAACTGAAAATACGTGCGTAACATAAGTAACGTAACTGGACATACTATAAAATTACAGTATTCTTGAACTTGACTAGAAAAACGGCAAGTGTCATATATGGTCAATAAAACAGTATAATTTATATGGAAAGGATTTTTTTGTAATCCTTTTATTTATTTTTATCATTTAGTACTCTATAAAATAAAGAGAGTGAGAAAAAACATATAGTCGTGGTACTTTCTTAACCTCGTATCTCCAAAATAGTTATTTTTTTAACTAGTGTATTAAGTAGCACTTTATCCACGAGACCGTCATGATGCATGATCGCCTGACGTGTCAGCCCAGTTGAATAAAGTCACCAAGTCCAAAATAATCAAAATTTGCGTTACGTAATACTTAAACGTTCCCTTAAGCCATTTAAAAGTTAAAGGGGGTCGGACTTTTGACACGCACGGTACCTACAGGGTGTATTTGAAATAGAGTAGGAAATTTTAACAGGTGATTCTACATGATAAAATATGACAAAAAGTTCCTATAAACATATGTCTAAAAATGCGTCATAAGGGAGCTATGCCCCTTTGAAATTGGCTAAAAAACTCGGTTTTTATTTAATAACTCAGGAACCCTTTGAGATATGTTAACGAGGTTTTGCACGTGAATTAATCCTAATAAGGCCCATCTTTGTATGTCATTTTCACGTACTTATTTAAACCAGGGGTGTGCGAAACGGGGGGGGGCCTTATCAGTTTTTTGTCCCAAACTTTTTTCTGTGTAACTTTTTTGCAATTTTATTTTTGAAATATGATTCCTCAGGTCAAAATACATAAAAAAGGTACTCTTGTTGTAATACTGTAGGATTAACCGTTTTCGAGAAAAGTTCATTTGAAGGTGAAATTTCACGGTTCGAGGACGAAAAATTAAATACTAAAATGTCGAAAACCAAAATTTTAATGATGCAATGTTATTCTACATCAAAAACTAAGAAAAAAAGTTTCCATACATGTAGGTCGAAAAAACGCTTTTAAAGCTACCATAGCCCTTTAAAAATGGTGCATATTTAGTAGAACATAGCTCCATTAGGATTGATTTTTGGAAGTACTTGTATATGAGGTTTTTTTCTTAGTTTTTAATGTACATTCGCCCTGCATCATTAAAATTTTGGTTTTCAACATTTTAGTATTTAATTTTTCGTCCTCGAACCGTGGAATTTCACCTTCAAATGAATTTTTCTCGAAAATGGTAATCCTACAGTATTACAACAAGAGTAGCTTTTTTATGTATTTTGACCTGAGGAATCATATTTCAAAAATAAAATTGCAAAAAAGTTACACAGAAAAAAGTTTGGGACAAAAAACTGATAAGCCCCCCTCCCCGTTTCGCACACCCCTGGTTGAACTAAGTACATGAAAATAACATATAAAAACGGGCCTTGGTAGGATTAGTTGACGTGCAAAACCTCGTTGATTTATCTCAAAGGGTTCCTGAGTTATTAAATAAAAACCGATTTTTTTAGCCACTTTTAAAGGAACGTAGCTCCTTTATGACGCATTTTTAGACATATGTTTATAGGAACTTTTTGTCATATTTTATGATGTAGAATCATCTGTTAAAATTTCCGACGCTATTTCAAATACACCGTGTATACTAAATTACTCATACTAAAATAATATCAATTATAGTTCACTAATTTAGATAATACGCAGTTTATAAAAGAAATTTAGGTTAAATATCTATCACTTTTATTTTGGTAGAAAAGGAAAGTAAAACGGGATCAACAATTAGCAAAATTGTTGTCTGAGTCACTAAAAAACCATTGTATTGAAAAACAAACCTACCTACATTTTAAATTAATTAAATTGAAACACTCATTACCTAAAAATAATGAATTGTTTTACTTTAATTAAACAGTTATTTGGGACATTAAAATTTAGTTTTACTTTCCCCGAGGAAAGTCTGCCGTTAAAAAAGACGTCTAAAAATATTGGTAATCATAGCTTCCTTGTCCAAAGTTATAGGCTAGGAGTGTTTTTGGTAAAAATCGGGGTGGGGTATACCCCTTTAAGGAAGAACTAGATGAAACGTCAAAACATGGCACTATTGTACATCTAGCAAATTTCAAACTAGGTGTTTTGTTTGATTTTAAATTCTGTATTTTTAAAACGTTATATTCTAGCAAAAAACTGTATATAACATTTTTTATAGGGCTTAAAAAGAGCTTTTATTTAAAATTTAATTTTTTGAAATCGGATTATAAATATGTGAGATATGCTAAAAAAACCTTTTACTGCTTTAAACCCCTATATTTCGAAAACAATTCGTTTTAGGAAAACGTTGTTGATAACATTTTTTGACCAATTTAAAATTATCTTTTATATAAGTGCTAAATTAACCAATTAAAATAATAATTACCTTAATTATATACAAAAAACGCTAAAAAGAGGAGTTTTACCCTATTTTTACCCTTACCCCCAATCGTTTACCCCCAAAATCTAATCAGCTCTTCGGAATACGATAAGAAACAATATGCAAAAAACCGCAAGTCGATACCTCATGTAGAAATTGAGTTAAAGAATTTACACCCAGACAGACAGACATACAGACGGACGCAAACATTTTTTTACTGATTTCGACTCAGAATGGTCTAAAACGTCGAGAAATGTGAAAAAAACGAGGTCAAAGATTTTGACTTTTCGGCGAAGATTTCAATACATCGGCACTCTTAGTAGCACTAAGTGCCGATGTAAAAATGACATAACATGACAAAGGTCCAAAACAAAATAAACAATTTTAATTTTTTTATTTAGTTTTGGATTTTTGTTGACTTTTGATGAACTTCATAAAACGCTCCTTATTAAAAAGCAAATATTGAAGTAACTTCTAAAATATAAAAACTATATGTGTTAAATATATAAAAAACATAAGAAAAAATATACAAGTGTTGAATAAAATAAGAAGGTTCTTATTTTTTTTTCCTAATATTTTTAAATCCAAAATTTTAATGTGTTTTTAATTTAGAATGTAAGTTTTATATATGTTTATATTTTATATTTTTTACTTTGACTTGTCTATCCAATTTATTTTGGCGAATGATTAATAAACTCTATCTATCTATCTATCTATCATTGCACGGTACGCGTGAACTTTAAGTGATATTATCCACTAGTACCGTAAATACCTATTTTTAGCAGGTTTTATTACAGATTTTAAATAAATTGTTGCTCCAGATATTTAAATTTTATCAGCGATAAAAACTAATAAAATTAAATTTTCTAGTTTAAATAATTATAATTAGTTTTTCCCTTTTAAATTAATTATTAAAATATTTTCATGGTTTTGATGCATATTTGCTAAAAAGTACAAAAAATGAGCACAGAATCAAAAATATATAAATTTATTTTTTTACGACTGTCTTAGAATGTTAGTCAAATTGCACAAAACCTCTTTCGGTATACAGGGTGTATTTGAAATAGCTTAGGACATTTTAACAGGTGATTCTACATGATAAAATATGATAAAAAGTTCCTATAAACATATGTCTAAAAATGCGTCATAAGGGAGCTACGCCCCTTTGAAAGTGGCTAAAAAAATCGGTTTTTATTTAATAACTCAGGAACCCTTTGAGATATATCAACGAGGTTTTGCACGTCAACTAATCCTACCAAGGCCCGTTTTTATGTGTTATTTTCATGTACTTATTTCAACCAGGGGTGTGGGAAACGGGGGGGGCTTATCAGTTTTTTGTCCCAAACTTTTTTCTGTGTAACTTTTTTGCAATATTATTTTTGAAATATGATTCCTCAGGTCAAAATACATAAAAAAGGTACTCTTCTTGTAATACTGTAGGATTAACCGTTTTAGTTTTTAATGTACATTCGCCCTGCATCATTAAAATTTTGGTTTGCGACATTTTAGTATTTAATTTTTCGTCCTCGAACCGTGAAATTTCACCTTCAAATGAACTTTTCTCGAAAACAGTTAATCCTACAGTATTACAACAAGAGTACCTTTTTAATGTATTTTGACCTGAGGAATCATATTACAAAAATAAAATTGCAAAAAAGTTACACAGAAAAAAGTTTGGGACAAAAAACTGATAAGGCCCCCCCGTTTCGCACACCCCTGGTTTAAATAAGTACGTGAAAATGACATACAAAGATGGGCCTTATTAGGATTAATTCACGTGCAAAACCTCGTTAACATATCTCAAAGGGTTCCTGAGTTATTAAATAAAAACCGATTTTTTATCCAATTTCAAAAGGGCGTAGCTCCCTTTTGACGCATTTTTAGACATATGTTTATAGGAACTTTTTGTCATATTTTATGATGTAGAATCATCTGTTAAAATTTCCGACGATATTTCAAATACATCGTGTATAGCACATTCCGTAAGCGGATGACGGCATAGGACACATACCGTAAGGGTCTTATTTTTAGCTAAATCAAGAAAATAATACAAATTTACTATAAAATATTAAATTATTAGATGAAAATTAAATGACTGTTTTTTTATTTTTATTTTCAATACAACCAAAAAAACATATATTATTACGAAAAGTATTTTTTTTAGGTTATGTTGAAAATGGAAGCTGACTTTTAAAATTCGAGCTGAGATTCGTATTTAGCGTCTCAAAATACATAGGAATTAACTAGTCGAGTCCGTCGGTGATCCATTTTTTTAATTTTGTGTGGCTTTGTAATCTCTGCAACTAAAAGTCCCATCAAAAAAAGTTCTTTACAAAAGATTTTTATTGTTTTAATGAGAATTAAATAACAGGAAAAAATATATGTTGACATATGTTGACCTTGAAATGACCTTGAAAACGTAAATATCCGTAACAAATAAATACGCCATTTTGTTTTCCCATTAAAATAAACAACTTTTGTTCCATAATTTTTTTTTTCTAAAATGCATAGTATTCGAGATATTTGAAAGTTTTAGGTTAAACCAAACAAACTTTTCGTATAATAAGTATAATTAATTAATATAAAGATTAATTTTTAAGGAAAGTGAAAAAAATATATATTTGGAAACTTTTTTTTGAGCAAAATCGTTCAAGCATTCTTCTAATGGACACTTAAAAAAGAAGTATCTCAGATATCAGTCACTATAGTTCATTTAACTTGGCCTAAATCTACGCGGATTGGGTCAGTTTTACAGTCAAACCTCTATAACTCGAACCTCCACAACTCGAAGTTGTCCATAAGTCAAAATTTACCCGCAGATTTTCTATTGTAATGATGTATTCACCTTTTTTCTTTATCTAAATCTTTTTCTAAATCTTTTTAACTCGAACTAATCCCACGGTCCCTTGAGTTTCGAGTTATAGAGGTTAACTGTATTTAAAATTTTGGTGGAGGCGCAAAAATACTTATATTTTTTTTAGTAGGAAAAAAACCCTGCACTTACTTTTTCCGCATTTAGAACCATACGGTGAGGTGGGGTGAGGTAACGAAGTGGCTGCCTAAGGGCACAAAGCCTATAGGACTTTTTTTTTTGTATAGTTGTTGACCTTGTTTTAGTTAACTGTTATCTAAGGATCATAAACAAAGGGGTAATTGACCTTTCTTTTTTTTTTGGTCATAAACTTTGGGGGCGAAAACTTACCAAGGGTGTACATTTTCGATTTTGCCTCGCCTAAAAAAAAATCAATATAAGGTCCTGTTAATATATCTTGTAAATTTTTTTATCAATTAAAAAAAAAAGTAAAAGGATTTATACTAAAAGTGATAATTACAAAAAGTGACTCTAATCAATAAAAGAGCCATTTGAAGATACATTTCCTTTCGAGCTGTTCACAATACTTTATTAACACACTTAACAACTTCTTTAATTACGGTAATAATAATTAATAAAGTATTTTTTTATAATTAATTTATTATTGCCTGAAATACAATAATTAATTGTTTATAAATGCGTTTAATGTAACTAATGAATTTATGGGTGACAAATTAATAATAACTTTTATAGAAAAGGAAAAAATACACTGCTAAAAGTAATTTGATCATCTACAATGGTCCATTGAGTGAGTGTTATATCATCGTGTAACTTTCTCAACCTTGCATCTCAAAAAAAAACAGTTTTCCGTTCCTTTTACATGATTAGTACTAATAACTTAAACACACTCCAATTAATTACTTCAATTAGTTTATAAGGGGGTGTCCATATATTACGTAATGCGCCTAGGGGGGGAGGGGGGAAGGGGGTCAGAGAAATTGTTACAAATTGTGACAGGGGGGAGGGGGGTCTAGGTAAACGTTACGTAACGGAATTTAATAAATTTAATGTTTATTTCCTAAGCTTGGCAGATGTATTTTTATTTCAACATAAATTACTATTTAGTGGCCCATAATTCCCCTTTTCACACAAAAATTGACGAAACTATGCATATTTAAATAATATTGTAATCAGTAAAAAAACTGTTGACATTGATATTAAAAAAAAATCTTACAGCCCTGTTCTTGCGTGATCTTGCCGATGAACCATTGGCGATGATACATTTTCGCGCGGAATGTGTACTCACAGAACACCAATTTGTGTACTATTTTGTGTACCTGTGCATAAACAATATACGTGTTATATGTGACACTCAGTGTAAAAAGAGGTACCTAGTATTTTTTCCCTGTGTGATATTGATTATGAATATTTTTTTAAAGTTTGAGTCATTTTTTCGTTTAAGTACATTAAGTGTTATATGTATTATTATAATAAATATGTATCATTTTTACACTGTCTTTTTACCGTCTTGCATTATGCGGAATTCTGTATCAAGATATGTTAGAAAAAAAAATACAAATTTTTATATTGTTATGCGTTAAACTGGGGGGAGGGGGGGGTGTTTGTAAATGTGACAGTTTGTTACACAGGGGGGGGAGGGGGTAAATTTTTTGAAAAATTGCTTTACGTAATATATGGACAGCCCCTAAGTTACGTTACGTTATTGGAAAAAATAATTGAAGCTTGTAAAACTTATCAGTCATGTACGTGAAAAACCTACAAAAACCCCTATATACCAATTTTGACTAAAATATTGAAAATATTTAAAAATATTTACCCACTCACCCCCTCGGGGGTGGAGTTAATAAAAGTTTATTGCCAGATTCAATTTCAGCAACCTCAAAAGCCCCTATTTACTATATATTCAAATTTTTCTAAAAAAAATGTATTTTCCCCATTTGCCGCATCCCAATGTTTACCAAAAACAATCCCGAGTTAGAACTTTTGGTAACATACCTGTATGACAAATTTCAAGTCTCTAGCTTAAAGCGTTCTTAAGTTATCGTACCCACAAGATTTCCCTGACAGACCTATCGACCGACCAACCGAGCGACAATTTTTTTTTTGCTTAAAATTGATTTATATCAAGAACTTTCACTTTCGGGTTTAGACCGTGTTAATGGAACTGATGATGAGTTTCAGATTAATCCCTGAAGATGTCTCTAGTAGTAAGAGACGAAACGTCGGAAAGTGAAAATCCATTAACACGGTCTAAACCCGAAAGTGAAAGTTCTTTATATCTTAATGGCCGTGAAAGCTTAAAATCTAAAATTGATTTATATCGACATAAAACGCCATAAAAAGCAAAAATACGCAAAAAAAAATTGAAAATTTTTGCACGAATACAAGGCTTTCCGAAATTTTGAAAATTTTTAAAATGGGAAAGCAATAGGACGTATGTGGACTTTTTAGGTTTTGCGTGAATGCTCCTCGTATTAAGTACAAACATTTTTACAAATTAAATTCATTCAAATCATTCAAATTACTTTTAAAAGTGCAATCACGCAAAGATTAGAATAGATATTACATCGGCACTTAGTGCTACTAAGAGTGCCGATGTATTAAAATCTTCGCCGAAAAGTCAAAATCTTTGACCACGTTTTTTTCAAATTTCTCGACGTTTTAGACCATTCTGAGTCGAAATCAGTAAAAAAAAATTTTGCGTCCGTCTGTCTGTCTGTCTGGGTGTAAACTCTCTAACTCCATTTCTACATGAGATATTGACTGGCAGTTTTTTGCATGTTGTTTCTTATCGTATTCCGAAGAGCTGATTAGATTTTGGGGGTAAACGATTGGGGGTAAGGGGGTAAAAATAGGGTAAAACTCCTATTTTTAGCGTTTTTTGTTTATAATTAAGGCAATTATTATTGTATTTGGTTAATTTAGCACTTATATAAAAGATAATTTTAAATTGCTCAAAAAATGTTATAAACAACGTTTTCCTAAAACGCATTGTTTTCGAGATATTGACGTTTAAAGCAGTAAAAGGTTTTTTTAGCATATCTCACATATTTATAACCCGATTTCAAAAAATTATATTTTAAATAATAGCTCTTTTTAAGCCCTATAAAAAATGTTATATACAGTTTTTTGCTAGAATATAATGTGTTAAAGATACAGAATTTAAAATCAAACAAAACACCTAGTTTGAAATTTGCAAACTAGATGGCTCTAGTGTACAATAGTGCCGATGTTTTGACAGGGTTGCAACGTTTCATCTAGTTTCTCTTATATAATTTAATGCTTTTACCTAAAAGCCCTTCAAAGATAACTTTTTAACACTCTGTAACATCGCCCTTCATATTTCTTGAATATAGGAAATGTAGGGCAGTGTTAAGGTCTGTCTACCTACCTTGAACTTGATTATAAACTGAGGAAACCACCTGCCCATTCATTAAATGCGTTAAATGCTGTACCACGGTCATACCCATTGGAGGTCAAGAGAAATTTATCGAAAAAATATATTTTAACATGGCTAATGCATTTATTCCGAATGACTGACATACATGGTTTAGTTTTAATTTTTTATGGCTACTCTTCATTGATCAAAAGCCAGAAAAGTGGTGTAAATGTTATGATTTTTTACGTTTCTTCTTCTTCTTCTTCTTCGTCAACATCAGATTTAAAACAGTATGTTGTGCACCTAGTATTCGAAATAAGTCTTTTGTATTCGAGACTGAAGAGACGGAGTCGAGGCAAAAAATGAGTCGAGAACGATAAGGCAGTTCGCATACGTGGTGCATATAATTCTTTTTCTACTACCTAATTAAGTGCTATACTAGCTTACATATTATCTACCGTTGTCAAGGCTTGTTTACCTTGACAACCAAACAAATCAGTAAACTCATTTATTATTGGCATTGTTTATTGACGACTGTCAATAATGAATAAAAAAAGAGAACTAATAATATTTTTCTATTTTGCGACTCTTATAAGCTTATAATCACACACATTTTGCTTGTTCTTATAAGCCCATAAGAGGTCTGTACTTTTTGTTCCTTTGGGTTGGCAACAGACTTGGCCTATCGCTTGACGTTTTCCGTGCAAATTTCAATGTCGCTTTAAAGTTGAATTTTTTACAAAATTTTCTGTTTAGGTTATATTTACCATGTTAAAATTGTGGCTTGGTTAATTGCAGTAAAAAAGAGAAGAGATGACTATAAAATATATCAAAATATCATTTGTTCTTAGAATTTTAAACATGGTGTAAACTGTAATGCCAATCCAAAACAAAAATCCCTAAATCAGTCATCAATTTAAATGAAAGTTTTTCTTTAATTTTAGAGCAAAATAGAAAAAAATTTATAAAGCACTTGTTTCATAACACGTTTTTAGCGCATTAGTACTTTAGAAAACTCACGGCAAGCGGCTCGTTTTCTAAACTTGTACTCGTGCGCTAGAAACGTATGTTATGAAACTAGTACTTTAATATACTATTTTCAAGTTATTTGTCATACTGACAGCTATGTCAAAATAAATTTAAATAGTAATTATATACTAAGATAGAGAAGACATTTTAAGTTGTTTATTTACTTATTTTCTATTATAATTAATTCATTTATAATATTTGCCATGTTCATTTTTTATCCAATGGCAAAATATTGTTGCATTTTGTCCATTAAAAATTATTAAGTAATAACATGTCTTTGCAGTTCAAGGAAAATCAAGTGGCAGATATTAATTGTTATAGTTTAGTAGCTATAGCAACTATAGAAGACGATTTCTGCAGACAGACAGACAGACGGACGTTCGAGTCAGAGCATTCGGGTTCTTGGAACCCTAAAAACATGAGAAAAGGTTCAATTTTTTGAGAAAAAACCACTCTCATTATTTGAAAAGAGTATCCTCTAGATGACCAAGCAATATTTTTTCACTGCATGTTTTTAACTCTCTTTTTCTGTTGAAATGTTTATCATATTGTCCTAAAAAAATATTATTTATCGAAGATCGGGTTATTAATTTAATTGTATGGTAGCTTTAGACTAAATAAAACCGACTACCTCTCAATAAATCATCAAAATTACACTGGTTTACAAGATTTTTGTACGTACTAGTTTTTGAGTTAATTCGATTTGCTCAATCTTAATTTACGAAAAAAAATCGGGTACTTTTCCAGATATTGATATTTTTTGTCCACTTTCGTTTTGTCTGGTCACCAAAGAACCGATGAAACTAATTTTTACATCGGCACTTAGTGCTACTAAGAGTGCCGATGTATTTAAATCTTCGCCGAAAATTCTTTGACCACGTTTTTTTCATATTTCTCGACGTTTTAGACCATTCTTGTCGAAATCAGTCTGTCTGTCTGTCTGTCTGTCATGGTGTAAACTCTCTAACTCCATTTCTACATGAGATATCGACCTGCGGTGTTTTGCATATTGTTTCTTATCGTATTCCGAAGAGCTGATTAGATTTTGGGGGTAAACGATTGGGGGTAAGGGGGTAAAAATAGGGTAAAACTCCTATTTTTAGCGTTTTTTGTTTATAATTTAGCACTTATATAAAAGATAATTTTAAATTGGTAAAAAAATGTTATAAACAACGTTTTCCTAAAACGCATAGTTTTCGAGATATTGGCGTTTAAAGCAGTAAAAGGTTTTTTTAGCATATCTCACATATTTATAACCCGATTTCAAAAAATTATATTTTAAATAAAAGCTCTTTTTAAGCCCTATAAAAAATGTTGTATACAGTTTTTTGCTAGAATATATTTTTTTTAAGATACAGAATTTAAAATCAAACAAAACACCTAGTTTGAAATTTGATTTCTGGCTCTAGTCAATAGTGCCGATGTTTTGACAGGGTGCTCGCAACGTTTCATCTAGTTTAAGAAAATTTTTTCTCCTTAACAGGTATTATTTCGTATAAATTTTTTAACAGTGCGCAGAATAAAATATTTTTTGGCAAATTTAGATTTAGCATGTAAAATAAAGGTTAAGTGGCAATCATGCAAAAATAATTTTGTAAGCTAGTGTAATTTTTTGAGATAAAAAATATTGGAGAGGAACATTAAAATTGTTCTAATTTTTAGCACCGTTATATTCTTAATTTATCATATGATCGTATTTAATTTTATTGCTTATCAATAATTAAAATATACATTCTAAACTAATTAATATATTTTAAACTAAGAATTGTAGTAAATATTGAACGCTTTTGAATATATGAAAACCCAAGTAACTTTAGTTATTGAATATAAGTTGTTACAGTAACATTAACAGAACAATCCTATGTTGTTACAGTAAAATACTGTATCAACTTGTACTCGATAACTAAATTTTTTTAGCATTTAACACGGTAACAAATTTTTAGTACATATAATACTTTTTTTTAATAAGCAGAACATTCTACGGAAAATATTTGCATACAATAACTATTGTCATATCGATAGCTTAGTACTAATAGTCTATATCACAAATGACAGCATTTGGTTTTGACATTTATCAATTTTCAAATGGTATTTGTGTTTTGCTAAAAGTTAAAGGTTTTAATAAAAATAATTATATTTATTAAATAAATAAGGGCTCAGAATTAAAAATCATTGGAAGATATTAAGAATTGTTAAACTACCAGAGTGAAATATAAACTATTAGTTCTTTGCCATCGATAAATTTTAAATAATAAAGAAAATATTGTTAAGATATTTATTTTATTTATGTGGTTTTTAACAAACCTATGATAATAGTTTATTTAAAACCATATTTGTTTAGCATAGAATTATTGTATTGTATATTATTTTATTATTAATTGTTTTAATTTTTAAAACTTGTAAAGTTTTTTGAAAAATTATTTTTTTTTTGATCAGGTTTTCAAAATAAAAGTCTCGACAATGTTTAAATAATACGTATTTTATATTGACTCGTATAAAATTAACAATTAAGTCTTAAAAACTAGGCAGTACGACATCGTACTTTATGGTATCTTCAAAGTCTTTGTTTCGTCAATCTAAAAAAGATAGACCTATTAATAGATAAGTTCTGATAGTACATATTTGACAGCATTTTGACAATTTTCTTAATTTTCAAATTAAATTAAGAAATGTCAAACTGTTGGTGATTGATATGTCCTATTAGAACTGGGCCATCGATACGTCGATCTAAAAAAGATGGACCTATAATTAATAAATTATTATACATAAAATTATAATAAGTTATTAAAATTTAAATAAGAAATAAATACATTAAATTAAGGTACGTCTCTATCTTTTCGATTTAGTTTCTCTGAGAATTTTAGCAGGTACACTACCAGCTTCAATGTGGCCTAAAAAAAATTGAAAATATGTCCTTATCTACTGGATTTTTGGCTTCTGGGCTCTGTAGGCCATTTCTTGCCCTTCCAAGGACCTGCCCCATCCTCCGTGTCCTGAAGATCCTCCTGATGACCCTCCGGAACTGTATCCACCTCCTACATCCGCGCTGTAACCTCCTCCATGCCCACTGCCTCCATAAACTGATTCATGTGAAGTCACGTGACTGGAGGAGTGTTGTGGATGTGAAACTACTTCGTAGGTAACATGTTTTCCTTGACCTCCGAGTAATTTCTTCAAGCCGATGATTGCGGAAAGCACTAGAGCGATTTTTCCGACTAACAAGGCTTTTCCAGCGATCAAAGCAATTGTACCTAGTGCGATTTTACCGATAACTGCTGCTTTAAGGGCCATAGCTGCCATTAGAGGTCCTAGAATTTTAGCGGCTTTCTTCTTTTTTCCTCTACCTTCTTCTGTGTCGATGGAGTTTTCTTCTTCGGAAAAGCTCTCGACAACATCTCCTAAGGATCTAGCTCCTGATTGAATAGCATTAACTAATTCACTTCCTTTAAGGTCCACTTTGATTGTGTGAGACTGAAGGAATCCAGAAATCCTGTTCCAAATCAGGGACTCTATGGAATCATCACCGTTGATAGCCCGAGGTGCACCGTCTTTAGAATCACTGGTTTTTACGATTTTCACTCCTTCTGTTACGGTAATAGTGTCTTTATGTCCTAACATGTTGTCTACCACGTTGAAAAGTTTGTATTTTAAACAGGACATGGAGTCCTTCCTGAGGCAATCCGTGTAGATGGAATCTAGGAGGTCGTTTTCGGTTTGAATAGAATTGGCTCTGGCTTCATCTTGAGCGGGTAGTGCACACGCGACGACGGCGAAAAAGAGTAACAGTAGGCCGGTTTTTAATGTCATGTTGACAGTTGTACTAGTGTGGTTAATATGATTGTCTGGAGTTGTTGGTATGGATATATATTCTTGGACCCCTTCTCCTGCGACTGTCTGAAGACAATTCGGGTCCAGAGCCGGACGACTGCCGCGGGCTTGGACCGCTTTCTCGGCCGGTGGAGGAGACCTCGTTTCGGCCGTGCAATATGCACCTACAACTCGAGCACTTCTTCTGAGAGGGCCCGCAGACCCAGGGAGTCCCGGGAAAACAACATTCATTTGCGTTGATTTTTTAGTAGTAATTTACAAAAAAAATAATATGCATCTAAAACTCGAGCAAAGTACTATTTCAAGGGGTCCTGCAGATCTAATAAGTGCCGGAAAATAGCAATTAAAAAAATTACATCCATGTATTGAAATTTTCGCCGAAAAGTCAAAATCTATGACCATGTTTTTTTTATATTTCTCGAAGTTTTAGACCTTTAAGAGTCGAAATCAGTGAACAATTTTTTTGCGTCCATCTGTCTGTCTTGGTGTAAACTCGCTAACTCCAATTCTAAAAAAGTAATCTACAAGCGTTTTTTTGCATATTGTTTCTTATCATATTTCGAAGATTTTATTAGGTTTTGGGGGTAAACTATTGGGGTAAGGGCTAAGAATGGGGTAAAACTCCTATCTTTAGCGTTTTTTTTTTGGTAAAAATTTTGTTATTATTGTATTTTATTAATGATTTTTTAAATTGCTCAAAAAATGTTATAAACATTTTTCCTAAGATACATTGTTTTCGAGATATGTATTAGCGATTAAAAATGTTTTATCCAATACATACAGATAATGAGACAATTACCAGCTTTATTTTAAATAGATAAACTCAATGATAACCCCCGCGTGGCTTTTACTTTATTGAGTGGATAATTATTTATTTTACCCACTCAACTGTCACTTGTCAAATTATTTTCTTGTAAATGTCATTAAAATTTTTAATAACAATATGAATTCCTAGCTATTTATTGGATAAAACCTTGTATGGCACTCATGGGTAAACCGATATTGCCTTCTCGAAAATTAACCTGCTTGGCTGACGCCTCGCAGGTTAATTTTCTCATGGGCAATATCTTACTTTACCCACTAGTACCATAAATAACTATTTTTCTACGAGCGTGCGGAAATATGTCTCTTTCCGCACGCATATCTTTCTATATGTCTATGTTTTTGTCTATTTGTCTGACTGTCGTTCTGTTGTCTACTTGTCTGTCTATCTATCTGTATGTCCATTGTCTATCTGTCTGGCTATCTGCCTGTCTATATATCTGTTACTTTAATTTTGAACTTCTTTTTAAGTGGTATCATTAAATAAATAAGAATTTTTAAGATTAATTATAATTATTGGCTACAAAATCGAACACTGATCGATTGATTGATATATTTTAACAAGCCTATGCAATGCTTCGCATTAAATAAATTAGAATTTTTAAGATTAATTATAATTATTGGCTACAAAATCGAACACTGATCGATTGATTGATATATTTTGACAAGCCTATGCAATGCTTCGCATTCCATAGTTTACTCTCTACAGTGGTTAGTATAGTGCGTTTTCTCTCGATATAATTTCCAACAAATAATTGCTTTGATCTCCGGCTCCTCATTTTTAGTTTCACGAGTTTTTTTTTAAGAATAGTTCTATTTTTAAAGTACCTAATCTTTTCTAAAAATTTTGTGTTTGGGATAAATTATTTTTAATAAAAATAGTGATTTTCCCCTACTTTCTTGTCTTATTTATGCCAAAACATACTGTGCTAAATACAGGGTGTCCAAAGGCATACATACTCACTTGCTTAGTCCAAACAAAGACATCAGACTTGATTATTTATTTATTTTAAATACCAGAAGAGAACTCTTAACTATGCTCCAGTTTTTAATAATAAACTGCCTCTTTGTATAAGAGATCTATATTTTAATAATAGTTTTAGTAACGAATAAGCGACTTGTCGCAAACGAGTTGCGAACAACATTTTTCGTTCGATCTACAGTCTAGACTCTTTAAAAATGTATATTTTAAAGAATTGCCTATGTTTAATTTTGACATTTCAAAATTTTATAAATGTCAAACGACTTTTGTCAAAATGAAATCTATGTGTACTCGTTTGGATAAATGAGTGTGCATAGCTGTCATTTCATTCAAATATGCACTGTGTACTAGTGCGATAGAAATATATCCAATATATAGTGAACATGCAGTTTTCTTTATTTCGTACGAAAAACTTATAAACAAACAATCAAAAAATATTTAATAGGCAAAGCGTTTTACTCCTTTGAATTATCAAATTTAAACTTAAATATAGGTGTTTTTTCATTCTAATATTTTTTAATGTAAAATTTGTAAATATTATTTTAATTATTTTAATTATCTTGATTATTTTTTTAAATTAGTTAAAAAGTACCTTCTATTTATGTATATATATATACAGGGTGATCCATAACTGGGATGCCAAAATTTAAGAAGTGATTCTAGATCCAAAAATATAAAAAAAGTTCCTATAAAGGTTGGTCCGGAAATGAGCCCTAAGGGATCTAGGGCCCTTTAAAATTGTAATAAAAATAAGGTTTTTAATTAATAACTCGGGTACCGTTTAAGCTAGAGCGGCGAGCTTTTGCATGTATACTAGTATTAATAAGGGCAATAAGTTTATGTTAATTTATTTTTTTAATTTATCCAGAGGCGTGCCCAGACGGACAAAATATATGAGGCTTAAAACATTTTTGCCCCAAACTTTTCTATGTGTATGTTTTTTGGATTTGTTGTAAAAAATATAGATTTCTAGAGTAAAAATACATATAAAATATCATATAGTGTAACACTGTAGGAGCAACCGGACAAAAAAAAATGCAATTAAGAGGAAGTAACATTTTGTGCCACCAAAAACGTTACTTTTTAAAAGGCTATTACTCCTTTAATATTAAATTTAGGTGTTTTGGTGTATAATACTTTTTTGCTCAGTTTTAAATGAAGAATCACCCTGCAGCATTAAAATTTTATTGGTGCTTTTTTTTGTTCCCCATTCAATACGTCATCTTCGAAGGGCCGTAGCTCCCTTAGGGCTCATTTCCGGACCAACCTTTATAGAAACTTTTTTTCATATTTTTGGATGTAGAATCACCTCTTAAATTTCGGTACGCGAGTTCTGGAACAGGCTGTATATATATATATATATATATATATATATATATATATATATATATATATATACTATTTTTGACTTGTGTTAAACTTTTTTAAGTACTGACATCAATTAGATGAACTAGGAACTTTCAATAAAAGTCCATTCTATCGAATAATTCGTTCTTAAGTTATCATGTTCACAAAAAACCTGACATCAGACGGAAGGACGCTGGACAGACGGATAGACAGGCAGATAAACAGACGGAAAGATGGACGGACAGAGGGACGCACATACGCACGAACGGACTTTGTCAAAGTCAACTTTATTTTTTATAAAAACCATGTTTTGCCTAGGGCGTTTTTTGACAATTTTGGAAAATTTGAACCTACCGTATTATACTCTTCTGGTGCTTATGCACTGTGAATAGTATAATAATGATGGACTGTTTCTCCAATCCTTTAAGAATCTCAAGTATTAAAATTCGGAATAAAAATCATCAAACTACTTTTACTTTGACTAGTTAACTATAGTTTAGTGGATCCCTAAAACACTATTTTACTGATAAAGGAGTTAAAACCTTTTTTCTGGTATGTATTTTTCCAAATTAACATCTCTACACGTTTTCAACAAAAACGCCTTTTCCAAATTATTTTCTCTACACCTTTTTATTATTGTTACAGATGTCTTTGTTTCAATTACCTCGAAATTACATATTTTGACATTTGTCATATTTTGATTGATAAAGCCAAATATTTCACAAATTCTTTCAAAAACTAATAATTTTCTTTGAAAACGGGATAAGATCCCGAAACGTTAGAAGTTGACTTTTTTTCAGTTTTTCGTTTCTTTTTTAATTATAATTAATTTTATTAAAAATTATTTATTTAGGCAACATTTTCAAAATTTGGTAAGGTATTGACTACTAATAATTTTTAGGTAAGGAAGATATAGCAGATAAGTATTATTTTAAACGCAATACCTTACCAGCGCATCTAGAAATATGTGCGCCTGATAAGAACATTTTAATTTTATTTTCTGTTTTAGATTTTTTATCGATATAAATAGTCATTGAGGCGAAATGGCTCAAATTAATAATACTGTAAATATATTTAACTTTGGGAACGTTCAAGTTATACGTAACGCTCCTAGGGGGGGGGGTCATTTTGGAGTGTTACGCACATGTTAATGGTATAGGAAAATAGCGTTACAGGGGGGTCCAAAATGTTCAAAAGTTGCGTTATGTAATACTTGAGAGTTCCCTTTTTTCTTTGTGGTAAAAGTTAGAAAATTTATAATCTTGGGTAAAGAGTAAGCAAAATCTCAGCTCAGTATTGAGTAGAGTTACTAAATTTTACTTTCCGCCCCTCGAACAAAACAAAAATTCTAGCGCCATCACTAACAAAAACAGACTCTAAAAAAATATTTTAATATAATAATAATAATGCATTTATTACAGTCAAAAAACCATATAAAAATAAAATATACATTTGTACATGTAAAAAGTATGAGAAAAAAACATAAGGTAGAAGTATCAAATTATCTGAAGCAGAAGCAATAGTTATTTATGGTATTAGTGGGTAAAGTAAGATATTGCCCATGAGATAATTAACCTGCGAGGCGTCAGCCAAGAAGGTTAATTTTGGAGAGGGCAATATCGGTTTACCCATGAGTGCCATACAAGGTTTTATCCAATAAATAGCTTAGGAATTCATATTTTTATTAAAAATTTTAATGGCATTTACAAGAAAATAATTTGACAAGTGACAGTTGAATGGGTAAAATAAATAATTATCCACTCAATAGTAAAAGTAAAAGCCACGCGGGGGTTATTATTGAATTTATCTATTTAAAATAAAGCTAGTAATTGTCTTATTATCTGTATGTATTGGATAAAAATTATTTAAAATTTAATTTTTTAAAGGATGATGCAAAGATTATTTCTTTTGCAACGTAGGTACCATATCGTTAATTATAAAAGCAAATTGTTAGGATCCAAAAACGGAAAACTAAATGAGAATAAAAGTGAAATTAAAAAAGTGAAATTAATGTAAAGCGTCTTACCAAACATTGAGATCAAAATATAACCAGTTTTGTATGAAATTTTAAATGATTTTACTTAATTAAAAATCATCATCATCATCATCAAGACTGGTTTGATATAGCTATCCACACCACCCTGTGTTTTTTCCAACTCCCTAGCTATCCTAAATAATTTAATTCTCGATTTAAGACCTTTTTAACCGACTTCCAAAAAGGAGGAGGTTATCAATTCGACTTGTGACTTTTTTTGTTTTTTTTTTATGTTTGTTCCCGCATAACTTTGGAACGAATGAACGGAATTTGATGAAACTTTTTGAAACTTATAGATGGCATTCATGAGGTGGTCCCGTTTCAATTTAATGCTCGGATAATGGCGGGTAAGCCGGATAATTAAGATAAATCTAATAATTTTAACGCAATTTCACTTAAAAATGTCTTAGTTTGGTTTTAATACCAAACAGATTTTTATAGAAATATCGGATAACTCGGATAAGCCGGGTAACATAATTAAGGGGTTACTCAAATATTACTGCAGACTAAAAATCTTTTAAATGCCGCTAAACTTGATTCTGTGGACCTGTAATATTAAAATACCAAAAGAAAATGATAAAATTTGTGATTATACCATAAGGCGTTATTTGATTATTACTTAACGCTTAAAGTTTTATTTAGTATTTCGTTTAAAATAAGGTTGGTTGGACTCTTGATAGCTGAAATAAAAATACTACTAAATTTATTTTTTAGACATTTATCTTTAAGATGATGACCCAGCAGCTTGCCGAGATGGAAGGAAGAAGATAATTTTAAATTGGTCAAAAAATGTTATAAACAACGTTTTCCTAAAACACAGTAAAAGGTTCTTTTAGCATATCTCACATATCGTCCACTAAAGGCTCTAGTTGTCTAACTCCAAATTTTTCAAAAATGAGATTTTTATCAAATTTGCTTCATTATCTGATTACCAACATACTTCAAAAAAAAAAAGTTGCATTAAACCAATATCAGCCTCAAAAAATGCAAAAATGTAAATATTTTAAGTCGCTAAGTGTCTAACTCCATCATATGATTGTGAGAAAACAATTAAATGAGAACTGTCACTAATTCTCGACAATAGGGGATCCCGTTTAAAATATTTGTTAATTTACTGTTTGATGATAATTATAATTATTGCCATTAATAATGTATATATATTATGCCTACCTAGTAGTAATATTATATATTATATATAAAAATATAAATTTTTTGTAATAATATTACGCGATATAATACGATAGGTATCCTCTTTTATCTTCCCTTGGAGTTAGACCATTAGTGAATTTAGATTTTGTGGTTAAAATTTAATTTTCAAATAATTTATATAAAATAGATAACAATGAAAAGTTTTAAATACATTAACACATTTCAAACATTTTTACCTGTGAACAAGCTAGTTTTAAAGTTCTAAATTGTTATAATTAAGTTTTAAATCGTTTTTTACATCTCCTGAAAAATATGACGTTTTGGAGTTAGACCGTTAGAGCCTTTAGATGACGATATTTATAACCCGATTTCAAAAAATTATATTTTAAATAAAAGCTTTTTTTAAGCCCTATAAAAAATTTTATATATAGTTTTTCGCTAGAATATAATGTTTTAAAGATACCTACAGAATTTAAAATCAAACAAAACACCTAGTTTGAAATTTGCAAACTAGATGGCTTCATCTCATATCATTACGTTCATGTTTGTAACTCCAGATCACAAAAAAAATAATAATAGATATTTTTTTGTTTGGATTTTTATTTATTTATTTATTTATTTATACACAGCATACATATATAATGTAGAGTTACAATTAAATTAAATTATTTTTTTATCTATAACTATTTTATAATAATTTTTGTTACAATATTTAGTAAAGTTAGACTTAGTGTGTAGAAGATATTTTATGTTGTTATTATTTTTTTAATTTTATTTTTTAAGTATATCACAAAAGCTATAAATAGCTTGTGCGTGATATACGTATATAGTAAAAAAAAATATTGTTATATTTTTATTTATTGGAGAGTAAAATATAAAGACTTTTTTTACATAAATTTAGTAGAAGTACTTTAATTATTAATTTCTTACTTTAAAACATCCCTAATTATATCTTTATTTTGCAAGATCCAAATTTTAATTTTTTTTATAAAAGATTTATAAGTATTTGTATGCGTTTTGAGTTCTAATGGCAAAATATTGTAAATTTTTTGAACATGCAATAAAAAGTTTTTTAACCCAACACTTTTGTTTACCTTATTTATTTTAGAATGAAGGTTTTTTTTTTGTCTTGTTTCATAAGAATGAGATATAAGTTTTGCACAATTTTTATTTTTAAAATAATATTTAAGCAAGGATAACCAATATAATTCCTTTATGTTCATCACACTGAAATCAGTATATAGCTGTTCAGAAGAATACCGCCGTGGTTTGTTTAAACAAATTTTAATAATTTTTTTTTTTTTTTTTTTTTTTTTTTAATTTTGTTTAATTAACAGTAGTATATTGGCAGTTTATTGTTTTTTTCCTGTTTTCATCATTATATAGTAACAACGTTACTTACCATAAATGTCAATTAGTTATAACTATATGAACTCCTTGCTCATCACCGGAAACATGTGAACAACATTACAAACCAAATAAAGCCAAATAATAAAATGAACATGTATGAATATTCTACTTTTAAACTCTTCATAAAACCTCATTTAATTTTTTGACAAATAACTACAAAAAAAACAATAACAT
Organism: Brachypterus glaber; assembly: GCA_958510825.1. Lineage (NCBI taxonomy): Eukaryota > Metazoa > Arthropoda > Insecta > Coleoptera > Kateretidae > Brachypterus > Brachypterus glaber. The sequence continues at coordinate 111,704,406 of OY294044.1, read as the reverse complement.
GTGTTTTTTTCTCGCGAGAACTGTAAAAAATGTAAAAAAGTATTAGAAAACTCTTAAACACAAAATAAAATTGTTTTTTTTTTGCCGTCATAAATAACATGGCAAACGGTTCTAGTGATAGCTCAGCCCCCAATGGTCCGAAACACAAAAATCAAAAACAGTCTTATTAAAAATGACATCCTTTAGTTTGCTAGTGTAGACATAAGTCAAAATTCGAAAAAACAAAAATTCCACGCGTATTTTAGTGAAAAAAAAAGCAAAAAAAATTCAACTTTTTCGACCAAATACGGGTAAAAACGAGGAATAAAAAATAAATTACAAGCCTTTAAAAAAAATTACACTAGCGAAATCGCCAATATGATTTTTGACAAAATACCGAAAGATTTAAGTCAATATGTTAAATAGTTTTTTTTTATTAAAAAGTAACATTTTTGGTGGCACAGAATGTAACTTCCTCTTAATTCCATTTTTTTTTTCTGACATTTTTTATGTATTTTTACTCAAGGAATCTATATTTTTTACAAAAAATAAAAAAAATACACATAAAAAAGTTTGGGGCAAAAAACTGATAAGGCCCCCCCGTTTCCCACTCCCCTGGTTAAAATAAGTACATAAAAATAACATACGAAGATGGGCGTTATTAAGATTAGTTCATATGCAAAATCTTCTTGCTGTATCTCAAAGGGTTCCTGAGTTATTAAATAAAAACTGATTTTTTTAGCCACATTCAAAGGGGCGTATCTCCCTTACGACGTATTTTTAGACATATTCTTATAGGAACTTTTTGTCATATTTATCTTTAAATAAAAACAGTTGGGAATAAAATAGTCTTCCGGAAAATGGTACTTTTCCTCGACCTATACACGGAAAGAAATTAGTGGGCTCTGCGCTATACATTATAAGATATTTGGTAACAGTGGCAAATTATAGTGATTTAAGCTATAGATTATAAGGGACACAATAACTAATAATGTTAAAAATAAATTGGAAACGATTATATATATTACAGACACGATTATATTTATTACAGGCACTATTATAAATTTACAGAAATTTTATTATATTATAAAAATTATTAGCACGGACAATAATTAAATCTATTTAAGCTATAAATGCCATACTATTTGTTATATTTTATTATTCACTAAACAATTAAAGTATTTCATATAAATTTTTACACTGACTGCCATAATTGTAAGAGAAAGCCTTGTATTTATATAATAAGCGATTATAATTTTCTTGGTATGTGTGTTATAGCGCTCCTAGCTATAATTTTTTTTTTCCGTGTAAATGGTCTCGGAAAAGTAAAGAGTCGACCTGTAGTCTACTATTACATGTCTAAAAACATCTCATGAATAATATGTACCTATCTATAACATATTCCACAAAAATTAAATAAATGTTTATGAAATGAACTTGATTTACGATTTAAGAGTATATTTTGAAATGCAAAGCATTACATATTTTCACGGCTTGTTCATTATTACAACTTCAGTATGGTGCATCGGTCTAGTTTTTCTTTTTCCGTAATTGCTGTAATTCGATAAGATTATTAGGCTATAAATGAGGCTTCTCTAAAATACGTATTTAGTTTTACTCTCACTTAAAATTTGCACTTTCCTACAACTTTCTGTAAAAATTGCACAAAACATTTATTTTTAAGTACAGTTATATTAAAAATGAAAGCATATTTTATTTATAATTCTTTATATTATCAGGGGTAATATCATAAGTGATACTAGGTTAGGTATCGGTGTTTTTTACATAAATTTTACGAATATTAATCCCAATGACCAAAATGCAACGACTGCTTTAGCAACGTTGCATTTTCAAAAAATTGGGATTAATATGAGTAAAATTTGAAAAAAAAAAAGCACCGGTGCCCAACCTAGTATCACGAATTGATATTTAGTAAGAGAATATAATTTATATTTAATACACATACCTCTTAATTACAACGTATTAATCCACAAATAAGTTATATTTTATAAATTAAATAGCAAACAATAGGCACGATTTTAGATTAGAGAAAAGAGGGTTAAAAAAAACCATCGTAGGGGTAAGGTATTTTCACTTATCAGTACAGCATACTACATATATATATATATATATATATATATATATATGTGTATAAATTGTATTCTTATGTAGATACATGATAGATATCTTAAATCAACCTATATATCTAGCCACACTGAAAAAAAAGTTTATTTGCGTCAACTAAATATTTGGTTGGATATGGACAAATAAATATTTGGTTCTGTCAAATAAATTTTATTTGGGTCAATGGCGATTTCTCCCGTTAGATTAGACAGGGACAAAAGTTCTACCCAAAAAGGATAGAAAACATACATACACTCCCACTTCCACCCAACCAAACAAATTCAGTATTTGTTCTTTGTTGAACAAATACAATATTTACTTGGCCGGGCGAAAAGTGTAACTATTTATTTTTATTAAAGAGATTACTGGCGCCATCTAAATTTTAGTAGAATTATCTTATTCTACAGATTCACATTAGCTATGTTCGTTCGTGCCGCTCAGTGCTAAATTTTCCGGCCAACCAAATAAATACTGTATTTTATGTATAAAAAACAAATACAGTATTTATTTGGTTGGCTGGAAAGTGTAGCACAAATGAGATAGAGATAGGGTAGACGTCTTTTGTTTCATAATTCTAGTTGTAGAGAGCTCCATTGGGTTATTGTTTCATATTTTTCCTTAGAAAATGACTAAGCCAAGAATAATGTTGCATATTTCAAAGCTAACTAGATTTAAAATTAAAATTTAATTAAAAAATTACATGTTCTGTCAAGAATTGACAAATTATACATGGTTCTACTTAGAATTCAATTTTAAATCAGAATATGTAAAAATATACAGGGTGTTCTATTTAAAAATCAAAAGTTGAGTTAATTTCCGGTGAAACCGGAAGTGACAGAATATTTTTTACAACTTCAAAAAATGCAGTTTAGTCAATTATTTACATCCTTTAAATTTCATTTTGATAAGTTAATAAACAAAAAAGTTATAGGGATGTACCACTATTTTGTGGCACCCGGTATATATACTTCCTGATTTACAAATTCCACGCTAACCCAAACTTTATAAACATATAAAATTTAATTACAAGATATTAAAATAAAATTTGTTCTTTGAATTTCAAAGATGGCGAAAACTGTAATGCCAACCCAAAACAAAAATACCTAAATCGGTCATCCGTTTAAAAGTTTTTTTATTTTAATTTAAAAAAATAGTATAAAGTACACGTTTCATAACACGTTTTTAGGTACTATTATCTGTCCTATAAAAATAATTTCTGTTAATCAACTTATCGAGTGCTCTAATAGTCAACTTAGCCAGTGCTCCAATGAAATTTATTTATTTAATTTATTTATTTTTTGAATAATGATTAAAAAAACCGGAAACGGAATTTTAAAATAGCCCTGACCGTAAAAGCACAAGAAATAAATTGTTTCCAATGAGTCTAAAAGAAGTCCAGCCTGCGGGTGTCTATATATTACTTATCTATTACGTACTGTGACTTTCGATTTATCGGCCTACCGAGATATTGCGTATAATAGTTATCTCAATTATAACAAAATAAAAATAACATATATACTTATACAGAGCAAAAGTCACCCCCCCCCCCCTTCACTTTTAAACGAGTTGAGGTATCGACTTCAAATTTAGAACTCTTAAATAAGACAACTTAAACTATCTTTTAGCTTATATTTAATACTTTCAGCTCTTAATATGTGGGCAGGGGCATGGGGACATGGGGGACATTTTTTAAAGGAAAGAGGGGTCGTGTGATACATCATTTTAAAGCAAATAAAATTCTCTATTGGACTTTTTGTGCTAAAAAATGCGATTTTTTAAGTTTTTTTTTTATATATTTTTAATTATGTCAATTAAAATTAGTTTAGGGTCATTCCGTCGTTACGTACCTTAATTTGAGTCTCAGAAAAATACTCGACAGTTTATTCATTTGCATTTCAGGTTATAATCCTTACAGGCATTTTTTTACATCTTTTTACGTATAAATTTAATAATCAATTAGGCAATAAAAAAATGCAGCTTATGTGCGCGTTTCGTATGTTACAAAATTTGGAAGTACACTTATTCAATGGCGATTTCTCCCGTTAGATTAGACAGGGACAAAAGTTCTACCCAAAAAGGATAGAACACATACATACACTCCCACTTCCACCCAACCAAACAAATTCTGTATTTGTTCTTTGTTGAACAAATACTATATTTACTTGGTCGGGCGAAAAGTGCAACTATATTATTTTAATTAAAGAAATTACTGGCGCCATCTAAATTTTAGTAGAATTATCTTATTCTACAGATTGAAATTAGCTATGTTCTTTCGTGCAGCTCAGTGCTACACTTTCCGGCCAACCAAATAAATACTGTATTTGTTGTATGAAAAACAAATACAGTATTTATTTAGTTGGCTGGAAAGTGTAGTACAAATGAGATAGAGATAGGGTAGATGTTGTTTGTTTCATAATTCTAGTTGTAGAGAGCTCCATTAGGTAAACGATAATGAAAATCTGCTAATCTGATTTGATTTTTTGTTTGCTTAATTCGTGAAATATTTGCTTTCTAATAGGTATATGAGATAATAAAAAAAAAATAAATATGATTTTCAGAAATTATTATAGTTGTTACGTATGTTACCAAAAAATGTTACGTACGTTACCTGAAGGTTTTTACCAAATTTCAAACTGAATCTGGGAAAACTACCTATACGTTAAATTATTCTTCTGTAGGGCAATATACTACAAAAAAAATTTGCATTTGATTGTGGTTTATTTAGGGGTAGTTTAGGGGTCCTAAATTTTCAATTTTGGATATTTTATAAGTTTTTTTGGACTTTTTAAACTTAAACTTGCCCAATATCTAAATAAATATATAATAATAATATTTAATATTTAATTTTTTGTGCTGTGGCAGCAGTTGGCGCGGAATGACCCTTTAAAAGTATAATTTAAGTTTTTTCATCATACAATTAGTAATTTTTAAAAAATTGTTTGATTTTTTTAGAGAACTTTTGACAAAAATACCCATTTTCAACCATATTTTAAACCCAAAAAACAAAAGTTTAAAAAATATAAAAATATAAATCTTTAAAAAAATTTAAAATATGTAGTTTAATGGAGAATTTCATAAGCTTTAAAATAATGTATCACAAGATCCTCCTTTCCATTTAAAAAAATATCCCCCGCGCCCCTCTACCTACACCTTAAAAGAAAATAGTAAAAAAACTAACCTAAATTATTAAATATGCATAATGAAAAAATCTTGCTGTTAAGAACACTTTAATAAAATAACTTAATATATATAAACAGTTCCAACGTTTCGAAGGTAAATTGTCCCTTCCTCTTCAGGGTAAAAATTAAAAATAGAAATAAAAAATTATATAAATTTAAAATCTAATTGTCAAAAAACTGACAGAGGAAGGGACAATTTACCTTCGAAACGTTGGAACTGTTTATATATATTAAGTTTTTTTATTAAAGTGTTCTTAACAGCAAGATTTTTTCATTATTTTATATAAAAAGAACAAGAAATATTATAATTAAATATGCATTATAAATTGAAAAACTATCTCATAATACATATTATTCTAGCATCTACTTAACCATTTCTTTATTAAGTTGCTCTTTTATTTTATTTTCATTAATAAAATCTTTAATTCGACGTAGGCAGATCGTAAAAAATTTACGATGCATTCATAATTTATTATGTTTTTAAATTTTATTATGACTCATAATTTATGAACTTTTAATTATTAACTAGATATCTTTATTCCTACACTAGTGAAATTTTTGATGCACGACCTGCAGGCGAGTCTGGCGGTTTTACGAGTGTAGATTATGCATTCCATACGTGTACTAGTATATATTTTTTTCGTAGATTTGACGAAAAAATATTTATTATTAAATTCTGAATAAAAACATACTAGACCACCTATTAAATCCCTAAATGCGTAGCATCGAGGGATCTAAGAGTGCGAGGCCACAATAGTATTCTTTACTAATCAACGTAGGCCACGCATAAACTTTTAGAATGTTTTCATAGCAACCAAATGGAGGTCTCTACAACTAGAATTATGAAACAAAAGACGTCTACCCTATCTCTATCTCATTTGTTCTACACTTTCCAGCCAACCAAATAAATACTGTATTTGTTTTTTATACAACAAATACAGTATTTATTTGGTTGGCCGGAAAGTGTAGCAGTGAGCGGTACGAACGAACACAGCTAATGTAAATCTGTAGAATAAGATAATTCTACTAAAATTTAGATGGCGCCAGTAATTTCTTTAATATAGTTACACTTTTCGCCCGACCAAGTAAATATTGTATTTGTTCAACAAAGAACAAATACAGAATTTGTTTGGTTGGGTGGAAGTGGGAGTGTATGTATGTCTTCTATCTTTTTTGGGTAGAACTTTTGTCCCTGTCTAATCTAACGGAAGAAATCGCCATTATACAAACAAATGTCAAAGCTAGTATCAAAGTCAGATTAGCGTCGTAGCAGTTTATTTTTGAAAGTTTACATAAAAGTAGAAATGGATTCCTCCGATAATGAGATACCAGAGTCTATTTTGGAAGCAGCAAGAAATTTGGATTTTTGCCTGAAAAATCCAAAGACAATTATAAAAACTAATACCAGGTGTTTACAAGCTGGTGTCAAGAAAAAGTCGTCAAGAGTTTGAAAGAGGAAGTCTTTCTAGCATATTTTGCATATTTACTATAAATACTGTAAATAATAAAAAATAATAATTTGTAGTATTTAGTTTGTTAACATAAACACCTACCTCGTTATTAAAATATTTGCTTAATTTTCCTCACGCTTGTAGAAAAAATTTATTTCCTTGCGGAAAGTGTATTTCCGCACTTGTTAGGAAAATAACTATATTATCCAATACATACAGATAATAAGACAATTACCAGCTTTATTTTAAATAGATAAACTCAATAATAACCCCCGCGTGGCTTTTACTTTATTGAGTGGATAATTATTTATTTTACCCACTCAACGTCACTTGTCAAATTATTTTCTTGTAAATGTCATTAAAATTTTTAATAAAAATATGAATTCCTAAGCCATTTATTGGATAAAACCTTGTATGGCACTCATGGGTAAACCGATATTGCCCTCTCGAAAATTAACCTGCTTGGCTGACGCCTCTCAGGTTAATTTTCTCATGGGCAATATCTTACTTTACCCACTAGTACCATAAATAACTATTATTTGACTGGACTACTTAGTAGAAGTCGTAGAAAAAATGAATTCTCGCAAGTGTCAAATAAATCATACTCGAATTAGTACGTAGCCGAGAAAGAAAAGTTATAGTTAAATTAAGATACAATGATTGTCGACTATTCTACATACAATTCATTGTTCGTCACATTAGTAATTCACATTTGGTGTGCAATTTTTATTTCAATAGTCATAAAGTACAATTCTAAGCGATTAGAAACGTTTTTAGTGTCATTCTTAATTTATGTAGAAAGTATTAAACTACAAAGGGAAATACCAGATCGGGGTGGCTCATCTGATACACTTTTTACTTCGGCACTTAGTGCTACTAAGAGTGCCGATGTATTGAAATCATCGCCGAAAAGTCAAAATCTTTGACCACGTTTTTTTCACATTTCTCGACGTTTTAGACCATTCTGAGTCGAAATCAGTAAAAAAAATTTTTTGCGTCCGTCTGTCTGTCTGTCTGTCTGGGTTTAAACTCTCTAACTCCATTTCTACAGGAGATATCGACTTTCTCGGTTTTTTTGCATATTGTTTCTTATCGTATTCCGAAGAGCTGATTAGATTTTGGAGGTAAACGATTGGGGGTAAGGGGGTAAAAATAGGGTAAAACTCCTATTTTTAGCGTTTTTTGTTTATAATTAAGGCAATTATTATTGTATTTGGTTAATTTAGCAATTATATAAAAGATTAAAAGATAATTTTAAATTGGTCAAAAAATGTTATAAACAACGTTTTCCTAAAACGCATTGTTTTCGAGCAGTAAAACGTTTTTTTAGCATATCTCACATATTTATAACCCGATTTCAAAAAATTATATTTTAATTAAAAGCTCTTTTAAGCACTATAAAAAATGTTATATACAGTTTTTTGCTAGAATATAATGTTTTAAAGATACATAATTTAAAATCAAAAAAACACCTAGTTTGAAATTTGCAAACTAGATGGCTCCTGTGTACAATAGTGCCGATGTTTTGACAGGGTGCTTTCAACGTTTCATCTAGTTTACTATTATATCTGTATCGATGGCTTAGAACTAAGTTACTTTAAATACTGAACTACACTGTTACAAGAATTGATGTAAATTTACAACACGCTGAGTCATTCCGGACCCATTGGTGGTGTATGGTAAATTTCCCAGTGCGATGTAAATATTGTTTAATATTTTATTATATCTAATGTGGTAATACCTTAGGACTAATTTCATATTTGTATAAATATATTGTAAAATTACATTAGATACCAAAAAACCACTTAATAGTATGGTAAAATTGCTCCGAACAATATATTTACTTTAAAGTTTAAAAATATGATAATACTAGTTTTTTTGTATAAAAACAAAAATTACCTTCTAAAATACTGTAACATCACAATATAAATAATGTAAATCAACATACTTTACAGTGTAGCAAGTTAATGGAGAATTTTCCCATTAGATTAGACAGGGACAAAAGTTCTACCCAAAAAGGATAGAACACATACATACACTCCCACTTCCACCCAACCAAACAAATTCTGTATTTGTTCTTTGTTGAACAAATACAATATTTACTTGGCCGGGCGAAAAGTGTAACTATATTAAAGAAATTACTGGCGCCATCTAAATTTTAGTAGAATTATCTTATTCTACAGATTCACATTAGCTATGTTCGTACGTGCCGCTCATTGCTACACTTTCCGGCCAACCAAATAAATACTGTATTTGTTATGAAAAACAAATACAGTATTTATTTAGTTGGCTGGAAAGTGTAGCACAAATGAGATAGAGATATGGTAGACGTCTTTTGTTTCATAATTCTAGTTGTAGAGAGCTCCATTTATTGAATACAAGTCATTACAGTAACTTTTTTCATTTGTTTGGGGTTGCTTTGGGTTCCTTATGTACAAAATTGTTTCATATTTAATACGCTAGTAAATTCTCACTGTGCCGATTTCAGATCTAGAACGCTTCATAATCGAATCACTTTGACCATGTTTTTTTCAAATTACTCGACGTTTTAGACCTTTCTGAGTCGAAATCAGTAATAGTTATTTATGGTACTAGTGGGTAAAGTAAGATATTGCCCATGAGAAAATTAACCTGTGAGGCGTCAGCCAAGCAGGTTAATTTTCGAGAGGGCAACATCGGTTTACCCATGAGTGCCATACAAGGTTTTATCCAATAAATAGCTTAGGAATTCATATTTTTATTAAAAATTTTAATGACATTTACAAGAAAATTGACAAGTGACAGTTAAGTGGGTAAAATAAATAATTATCCACTCAATAAAGTAAAAGCCACGCGGGGGTTATTATTGAGTTTATCTATTTAAAATAAAGCTGGTAATTATCTTAGAGGAAATGCGCCTAATTTCGGATGGTTTCCAAATTTCGGATAGTAGTGTTTTTAGGTTACTGTCTGCAAAGGTAAACAGAAACCTACTTTTATGTGAAGCCAAAAGTCAAACTAAATCCGTCCTGTAATATGATAACGCTAGAGCTTCTCCCCTTTAAATGGCAGCACAAATCGTTTATATTGCAAATGGCAGTTTTGTGCTCAGTTGCATTATTATGCTTGTTTATTTTATAAATAATCGTTATAAAAGTTCGTGATTCTATCTTGGGTAAGTTATGATGTTAGTTAAGTTGATCCACTATTCATAATTAAGCAATTTGAAAACGTAAACATTCTACAAATTTCTAATCTAAAAAGCAGAAAGTTGCCTAATTTCAGATAGACCATTTTTGTGCATTTGATTCCCAATTTCGGATATCCGCAAGGTAATTATTATTCAGGATAACCAACCATTAATTATTTTTTTTATAATGATACAACAAACTAAGAAACAATTTTGAAAAAACGAAAATTACCTAAGATACTAAGATATTCGAAATTGGGAATCTAAAATTATAGTTCCTATAGTATTTCGTAGAAAATCGCTTAATGATTAAATTACGTCTTAAATGTGAAGGAATAACAAGAAACATAAGCAATGGGATCCAGATCTACTCTTGAAAAAAATTTTTCGGATATGTCCGAAATTAGGAGCCCTTTTTCAAATGCACAAAAATGCGCTGATTTTTTTTAACCGTGTTTTTTGGAAAAAATAAACTGTAATAAAATTGCTTTTATAATAAATCATGGTTCGCTATAATAAGTTGTATCTGGTTATATAAAAAAAATATCAAAAAGTAATACCGAGTATTAAATATTGAATACATTGTAAATGGTATCCGAAATTAGGCGACTTTCCTCTATTATCTGTATGGATAAAAAAAAATTTCGTTTGGACTTTTTTAATCTAATGACTATATCCATTTTACGAATAAAGTCTAATAATACTAATAATACTAGTTTCATAACATACGTTTTTAGCGCACGAGTACAAGTTTAGACAACAAGCCGCTTGCGGCGAGTTTTCTAAGGTACTGTGCTCTAAAAACGTGTTATGAAACGAGTGCTTTATACAATTTTTTCTATTTTGCTCTAAAATTTAAAAAACTTACATTTAAATTGATGACTGATTTAGGGATTTTGGTTTTGGGTTGGCATTGCAGTTTACACTATGTTTAAAATTCTAAGAACAAATGATATTTTGATATATTTTACAGTCATCTCTTCTTTTTTCACTACAATTAACCAGTCCACAATTTTAACACGGTAAAAAATAACCCAAACACAAAATTTTGTAAAAAATCGACATTGACATTCGCACGTAAAACGCCAAGAGATAGACTTTTGTCTGTTGCCAACCCAAAAGAAAAAAAAGGAGGGACCTCTTATGGGCCTATAAGAACACGCAAAATGCCTGTGATTATGAGTTTATAAGAGTCGAAAAATAGAAAAAAACGTTTTCTTAATCAGCGTGCAGAGTTGACTCTTGGTACTAAACAGGGCCATCAGTCCGAAACTGTCAGTCTACCAATATCACTCTGTACGATGATTAGAAAATAGATTGATGGAATAATAAATTAATATTTTTATAATTTTATTTAAAATTAAAAATTTCTGTCCTTACTAATATAAATATATTTATTTTTAATGTAATGGCTTGGAATTAAGAAAATTTAGAACTACCATGCTATGAGGGAGACGCAGTAGTACTTAGTCATGGATATGGTATGGTTATCTTGAAACTCTTATTTTGAACTCCATAAAAAGTATCTTTATTAATAAAAAATAATAGATAAGTCCTATACATCTTACTTTTTAAAAGTAAACATTTTTCGTAAGCATTATCTAACAAAGTAACACTTTTTCTTTTTTTTTCGGATTGTCTAGACAAACTTAAATTACATTTTCAATTAACCGAAGAAGTTTTTGTGATTGAACGTGTTGCCTGCGGCTGGTATTGTATGGAGATAATTAGATTTGGTTTGTCGCCTATTATCAAACTTTTTTTTTTAATATAATGAAAAAACGCAGCTGCCAACAAAATATTAATATATCATATATTCTTATTTTAGTATAATAAATCTACAAACATGTACGAAAAGTTAATTTTTCATACCAGTGCAAAAAGTAAAATAGTCGATGTTGACTGGTTGAATGATATTGAGACTGAACTTGTTGAAATATTAAATTTTTTGTCAGAAATAAAAATGTAAAGGGGGAGACGGGAAATAAGAGACAATTGGGGTTAGGGCCTGTCCATATATTCAAAATTCATACACTTCATACTTCATACAAAAAAGGCTGTAGAGATTTCATATTTTGGCTAGCCCCCAAATAGGGGGGGTGTTAGGGGGGTAGCCAAAATATAAAATCCCTATAACCTTTAATAACGCGAAAACCGAATTGTATGAATTTTGGCACTCTTTTCGTTACGTAATATATGGACAGCCCCTTACAAGAGACACGGTATGCAGCTATAGCAGCTGTAGCTGGTATAGCAGAGCTTTAAATACCACCAAGAACTTAATGTTTTATTTGTATCGAGTAGCTTTAAGTTGGTTTGGTAGATCCCATGAAAAATATATCGACACTCCCATGCAACAAGGATGTAACTCAAGTTAGACCTATTTTAAGTTATACTCATAGGTAAACGCCTTGAAAAAAGACACACATAGTGGTAGTACTCAGATTTCTCCACGGGTCATTTTAACCAAAAGTTTACCTAAAAACACTAAAGTAAGAAATTATAAACTTGAATATTATCAGAAAAAAAGAATAAATAAACAATAAATACTTATACAGTTAAATAGAGAATTTTATAAGCTTTCAAATGATGTATCACATGGCTTCCTTTTCCACTTCAATCATTTCCTCACCCTTAAATAAGAAAAATAATATTTTAGAAATTTAGCTGTCGTGAAAAATGACAATATATGAGTTACGGCTTTTTTGCTTGGGGGTATCGATATTTTTAATTTTTAATATAAGTATTGTTTATAAAGGCTTTAAAAAATACATGCGGTATATAAAAGAAACCTATGTAACTTCTCTAATTTTAAATAAAATTTGAACAAAAATAAATGATAAAAAAGTTATGAGTGAACAAAATTTAGTGTTGAAATAGTATATTCTATAACTAGTATGGAATAGACAATATTCCGCGCGAGCGGAAAGAACATGGCACAATTTATAGGGAATTTTGGCCCTCGGTGAAATTCGCTAAATTTTTTATATGTTTTAGTTTATGCTTTTTAAAAAGGAATTAGGAACGTTTCAAGCACTTTGTATGTACAGTTTTTTTTCTATAAGGAAAATAAAAAAATATTTTTGCCCTACACTCCTCATAAAAATATTTTTCTAGTAGGCATTGTTTCGTTTGACAACTTGATATTCTGACGTATTTTTGAAGTTTTTTAGACTAAATTGTCAGTTTTATTGGGAAAAAGTAATGAAATACATATTGAAATTGGACAGAATAATTAAATAAGATGAAGAAAAGTGCAACAGAAACACTTCTTAAGGACTAAATTAGTGAAATACGTGAAATAAGTTAATTGCTAACCTGGTGAAAAGTACTAAAACGTATATAAAATTGAACTAAAGAATGAAATAAGAAGAAAAGCAGAATATAAATACGTTTTAAGGGAATCGTTTGTAAAATAATAAGCGATTTTAATGCCGAAAGTGTATCCCTTATTTTTTGTACGGCAAAAAAAACAATTATTTCCAAAATTCTACATAGAAGAAATTGAATATGTGTTTTTGTAATATAATGTACTGAAACCCATGTTAAAACTCCAGAACCTAATAAAATAATAAAATAAGAAGTAAAACAGAACAGAAAAACTAAGTTGAAAGTGAAATACTGTGTTTCTACATAGAATAAATTATCCAATATAACTATCATACCGAGGGCTTCATAACAGGGCTGTATCAACCGTGTTAACATGTAGCAGATATGCCCCATTGCTATGAAGCCCTCGATATGATTTAAAATATGAACACTAAAAAAAAGGATCCATGAATCAAGAAAATGCATCTTTCGATTATATTTTAAGCCAAATTCTCTTATTTTTGGACTAGCATTTCTTATGAACCTAATAACTGGCGCGGGTCTTTGAATGGAAATCCGCGCTCTTCGTTTAAGATGTTAGCCTTAAAATAAGAGAATATGGTGTTGTACTTATCAAAAGACATGTGTCCTTGATTCAATTCTTTTTCACAGTATTAAATTAGGACATTTTTATAAAAAAAAAAAATAAAATGTTTTCATTTCCTCCCATTCGGGGCATCTGCTGTTGACCACCTTGACGGTTGCATACAAAGCAATTTACTTAAAAAAAGGCTCTAAAAGCCATGCTAAATTAATTTTATATTACTAATAATATATAAAAAAAATGGACAGACATCAGTTTGACTTATACCAATCAAGCTTTTTTCTTAATCATTAAGCTAATTAAACTTATTTTTATGAGGAGTTTGGGGCAAAAATATTTTTTTATTTTCGTTATAGAAAAAAAACTGTACATACAAAGTGCTTGAAACGTTCCTAATTCCTTTTTAAAAAGCATAAACTAAAACATATAAAAAATTTAGCGAATTTCACCGAGGGCCAAAATTCCCTATAAATTGTGCCATGTCCTTTGTCGTACGAGCCGGCAGGCGAGTATGACCGTCCCGCGAGCGCGGAATGACTATTCCATACGTGTTGTAGACTATATTTTTTCTTCGACTGCAAATATGAAACACTGCATGGCTTTAAACTGCAGACAAGGTTAAAAACAATATTTTTTGTGACTCGACATTGTAAATACAACAAAACACATATTTTTAAATAAAGCAATTAATGTTATTTAATAATTTTATCAAATCAGTACTTAAAAACGATTTTTATTTAATTTTACCACATATTTACAAATTATAATGCAAAAATTGAAGGTTATGTCAGATTGTTGTGACAGATATCAGGTTTAAATATTTAACAATAGATGGAGCAGTTTTAATTTTTTGAACTAAATTGATTAAAAACTAGTCAAATATTAAGAAAAACTAATGTAATTTTAACGCAAAATTTTTAATTGCATTAAATTATTCAATGTTTCATGGTAAGATATATACATTTTTGCTAATTTTGCTACAGTTTACTTTACTTTTATAAACAAGAGATGGCACTACATGTGCTCATTCTAACACTTGATACGGAATATTTATACCGTATCTAGAGCTAGAATGGATTCATTCTCTGTTTGAAAAGTGTGTGTATTTGCTTACATTCTAAAGCAGTCGTAGAAAAAGTATATTTCGACCTATTTAAATGGTCCATTTATGACTGATCTAAAGCGGTCTATAAAGTATGTATTATTGTCAAAATTAAATCAACGAGTCTCTCTAGATGAGACTAGACAGCCTTAATTGGACGTTAGATTAAGGCACTCTAGCTCAGACAAGATCAAATCTTGTCTGAAATATTAAGACTTTCGACAATAGAGTCGAGAAGTTCCATTGCTTGACTGTCCAAAACAACTGAATGCAGCAGCTGTACACTGATAGAAATGTCACGCCAACCATATTCTGTAACATGTTATAACATAACGTCTTGTAAATTTCAGAACGTCGTATCTCAAAAAAGACAACTTTACAGGAATGAGAAATAACTATTTCTCGCATTATTCATAGGTTTGGACTTTTTTAATATAAATTTGATACAATTTTAATGATTAACTTACCTTAAATAATTTTATTGTGTATAAAATAAACAAATACAAATAAAAACCTAATGTTTATAGATACGACATTTTAATGCTCAAAATTAATAATTTTTTTTTAAGATACGAGCTTTGAAACATCATTATATTAACATTTTAACAAAATATAATTATTATAATAATATTATTAATTATTGAAACAAATAAACTTCAAAAAGTTTTATAACATGCGCATAAGATGTCAAATAAGCGTCGCCAAATGCAAAAAGTGCATTCCAAAATAGTCAGTTAACTAGAATTAAGAGATAAGAGGTTTAAAAATTTATTAATTTATAATCATCTAAGATACAACGTTACTATGTTGCTTACATTTTTGTTATTTAAAAAAAATAGCAGGTGAAACTTATTTTTTAGATGTAAATTGATAATTTAAAGCATTTAAGTACAAAATTTCAAAATCGAAAAAAATTGAGATAAGACGTCCTGAAATTTACAAGACGATAAATATGTTATACGATACAACAACCAGTTGTACAATATAAATACAACAACAAATGTTATCTTATCACGGTGCTTTTTTGAGGGTATTTTGTGTTTATTTTTTGGAAACCCTGAAATTCCTTTACCGATAGTACCGTCCATTTATATGATTTTTCAGCGAAAATTAAAAATACTACTATAGGGTTCTTAATCTATTAAAATTGTTAAAATGCGTTTTTTATAAATATTATTACTGTGTCTGGGAAAGTTATAATTCAAATTTCTACTGCAATAGCTTTTGTACTTTTGAAACAGAGATTTGTTTTTGAAAAAACTAATAAAAACTAACAACTCATATACATATAAACCCGTTACGGTTAATATGTTGTTATTTTTAAAGTGACTTCGACAAGATTCGGTGCGATTCAAGCCTAAAATTGCTCTTTTGCAAAGTGACCTTAATAGATTGGTTGAGTGGTGTAATAGGAATAATTTATTTTTAAATGTAAAAAATGTTATAAAATTACATTTTTTATGGGTAGAATAAAGGTTGACAGCTCTTATTCTATTGGTAACACCGTTCTAGATTCGGTTGATACTGTCAGAGATCTTGGCATTTTATTAGATCGTAAACTGGATTTTAACTGTCATATTAACTCAATTGTTCAAAAGGCTAACAAAATGTTAGGCTTTGTAAAGAGAAATTGGAAAGATTTTTCTGTTAAGTCTATTATAACTGTCTACAATTCCCTTGTTAGATCTCATCTTGAATTTGCCTCCGTAATTTGGTCCCCTCAGTATAATATTGCTATAGATGAGATTGAGTCTGTTCAACGTAAAGTATTACGATTTTGTGCTAATAAACTAAATATTCCAATTTATGACCATAATTTATCTCATGTATACGAAGCATTGAATATTGAATTACTTTGTCATAGAAGACGTAAATCAGATTTATGTTTGTTATTTAAACTTATTAATAATTTACTTATTTGTCCAGAAATGTTGCATAAAATGCAGTTCCTTATACCTACAAGAAATCTTAGACGAAGTTCTCCAACGTTTAATATACCCTTTCATAGAACTAACTACGGGTCTCATACGCCTTTGGATAGAGCTATGTTGTTGGCTAATAACAATAATAATTATTTGATTTTTTTTAATTTGTCTTTAAAATCTTTTAAAACTTCTCTAAATAACCTTAATTTTTGATATTATTTTTGTATCACAAGTTTTTATATGTATGCATTTATAATTATACTATATTTTGTACTTCTTATGTATTGGGGTTTTCCCTTTAATAAATAAATAAATAAATAAATAAATAAATAAAATCGTACGAAGCGCTCGCTTCTGAGTCTTAAATAAATCCTGCACATAGGCACACTGACCCCAGAAAATTATTCCATATTTTAGGATTGAAAATTGGAAAAATAAACTGTTTTCAAGGTATCAAAATTCACATATGGCCTTAACACTTTTAATGAGTATTGTGTAGAGTTTAATTTTTTGGTTAACTGTTCTAAGTGCAAGTTCCACTGTAAATTTTGATCCAATACCAAACCCAAGAATTTAGTATTATCAATGGTGTTTATTATTTCATCATCAAATGGAATAACTTCTGGAGTCACGAAATTTGATCTTAAAGTTTTAAACATTATCAAGTTAGTTTTTTCTTTCTTTAAAAGCGGTCTATTTTTAAAACAAGCCGTTAACATATGTAATCCTACGCATTCCATTATATACTATTCACAGTAAGTGGGTATATTGCATTTTTCCAATTATTAAAAAAAAAACAAAAAATAAAAAAAAACTTTCAACAATTTTTTTTATTTTCTTGTTGAGAAAAACAAATTAAAAAAAATTGTTGACATTTTGTTAAAAAAGTCGAAACAATTGTCGCTGTAATGTTTGTTTAATAGACAATAAATTTATATTTTGGAGAGATAACATTTTTTCTATGGTTTATTTTTTTAAAGTTTTTTATTTATTTTTTTTTAATAATTGGAAAAATGCAATATACCCACTTACTGTGAATAGTATATAATGGAATGCGTAGGATTACATATGTTCGATGTTCTACTGTACATACTTATTTCCAAAGGAAATCGTTTATATCGCAGGATTGTTAAATAAAACAATTATAAAAGCGGTAGTTCCATTTAAGCCAGAAAGTAAAAAAGAATTATTCTAGAATAGATTATCAATCAATAGAAGAATAGATCCCATCGTAAACGTGCCACTTTTTGTTAAACGAACAGCGCTAACCAGATGTGATTTATCTTACAACTTAATTTTAAGCATTTCAAAATCCGTATTGTTAATTACAAATGCTATAGCGCTATTGTAAAACAAGCCCTGAAGATAAGTGGGGTTCAAACGTCACTCCCCCCCCTCTTAACTTTTGAATGAGTTGGGATATCGACTTCTAAGTTAAAACACATAAGACTAAATAAGACTATTTGCTGGCATAGATTACATATTTTTATCTTTTAAAATATGGTCAGCAGTGCTGACTCAGCACCCCTATTGTGGTTTTGAGCGGATTTTTTCCGCCTGATATTTTGATGAATATGGGCGGAGCTACACGGTCTAGGCCAATCAAATCATCAGAAGAACTACTGTGAAGTTAGCTTTCACGCGTGAATAAAACTCACCGAAATGAGAATAGCCCCCCAGGGGGGCATAAGAGAAGATTTTTTAAAATGGAAAGGAGGGCTGTGTAATGCAATATAAAGCAAACAAAATTAACTATTCTTAGTGCTACTAAGAGTGCCGATGTAGTGAAATCTTCGTCGAAAAGTCAAAATCTTTGACCACGTTTTTTCACATTTCTCCACGTTTTAGACCATTCTGAGTCAAAACCAGTAAAGAAAATTTGCGTCCGTCTGTCTGTCTGTCTGTCTGTCTGTCTGTCTGTCTGTCTGTCTGTCTGTCTGTCTGTCTATCTGGGTGTAAACTTTCTAATTCCATTTCTACATGAGATATCGACTTGCGGTTTTTTGAATATTGTTTCTTATCGTATTCCGAAGAGCTGATTAGATTTTGGGGGTAAACGATTGGGGGTAATTCAAATACAAAAAAAGTCCAAAATGATCAAAATTTGCGTTACGTAATACTTTAAGGTTCCCTTAAGGGGATATTTAGTAGGATTGATCTTTTTATTAAAAGTAATGTTAACGTTAAAAAATTGTTTATGCACTTTGGTACAAATTTTTTTGATTTTTGACAAAAATATTCTTTCTTTTCAATGAATAAAATCCATTTTGTCTCCTGCACCTGAAATTTTTTTAAGCTTGTAATATCAAAACCTTGGGATATTCACCATTTTCACCAAAATTGCATCATTATTATTTATTAACCAACCTTTATGATGCTAGTTTTGCTTTCCCATTTTGGGAAAGCCTTGTTTTCGTGCAAAAATTATCAACGTTTTTTTTTTGATGTTTTATGTCGATATAAATCAATTTCGAGCAAAACACATTGTCGGTCGGTCGGTCGGTAGATTGGTCGTTCTGTCCGGGAAATTTGTGTTCAAGATAACTTAAGAACGTGTCTTTGTATATGTTCAAAGCCATATTCTCTTGTTTCAAGGCTGGAATTTTCTTGAAACAAGAGAATATGGCTTTGAACATATACAAAGAGACGTGTCCTTGGTTCAAGGAATCCGTTTTTTCTATGTATGTTACCAAAAATTCTTTTTGGTGAACATTGGGGTGAGGCAAGGGGGCTAATGGGGGAAATACATTTTTTTTACAAAAAATTGAAAAAAACTCCACCCCTGAGGGGGGTAGTTTTCGAGAATATTTGGGTTTTTTAATAAATTCGAATAAATTCGAATAAATTTTTGCTATATCCACCCCCTGATGGCCCTCAGGGGGTGCCCCTCGAGGGACGGGTGGCAGTTCTCCTGAAAATTGGTATATTGGGGTTTTTAAGGTTGCTGAAAGTGACAATAAAAAACCCATTTCTCGCGCGGAGGTGAAAAATGGGAAAGCTCTTTTATTGGGCAGTGTATTATGAAGTGAAATATGACAAACAAATCTGATCAAATTTTTAGTTTGTTTGAGATTGTTGCCCAAAATTAATTTATGCAAACATAAAACACTTGCTATCTGAAAAACAGCACGGTTTCTTAAAGGAAAGGTCAACAACAACAAATCTTTGCTGTATTACCCAATATATTTCTGACACTCTTGACAATGGGGGGCAAGTTGACGTAATCCACACTGATTTCTCTAAGGCCTTTGAGGTACTTAAACACCCTATTCTCTTACAGGCAATGTATGATATGGGCTTTTCCATTCCACTTATTTATTTTTTTATTTCATATTTGCTAGAAAGGTACCTATATGTCCAATGTCACGGTGCAAAATCCTATTTTTTCTTGGCTACCTCAGGAGTTCCACAAGGATCTATTTTGGGACCCCTTCTTTTTCTTATATTTATTAACACAATATTTAATCTTGTTTTTGTGTACGGCTTGGCTTTTGCTGACGATGCAAAGCTCTACCTGACAATAAATAGCATACTAGATTGTATAGATCTCCAGATTGCTCTTAATAATTTAATTCAATGGTGTGAAAAAAATAAATTGCCTCTTAATGTCTCTAAATGCAAAATAATCTCATTTACTAGAAAGCTAAACACAATTTTTTTCGACTATCAAATTCAAGATAAATCTATTATGAGGGTAACTGAAATTAAGGATTTGGGTGTGACATTCGACAGTAGATTAGAGTTTAACTTACACATTGAGAATATAGTATCTTCAGCATATCGCAGCCTTGGTTTTGTTATCAGAAACTGTTATGGATTCAATGATAGAACACTTTTATTTACGCTTTTTAATACTTTTGTTTTACCTAAACTGGAATATGTAAGCATTATTTGGTGCCCTAAATATCAATATCAAATTGATAACATTGACAACATTTTAAGAAAATTTTTAAAATTTGTAACTTTTAAAGTAGATGGTGTTTACCCGCCGGTAGGTATTGATAATAAACTTCTCTTGCGCAGATTTAACTCGACTAGTCTTCAAAATAGAAGGGCACTTTCCTTAGTATTATTTTTATACAAACTTTTGAATTACAGAATAGACTGCTCTGAACTTTTAAGACTCGTCAGCTTACATGTACCCGCGAAGACACGTGCAAATGATACTTTTTACCTACCAAGGACTAACTTATTAAAAAACTCGCCAATATATAATATGTGCTCAAATTATAATACCATTCAGTCTAAAATTGATATTTTCTCCTGCTCTATAAGCAGTATTAAATCCGTTTATCGCCAATTAAACTTGGATTAATTGCGCATATTTGTAATTTTGTACTGTACACTTTCAGTGTACACTTTCAGTGTACACTTTCAGTGTACCTTCTGTTAACTATTTTGATTATTGTATTTTTAGTACCTGCTGCTCATAGTGTTTAATTTAGTTTTAGATGTTAATTTTTTTTTGTTTTTATCTCTTTTTTCTTTTGTGACTCATCCTGTAATTGGTCATGTACTGTTGGATGTAATAAATAAATAAATAAAATAAATAAAAAATAAATTTAAAATTAACAGGACTAAAAAGTACCCCAATTACAATAAAAATAATACCGTTATACCTAGTTTGACAGTTTTTGGCGGAAATAATTTTTGGACGATTATTTTCTAATACATACCTATCCAATTAAAAATTAGTTGTAGATACATCTATTTTTTAATAAGATATGTTTTTTGTTTATATTTTTCGCTAGGCTACCCATTGGAAAATTACGCCTGTAAATTTTAGCTAATTGTAATTTTACATTATTTTATTCTTCGCACCTTTACAGTTAGAATAGAAAACAACGTTTATTTAGAGATTTTAAAATTACTTAATTTAGTCTGTTTTAAAATAGTTCTTATCTACTTACGGAAAAGTAAGTCAAGATAATATCTCTTAAATAACTTTTTATTAATAAAAAACAGCAAATCGGGTACTAATGGCTTTATTACTATATAAAAATTTAAACTATTGCCAACGGTTTCGTAACTGGTTAGTTACTTTCTCAAGGCTAAAAAAGAACGAAAAAAACGAATTACAAAAAGGCTGAAGTTATATAACCAACAAAATACTTTTTTAACAATTTTTGGTTTACAATAAAACTACGAGGAAACTTACCTAGGTTAAAATTAAACTCCTAAATTACACATTAAACAATAAACAAATAATTTGAAAACATTAAAAATTGTAAAAAACGGTCACATCTTAAGTTCTACGTGTCAGTATGATTAGATTGGTGCGTCGAAAAATTGAATGGAGCTCTCTACAACTAGAATTATGAAACAAAATACGTCTACCCTATCTCTATCTTATTTGTGCTACACTTTCCAGCCAACCAAATAAATACTGTATTTGTTTTTCATACAACAAATACAGTATTTATTTGGTTGGCCGGAAAGTGTAGCAGTGAGCGGCACGAACGAACATAGCTAATGTGAATCTGTAAAATAAGATAATTCTACTAAAATTTAGATGGCGTCAGTAATTTCTTTAATAAAAATAATTAGTTACACTTTTCGCCCGGCCAAGTAAATATTGTATTTGTTCAACAAAGAACAAATACAGAATTTGTTTGGTTGGGTGGAAGTGGGAGTGTATGTATGTCTTCTATCCTTTTTGGGTAGAACTTTTGTCCCTGTCTAATCTAACGGGAGAAATCTCCATTAACAATTTATTTTGAAGAGGTAAAAAGGATACTATAAATTAATCGGATTATTAAAAAAGTTATCTGCAAAATACAATTAAATTAAATAAATAAAAATTATCCAAAAAATTACAACGGCTCATTCGCCAAAACTAAAAATCAAAAACTTATTTAAGTTAAATTAAATTGTTTGATATTTACAAATTTAAAAAATCTATATAAAACATTTTACTATTCCTTAAAACGACTTTTGTTTGATTAACGCAGTCGTCCCTCCGAAGTGACTGATCGATTTCGTGCTTTTTAGCACTCTTCAGAGCCACATATCGGTAGTAGGGACAACTACGAAAATCAAATCCTTTCCATATATCTCTATATGGAGTTTAAAAGTCGTTGTAAGGAAAAGCAAAAACAGCTAGCGACATCTACTGCTAAAAGCAGAGACTGGATAAACCTATCGACAGTCCAAAAAAGGAAGCAGTTATTGGTTTCAAGAACCTAATGCACGCTGTCGATAGGGGGCAGATTAATCAATGCCACGGTGGACATTGCCGCCAATTGAATCCTTAACGCTAGAAGGGCACCTTTTACAGTGGTATCTGAATTAATAAACTAAATTAAATTGTTTGATATTTACAAATTTAAAAAATCTATATAAAACATTTTACTATTCCTTAAAACGACTTTTGTTTGATTAACGCAGTCGTCCCTCCGAAGTGACTGATCGATTTCGTGCTTTTTAGCACTCTTCAGAGCCATATATCGGTAGTAGGCATTGATTAATCTGCCCCCTATCGACAGCATGCATTAGGTTCTTGAAACCAAACACTGCTTCCTTTTTTGGACTGTCGATAGGTTTATCCAGTGTCTGCTTTTAGCAGTAGATGTCGCTAGCTGTTTTTGCTTTTCCTTACAACGACTTTTAAACTCCATATAGAGATATATGGAAAGGATTTGATTTTCGTAGTTGCCCCTACTACCGATATGTGGCTCTGAAGAGTGCTAAAAAGCACGAAATCGATCAGTCACTTCGGAGGGACGACTGCGTTAATCAAACAAAAGTCGTTTTAAGGAATAGTAAAATGTTTTATACTTATTTAAGTTGCTAAAATTAGTAAGAAAATAAATAAATATAATTAATGGTGAAAATAGATAAAATCGCATAATCAAGTCAAAATATATGCTACTTAGGTTTTTGGTATCCGTTTTAAAATTTACTGTATTTTTTTCTTTTTTAATGTGAACCATTTCTGATATTAAACGTTTTTCTTTATTATCTTCAATATCTAAAATTTTACAGCTAGAAAAATCAAAATAATGCCCGGTTGTTAAGTGGTGTACAGTTAGGGCAGTTTGTTTCAGGGTTTTTGCAGGACGATTTATGCTGCGATAATCTATTTTTCATAAATTGTTTACTATGACCTATGTAACAACTAGGGCAAGATAGACAATTTATTTGGTAGACCATATTAGATAGATTAAATAAAAGGGTTTTCTTTTAGTCAATTACCACGATTTATTATAAAATTGGTTAATTACCGTGACTCGAGTTTCGTCATCATCGTCAGACGGTCTGCGGACAAGAAAAATATACTTTTACGATTAGTTCATACAGATAAAATTAAAATAGGCTTACCATTATACATAAAAACAATTATTTAAACGTAAGACAGTTAAAATTAATATTAAAATTATGGTATGTGGTCACATTTTGTTGGAGGGTTACGTTCTTCTTCTTCTACTTTGCTAAAATACATCTAAGGTTGTTCTATTCGTATTCCATTTCTCACTTCTCTCATTTTCTTATTTGGTACAAGGGCGAGGAAAAATGGGGTAGTGGGGAATTTTATTTGATAATTCAGTATTAGGTCGGGGGATATTTGTGAATGAATTGTTATTTCCATTTGTTCTAGGAGTTCTTGTTTTTGCTTGTCATTTATATTGTGTAAGACTTCAAAACCTGTGTTTATGTCAAATGAATGGTTTTCGAGAGCCAGATGGTTAAAGAAGTGGGAATTGTGGTTACCTTTAATGTGCTCGGTTATTCGAGTGGAAAACCGACGTTCCGTACAGCCTAAATAAATAGCAGGGCAGTTTTTGCAAGTGAGTTTATAAACTCCGGATTTTTCAGAGTTGGCAATGGGATCTTTATTGTGGACTATTAAGCTAAAAAGGGTATTTCTGTTTTGGAAAGAGATTTTATAATTTAGTTTCTTAAAATAGTTGCTAAATTTAAGACTAAGGGGGCCTATGTATGGAAGGGATAAAAATTTTTGGTCATTATCTATATTTTCTAGTGTAGTATCGAGATTATTTTTTCGGAGTTTTTTAGAAATAAGGCGGTGTACAAGGGAAGGGGTGTATCCGTTACTCGTCGCAATACGTTCTCTTGTATTTAGCTCTATTTGGTAGTTAATGGGGGAAAGGTTTGAGGTTATTAGTCTGTGTATCATACTGTGTAGCGCAGCAAGCTTATGGCAGAAAGGGCTATTGGATTTCTCTGGGATAATGTGGTCTGTTTGAGTTGGTTTACGATAAATTTTAAAAACATGTTTTAAGTTTTCTTTTGAAACCGTCAAATCTAAGAAGTTTATGGTGCCATTGTTTTCAATCTCTACCGTAAAGTTTATATGTGGATCTAAGTTGTTTATGTAATCTAGGAATATGAAAAGTTGTATAATGGAACCTAACCAGAAAAGGAAGATATCATCTACATATCGGTACCAGTACTTAATGAGTTGGTTGGAGGTGAAAATCCTAGTCTCCAGGAAATCCATATATATGTATGCCATAAGCGAGCTAAGTGGGGATCCCATTGCCAATCCCGTGGGGTTTATAAAATAGGATTTATTGTATTGAAAAAAGTTTTGTTTCATACAGTGGTGTAAGAGGTCATTAATGGTTTCAGCATCAGTATCTGAAAGATTACTAGAGAAGAGAAGAGCGTTGATTATCTTCAATGTTTTTTGTACAGGGACATTAGTATAAAGACTCTCGGCGTCGAAGCTTACGAAAAAACCGTCATTGGTAAGGGTAACATTGGAGACTTTATCTATAAACTCTTTTGAATTCTTTATGGTGTAGGAGGGTTCAAATATGTTGCATTTTTTTATGGTGTTATTAAGAAATTGTGAAAGTGGGTGAACAGGGGTATTTTTGCAACTGACTACTGGTCTTAAAGGTATCTCATTCTTATGAATTTTTGGTAGACCGTAGAGCCTAGGTGGTGTGGGATTTTTTATAATTAAAGATTTCTTGGTTCGTTTTGTGATAAAGTCTGAGTGTTTCTTTACAATGTCAATTGTTTTGTTATTTAGTTCTATTGTCGGATTTATAGTAGGTGGGGGTTCAGTGTTATTTGTGGAGGTGCTGGGTTTTCGTTTCCTGGGTCGGGTAGGAGCAGGGGGGATATAAGGGGCAAAATCTTTTGTAAGTAAATTCTCCATTTTTTGATTGTAAATGTCCTTATCTAGTATTACCATACAATTTCCTTTGTCTGCCTTAGTGATGAAAAGATTATCGTCCTGGACTTTATTGTGGATTGATTTGAGTATTCTGTCATCCTTGGAGGGGGCCTTTTTATGCTGAGCAAGAGATTTCTTGAGGTCGGCTGCCACTGCGGTTCGTATTTTTGTTTGTCTCCATCCTGATGTCATATTAGATAGCTTATTCGGGTCTGTTTTAGTCTTCAGTTTGGAAAATAATTTTGTTCCTATTGTCTTATTACTATAAAAGATTATTCTGTTATTTTCATTGGAAAGGATTCTAGCTAATTGATTTGATAATGGTGGAATAAGAGGAAGTTTTAAGTATTGAATCATCATCATTTTATATAGT
This sequence comes from Brachypterus glaber, assembly GCA_958510825.1. Lineage (NCBI taxonomy): Eukaryota > Metazoa > Arthropoda > Insecta > Coleoptera > Kateretidae > Brachypterus > Brachypterus glaber. The sequence continues at coordinate 111,678,043 of OY294044.1, read as the reverse complement.
AATAAAGTCATTAGTACCCGATTTGCTGTTTTTTATTAATATATTTCGTATTAACAGTAATTTTAAGAATATTTGTAATTCTAACCTAACAAAATTAAAATAATATAAACGCCATATTCTAAAAACATTCCCATTAGAATATTTTAAGAATATGTATTTGGGAATATTCTTAGCAAAATACTCTAATCATGCTTAGCATGTGCACTATAGCATTATTCTCAAAATATTCCCTTTAGAATATTTTAAGAATATGTTTTGGGAATATCCTTAGCAAAATACTCTAATCGTGCTAAGAATGTTTAGAGTAGAAGCACTTATGCTACTACAGCAGTGCACCTTTTAAGAACATGCTTAGCATGTTTACAGCATTATGCTAAGAACCTTTTCAAGGGAACGATTAAAAAACCTTCTTAGGATGAAGTGTGTTATCAGGGTGGCTGGACTTCTTGAATGCGAGGCTATAATAGTCTCCTCTACCGTGGTTTATATATTAGTTTTTTCACTACTAACACTATTTAACTAGTTTTATTCAAATAATAAAATAAATTATTAACAGAAATGGTATTTCTTGAAATTTTCATAAAAATCAAGTAGCTTTGATCAATGACATGCTCAAATAAATACTTTGAACTGACGTTTAAAAATTTAGGTTTTTTTTTAATTTTTTTTTCATAATATTTAGCTAACTATTGATTGTATTAATTGGTACTAATTATAATTAATTATATTTAAAAATAAGAAGATATTTAAAGGCATTTTCTTGGGTTTAATTAGAAAAAAATTGCACAAAAAACTGAAACATCTAAAGTGACAGAAATCAATGTTTATAAAATTTACTCCTACTAGGAGAAAAAAAGTCATGTCTTCTCTTTTTCACTGCAAGTAACCAAGCCACAATATAAACACGGTAAAAATTAAACTTTAAAGCGACGTTAACATTTGCACGGAAAACGTCAAGCGATAGGCTTTTATCTGTTGCCAACCCAAAAGAAAAAAAAAGTAGACACCTCTTATATCATCAAGCATCAAAAACTCAATATTTATAAAACTTATAGTGTCCAAAAAGTCCAAAAAAATTCAAATCTAAATAATTTGAATACATTTTTTTGGACATATTTGCGTAAAAAATTAAACTTAAGTGGCTGCATTTTTAAAATTTTAAACATCGTACAAATATCCATTTTAAATTTTTAAGTTACCCCCTCTTCTCCACCTAAGGATGTGGATGAAAAAATTCTGCTTTGTAAAAAAGGTGTCCCCCTTGATATTTAAGTTTGGTACCAAATTTGAAAAACCTATCTGTTACGGTTTCTGAGATATCGACTTGTAACCATTTAAATGGCCCACCCAGTATGTAATATATTTCGTATGGCGTTTGAATTTTGAAGTATAACTTTTTTTTTAGATTGTATCCAAAAGAGCCACTTTTTGTATAATAAATAAATAAATATGAAACGTGTACCTTTTCTATACGAGTGGAAAAATGAAGATCTTTATAAAATAAGATATCACATTGACTTTGCCCTGATAGCACAAAAGCCTTCTAAGAAGATTCTTAAAATAAATAGTCGGAAGGGCAGCATGCTTCTTAGAAGCATATCTATTTTGCTCAGGATATTCTAAGAACGATTAAAGAAATGCAAAGGATACCGTTTTAATCATGCTGGGAGTTCCTAAGAAGCTTCTTGTAAGCCGCTGTATCAAATAAGAATGTTTTAAGAAGCATGTTAAGAATGTTCTTACAAGTAGGTACATGTACTTTTAAGAATATTCTTAGCATGCTTCTTAAAATATTCATATTTGATGCATTTAAGTAATAATATAGAATATTGGGCATGCGCAAACAAAGTAGGTAGGCATTTCAGATTTCTACATTAATCTAGTTTTTCTCTTTCTTTCAAATATATTTTATGATATTCCATCCTTTTTATGGATATCATAAATTTGGACATGGCGAAATTTTTTACGTCTTTGTGATAAACCTAATAATTAAAGCATATAAAAATCTTTAGATATAGCATCCATCAGGTAAGACTCATATACTATATGCAGTTTTACTGTGAAAGCAAACTTTCTACCATAAAAATCATGCGCCACACAAAAATCCAATGTTTAGAGAAAAAAAATAACAAATAATTATCATTTCAAAAATAATAATTTTAATTTTTTGTCTAAAACTATATAAAATCACTTTATGTCTAAAAATACATCCATTTCTACTACTTAAGGGTAAAACTTATGTTATTAACAGTAATTTTAAGAATATTTGTAATTCTAACCTAACAAAATTAAAATAATATAGACGCCATATTCTAAAAACATTCCCATTAGAATAGTTTAAGAATATGTATTTGGGAATATTCTTAGCAAAATACTCTAATCGTGCTAAGAATGTTTAGAGTAGAAGCACTTATGCTACTACAGCAGTGCACCTTTTAAGAACATGCTTAGCATGTTTACAGCATTATGCTAAGAACCTTTTCAAGGGAACGATTAAAAAACCTTCTTAGGATGAAGTGTGTTATCAGGGTGGCTGGACTTCTTGAATGCGAGGCTATAATAGTCTCCTCTACCGTGGTTTATATATTAGTTTTTTCACTACTAGCACTATTTAACTATTCTTATTCAAATAATAAAATAAATTATTAACAGAAATGATATTTCTTGAAATTTTCATAAAAATCAAGTAGCTTTGATCAATGACATTTGCTCAAATAAATACTTTGAACTGACGTTTAAAAATTTAGGTTTTTTTTAAAAAATTTTTCATAATATTTAGCTAACTATTGATTGTATTAATTGGTAATAATTATAATTAATTATATTTAAAAATAAGAAGATATTTAAAGCCATTTTCTTGGGTTTAATTAGAAAAAAATTGCACAAAAAACTGAAACATCTAAAGTGACAGAAATCAATGTTTATAAAATTTACTCCTACTAGGAGAAAAAAAGTCATGTCTTCTCTTTTTCACTGCAAGTAACCAAGCCACAATATAAACACGGTAAAAATTAAACTTTAAAGCGACGTTAACATTTGCACGGAAAACGTCAAGCGATAGGCTTTTATCTGTTGCCAACCCAAAAGAAAAAAAAAGTAGAGACCTCTTATATCATCAAGCATCAAAAGTTCAATATTTATAAAACTTATAGTGTCCAAAAAGTCCAAAAAAATTCAAATCTAAATAATTTGAATACATTTTTTTGGACATATTTGCGTAAAAAATTAAATTTAAGTGGCTGTATTTTTAAAATTTTAAACATCGTACAAATATCCATTTTAAATTTTTAAGTTACCCCCTCTTCCCCACCTAAGGATGTGGATGAAAAAATTCTGCTTTGTAAAAAAGGTGTCCCCCTTGATATTTAAGTTTGGTACCAAATTTGAAAAACCTATCTGTTACGGTTTCTGAGATATCGACTTGTAACCATTTAAATGGCCCACCCAGTATGCAGTGTGCCACTTAAATTTAATTTTTTACACAAGTTCGGAAACATTTTCGAAAAAATGTATTCATATCATTTAGGGACACTATAAGGTTTATAAATATTCAACTTTCGATGCTTGATATTTTTTTTCCATTTTTTTTTTGTATTTTTTACATGTGTTGAGCGTGCGGAAAGAAACACAGAAAACCTAAACATTTGTTTGTTTATTTATTTAATTTTTTTATTAGGTTAGAAATATACTATTTTTATGAAATATTTTGACTTTCTCGTGATCCCTTTCACTTTGTAAATGGTATTATTAAACATAATAAAACATACATGTAAAAAATTATTATTATTACTTTTAATTTGTTAGAAACAAAAGACATAGAAAAAACACCTATTCCTAAATGATAAAGCTTAGCAAAGTATTGTGCTACATTTTCTATTTTTAGTTTTATTTTTCCATAAGTGGTATTATAATGAATATTTCACAAACAATATATAGGCCAATCAAAACCTTGCATTTTTAGTTTCTTGATCGATCAGATCAAAATGAATCTGATAATTTTTGCACATGTGCAATTATCACTTATCACAAGAAACTTACAGTTACTGACATCTTAATAAATGTTATATTTTTGCAAAATGTGTTTTTAATTTGTGAAGCTTACCTTTAGTTAATTTATTTTTATTGATAAGCGATATAAATGCTTTATTTATTACCAAAACCCTAATTAATTTCAGATAATATATTATATTTTATGCACTTTCCATCTTAAAAGCTTTGAATCACTGATATTCATAAATTTTAATTTATTTAATTGAATATTGGTATTAAAAACAGGCAACTTAAAACTAATTTAAACACTTATTTGTTAAAAATATATTTACTGTAAAGAAGTAAATAATTTACTTATTTTAAACGACGGAAATCAAAACATCAACCAAGCGCTGGTACCAGTACAGCGTTGCCAAACTTTTTTTCCGGACATATGTCCTTTGTTGATTTTTCATGTTTTGTGATGTAAATCCTCCCCTTTATTTAATGACTGCAAACGAAGCATATACGTCAGTATTCTTGATGCCCAATTTTATTTTTGACTATGGCTATAGTCCATAAGGTGTTAATAATAAACAAGGCTTTCCCGAAATTTTGAAAATTTTCAAAATGGGAAAGTAAAATGAAAGAATTTATTTCTTTGAAATATCATATACTTTTGGTAACACATAAAAAAACATTAAAAAAATCATCAAAAAATTAATGTTTTTATCGTAAGAAACAAATTATATAAATTAAAAAAAAATGTAGTTTAATTTTTTATTTGTTTTTTAAATCAATGGCAATGAACTTGAAGCGGATACGAACCTATAAATAATCTTTCGTGACGATCTAATCTACGCAAAAGAAAGAAAAAGTGAAAATGCACGAAATCCAAGTTGAAATTAAACGTATATCGCCGGTAAAGAACAAAAAGTATGATTTAAATTTGAAATATAGAAGAGATTTTGATTTAAAATAATAGTTTTGAACCCCAGAAGAGCCAGACAAAGCCAGCTGGGGCCCGGGTAAAACTTTTTTCTGGGCCCCATAATTTTTTTACATCATCATTTTCTCACTTGAACCGGGGGGAGGGAAGTTGAAGTGACGCCCCTCCTGGCAAAAAAGTATCTACTATAAAACTAAGTTAGCGCCGCAGGCAATTTTTTTTAAGAATTCTGTTAATTTCTGACGTTTTTAATTTACTTATTTAAAATTTTACAATTTTGATGGACTTTTTAAATTTTTAAAGATTGTTACAATTTCAGATTTCATAAATATGTAAGAAGCCCTAGTGCCGCAGGCTAATTTTTTACAAATTTTACGCTTAAGTTTTACAAACTAGATAAAAAAAAGGGACGTCACTTAGTAACTAAAAAAAATAGTTGTCAACCCTTCGTTAACGCCTCAGGCAAAATTTTTGACGAATTTTGTTAATTTATGATGTTTTATATTTAATTTTTTTTACAACCCTTACCCTCCAGAGTGTCACAATTGTGACTTTACTTCTTTATTTTTTCTTTAAGGCTATATTAAAACCTATTCAGAAGTTTGCATAAGAACATAATACATAAGAATGCGATGCAGTGATTGGCTTACAAAATATATGGCGGCACATCAAGCCAATCCCTGCATCGTATTCTTATGTATTACGTTCTTATGCGAGACTGTGGACATGCCCTTAATCTAAAATACTTTTATGGACTTTCTATGTATGCAAACAAATATTCTGTATATTCCGGAAACTCCAAGAAAACAAAAACTCCATCAAAAACTAAAAAAAATTGTTTTATCCAATACATACAGATAATAAGACAATTACCAGCTTTGTTTTAAATAGATAAACTCAATAATAACCCCCGCGTGGCTTTTACTTTATTGAGTGGATAATTATTTATTTTACCCACTCAACTGTCATTTGTCAAATTATTTTCTTGTAAATGTCATTAAAATTTTTAATAAAAATATGAATTCCTAAGCTATTTATTGGATAAAACCTTGTACGGCACATGGGTAAACCGATATTGCCCTCTCGAAAATTAACCTGCTTGGCTGACGCCTCGTTTGGTTAATTTTCTCATGGGTAATATCTTACTTTACCCACTAGTACCATAAATAACTATTGTGGGTTAGACTCTTATGTTACTTGCACTCTTCATATAAGTTTACGCCAGTTTTAGGATTTTTATTTATTTTTTTTTGGGAATACGCTGTACAAGTTTTCTGCTAATGAATCATTGGAAATTGGATAATATGGATTTATCGGTTTTTGCATGTTTGCTCCACAAATGTAAACTTTATACATTATAAAGTTTAAGTGTCCATCTATATCCCAGGTATTATCACTTTCTCTTTCTTTTACGTAGATCGTCAATGAAAGGTAATTTGTAATTAATTTTGGACTTCTATCCGTTTAAAGTTCATTACCATCTAATCCTCTTGTAAGAAAATCTTGATAATATTACTTTCCCCCAGGAAAGTCGCGCGCTAGTAAAAAACTAAAAATTTTGCATTGTTTTTTCCCATTTTGAAAATTTTCAAAATTTCGGAAAGCCTTGTATTCGTGCAAAAATTTTTTTTGCGTATTTTTGCGTTTTATGACGTTTTATGTAATATAAATCCAGTTCAAGCAAAAAAAAAATTGTCGATCGGTCTGTACAGGAAATCTTGTGGGCACGATAACTTAAAAACGCTTTGAAATGAAAGTCCAAACCAAAAATTCTAGCTCGGGATTGTTTTTGGTGAACATTGGGGTGCGGCAAGGGGGGCATGGGGAAAAATACATTTTTTTAGAAAATTTTGAAAATTGCTATATAGGGGTTTTTGAGGTTGCTGAAATTGAATCTGATAATAAATTTTTTCTAACTCCAACCCCGAGGGGGTGAGGGGGTAAATATTTTTAAATATTTTCAATATTTTCGTCAAAATTCGTTTATAGTGGTTTTTGGGGTTGGAGAATATGAATCTGATAATATTTTTTTCTAATTTCACCCCCTGAGGGGCTAGTTTTTGTGAAAACTGGTATATTGGGGTTTCCGAGGTTGCTGAAAGTAAATCTGATAATAAAAAAAATCTAATTTCACCCCCTGAGGGGTGGGGGGTAGTTTTTGTGAAAATTGGTGTATTGGGGTTTTTAAGGTTGCTGAAAGAGAATCTGATAATAAAAAAAGTTCTAACTGCACCCCCAGTGTTACGTGTTACGGAGTGTTATGCCCATGATGATAAAATGATGATAAAATGATCAAAATTTGCTTTACGTAATATTTGAACGTTAACCTATAAAGGGTTTAGTATACTAACTTTCCCTGTATAGGGAAATATAGGGAAACTTCATCTAGACTTACTTTGTTCTTTTGTTCTTGGTAGGTATTTTTGAAATTTTTTCTGGTGAAAATGCCAAAAGCAGCCCAAGTACAGAAGAACAAAATAAGCCCACATAAAATGACAGGTCAAAGGGGACGAAAACTAAATAGTTAAATAATACTATTAAAAAACATAATAATTGAGAAAAAAAATATTAGAGTCATTTCGGACAGAAAAAAAAGTCACAACGGGAGTGTTGGTAGAGCACCAGACCGGTTTAAATCCAGACTAAGGCGAGACATTTTTTTCGAATATTTTTTGTCCGATATAGTAGGATATAATTTCTTTCATAATTATTTATGGACATCAAAATTACTTCTTTTACAAAATAATTTATCAATTTTTTCGGTGAAACATTTTTTTGAAAGCTTTTCTTTTTATTTTGGCTTTTTTGTATGAACAATGGCAAATTATTATGGCGTACATCCGGTTAAAGTTCATTACCATCCTCTCTTAAGAAATTCGTGATACAATTTCCTCTGTTGTTTTGTAAATTATAATTGGATTTAATGCGCAATAAATTATTTCTGGTTCATCAATAAATTTTATGTGTTAGAAACTATTCACGGTGGGTTTGAATGCACCTTAAATGCCAAAACCGAGAACACTAAATTTTTCTCTTAAATAATAATCCCCGCACCCGTACGATTAATTTGACACCAAAAAGAGCAAAATCCGTGGGGCGCTTTTTGAGAAAACTTCAAATTTGTGCAAAAACCGGCAAAAAGCCAAGGTCTTATAATACGATTTGTTTGTTTTGCTTAAATGATTGCTTATTTTTCTAATTATTCCTCTCCTGGTAATTTTACATTGTATGTATATTAAAGAAATAAATGACGAGTGCCTAAAAACCTATTATGAAAAGAGTTTTTATACTATTTTTTCTCCTAAATTTTAAAAACCGTACCAACCAATTTTTTATATTTTTTTGAATGGTCTATTTTTTATGAAACGTGGTAATATACAAAAAAAAACAATAGGCGTCATAATGAAGCTCATTACGACACCCATGTAGGTGTTATGACATACATGTATGTAGCTATTTTGCGAAGTGTAGACATTTGCTGAGCTTGACTCCCGAGGGGCTGACCGCGAGGAAATCTTTTGTACAAGCCAAAGGAACTCGAAGGAACTCCGAGAAACTCTGGAGGAACTCCGAGGAACTCCGAAGGAAGTCAGAGGAACTCTGAGGAACTCTTTGCAAAAAGGAACTCTTTTGTACAAATTTCAGACGCGGTCAGAAACAATTATTATTTATTACCCATGCGGATTAAAGTTTTTATTTTCAAACTAAAAGCCGTTACAAACACCTTATCAAAACATCCTACCTACCAGCCAATTTTTTTTTGAAGAGGGCCAAGTTTGGTAGAAACCGTCAGCTTTTTTTCCTGAAGGTAATTTTGGGGCCCAAATTTTTGTTTTGAAGGGGCGCCAGGTGGTTTGGTAGAAACCGTCAGGGACAAAAGCTTTTTTTCCTTAAGGTATTTTTGGGGCGCCAACCAATTTTTGTTTTGAAAGGGCGCCAAGTTTGGTAGAAACAGTCAGGGACAAAGCTTTTTTCCTGAAAGTAATTTTGTGGCGCCAATTCTTGTTTGAGGGGGCGCCAAGTTTGGTAGAAACCGTCAGGGGGACAAAGCTTTTTTTTTGAGGGTGTCTTATTGGCAGTAGTGCTTGTACAGCGGTAATCTCTACGGCTTATTTGCCAAAAATTACCCCTTCCAGAGAGGAACTCTTAAGGAACACAGGAGGAACTCCCAAGGAACTCTGGAGGAACTCCGAGGAACTCCTAAGGAACTCTGAGGAACTCTTTGCAAAAAGAAACTCTTTTGTACAAATTTCAGAAGCGGTCAGCCCCTCGTTGACTCCGCTGTAACTCGTGATTGAAAAATGTTTCCTACAAAAGGAAATTTCATGCTGTAACATTTTTGTAATAGCTATTTTAAACCTAGATGGAGCTGGAGAGAATATTATCTCGAAAAACTGGTTTTCGGTACCATTTTTTCCATATGGCGGCGCGAGCGGCGGTCGCTCAAGGTCGAAAACTCGGAATATTAATAAGGACACCAAACTGTACAAATCTTCCAAATTAGAACTTTCCTTGACCTTTTGCAAGTCAGAACCTACCCAGTACCTGGACTATTTATTACCTTTCTAGTTTTGAATTGTCCGGATGCAATTAACGGATTTTTAAGGGTACGGGTGTGCTTTAGCTTTGCTTCGAATCTGGTAAGGGAACGTTCAAGTATTAAGTAACGCAAATTGTACCAAAATTCATACACTTCGTATCTCGTTTCTCATGTTATTAAAGGCTTTAGAGATTTCATGTTTTGGCTACCCCCCAAATAGGGGGTAGCCAAAATATAAAATCTCTTCAACCTTTAATACCGCGGGAACCGGGATATGAAGTGTATGAATTTTGGTACAATTTGCGTTACGTAATACTTGAACGTTTCCTAATCTATAAATGAGGAGTGTCTTTTCAAAATGGGATATCTACATCTTATCTCTTTTTCCAGGAATGGACAAAAACTATTCCCTTTTGAAAGGAACACAATTTTTTGAATGTAATTTACTAAGAATATATCGCGTTCTGTTTCGGTTTGCGGTGACGAATATATGCATTTTAGCACGATAAACAAATCCAAAATTGTAAATATCCCCTTTTAAAAAGACGTTCCTCAAATAGTACGCCGTTTTAGCTTTTGGGTTCGCTTTCAACACGTTTGATAAATATTTTGAATAATTTTACAAAAAGCCTTTATAAAAATAAATGTTTGTAAATGACAAATTGTGAGATAATTGATGCCATTTAACGGCAAAAATTACCGTGTTACTCATTTAAAATATGTATGTATTTCATATTAAATATTTATGAAAACCGCAGAATGTGCGAAAGTGTAGGTTTTTGTATCCTGGTGATGAATCACTTGTGCTTCTTTTTGGTGCTACTTCTCACTTACAACAAAATATTTCATAACATTGTTTAAAAATACACTGCCCAGTAAAAGAGCTTTCCCATTGTTCACCTCCGCCCTTAAAATGGATTTTTTATTATCAGATTCACTTTCAGCAACCATAAAAACCTTAATATAACAATTTTCACGCCCCCTTAGGGGATTTACTTTCAACAACCTCAAAAAGTCCAATATAACAATTTTCACGAAAACTACCCCCCACTCCTCAGGGGGCGGATTTAGAAAAATTTTATTATCAGATTCACTTTCAGCAACCTCAAAAACTCCAATACACCAGTTTTCACGAAAACTACAGCCACCCCTCAGGGGGTGAAATTAGAAAAAAAAGATTCATATTAGTCGACCCCAAAAACCCCTATATACCAATTTTGAAGAAAATATTAATAATATTGAAAAATATTTACCCCCTTACCCCCTCGGGGGTGGAATTAGAAAAGTTTTTTATCAGATCCAATTTCAGCAACCTCAAAAACCTATATATAGCAGTTTTCAAATTTTTCTAAAAAAAATGTATTTTTCCCCATTTGCCCCCCTTGCCGCACCCCAATATTTACCAAAAACAATCCCGAGCGAGAACTTTTGGTAACATACCTGTATGCCAAATTTCAAGTCTCTAGCTTAAACCGTTCTTAAGTTATCGTGCCCACAAGATTTCCCGGACAGACCGATCGACCGACCGACCGACCGATCGACCGAGCAACAATTTTTTTTTTGCTCGAAACTGATTTATATCGACATAAAACGCAAAAATACACAAAAAAAAAATTTGAAAATTTTTGCACGAATACAGGGCTTTCCGAAATTTTGAAAATTTTTAAAATGTGAAAGCAAAACTACTCCTTTGTAATAAATTAATTTTATAAAGATGAATTTTTTAACGAAATTATAAACAAGCTGAAATTAATACCGATACACTGAAAGAAAAATCTAAATTATCATATTTCGAAAAGCTGATTGGATTTTGGGGGTAAACGATTGGGGGTAAGGTGGTGAGAATGGGGTAAAACCCCTATTTTTAGCATTTTTTTAGTTATGATTATGTTAATTATTATTGTATTTTATTAATTTAGCACATATATGAAAGAATTTTTTAAATTGCTCAAAAAAATTTTTAAACAATCTTTTCGTAAGATACATTGTTTTCGAGATATTAGAGACTAAAGCAGTAAATTTTTTTTAGCATAAATCATTTATAAACCGATTTCAAAAAAATAAATTAAAACTGAAAGCTCTTTTTAAGCCCTAAAAAAATGTTCTATACAGTTTTTGCTAGAATATAACGTTTTGGAGATACAGACTTTCACTTTAATAAACTATGCAGCACGCAGGTGTATTAAGGGTTGCCTATTTATACAACTTCCTATTTCATAACGTTTTAAACTAGTGCCTAGTGCCGATATTTTGACGAGGTGCTTTTGTGTTCAGCTGGTTTTATTTACATTTTTAAATCAATAAATGGTCCGATTGCCTTCAAACTTGATATTTACCAATTCTATATAAATTTACACAAACTAAAAAAAAAAATAATCACAATATAACGGTAGTTTACTGGTGAGCGATAGGCGCAAGCCTCGCCATTAGGACTATCCAGAACTTGTAATATAAACGTAATATTTAAAGGGTGGCCTGCATCAATCGTTCACCTGTAAACTACACTTATTTTTGGACTTAGATGGTTAAATTTTTTATATTTTATGTAAATTCATATAAAATGGTTAAATATCAAGTTTGAAGGAAATCGGATTATTTTAAAGGGGTAAACTGTGTATATCGCACATCAGTATAATTCTCTTATATTAAAATTTTTAAATCAATAAATGATCAGATTAACTTCACACTTCATATTTTTCAATTTTATATAAATATACACAAACTATAAAAAAATTAACCCTGTGGGTCAAAAAATAAGGGTAGTTTACTGGTGAGCGATTGGCGCAGGCCTCGCCATTAGGACTATCCAGAACTTGTAATATAAATGTAATATTTAAAGGGTGGCCTGCATCAATCGTTCACCTGTAAACTACCCTTATTTTTGGTCTTAGATGGTTGAATTTTTGATATTTTATGTAAATTCATATAAAATGGTTAAATATCAAGTTTGAAGGAAATCGGATTATTTTAAAGGGGTAAACTGTGTATATCGCACATCAGTATAATTCTCTTATATTAAAATTTTTAAATCAATAAATGATCAGATTAACTTCACACTTCATATTTTTCAATTTTATATAAATATACACAAACTATAAAAAAATTAACCCTGTGGGTCAAAAAATAAGGGTAGTTTACTGGTGAGCGATTGGCGCAGGCCTCGCCATTAGGACTATCCAGAACTTGTAATATAAATGTAATATTTAAAGGGTGGCCTGCATCAATCGTTCACCTGTAAACTACCCTTATTTTTGGACTTAGATGGTTGAATTTTTGATATTTTATGTCAATTCATATAAAATGTTTAAATATCAAGTTTGAAGGAAATCGGATTATTTTAAAGGGGTAAACTGTGTACATCGCCCATCAGTATAATTGTTTTGTATTAAAATTTTTAAATCAATAAATGATCAGATTGACTTCACACTTAATATTTTCCAATTTTATATAAATATACACAAACTATAACAAAATTTACTCCCTGGGTCCAAAAATAAGGGTAGTTTACTGATGAGCGATTGGCACAGGCCTCCCCATTTGGACTATCCAGAACTTGTAATATAAATGTAATATTTAAAGGGTGGCCTGCATCAATAGTTCACCAGTAAACTACCCTTATTTTTGGACTTAGATGGTTGAATTTTTGATATTTTATGTAAATTCATATAAAATGGTTAAATATCAAGTTTAAAGGAAATCGGATTATTTTAAAGGGGTAAACTGTGTACATCGCCCATCAGTATAATTGTTTTGTATTAAAATTTTTAAATCAATAAATGATCAGATTGACTTTACACTTGATATTTTCTAATTTTATATAAATATACACAAACTATAAAAAAATTTACTCCCTGGGTTAAAAAATAAGGGTAGTTTACTGATGAGCGATTGGCACAGGCCTCCCCATTTGGACTATACAGAACTTGTAATATAAATGTAATATTTAAAGGGTGGCCTGCATCAATCGTTCACCTGTAAACTACCCTTATTTTTGGACTTAGATGATTGAATTTTTGATATTTTATGTAAATTCATATAAAATGGTTAAATATCAAGTTTGAAGGAAATCGGATTATTTTAAAGGGGTAAACTGTGTACATCGCCCATCAGTATAATTAAAAAATTATATTTTTGATGATCCTTGCTCATATTGGAGGTAATATCGTCTTAAGTTTATCAGTATAATTGTTTTGTATTAAAATTTTTAAATCAATAAATGATCAGACTGACTTCACACTTGATATTTTCCAATTTTATATAAATATACACAAACTATAAAAAAATTTACTCCCTGGGTCAAAAAATAAGGGTAGTTTACTAATGAGCGATTGGCGCAGGCCTTCCCATTTCGACTATCCAGAACTTGTAATAAATGTGATATTTAAAGGGTGGCCTTCATCAATAGTTCACCAGTAAACTACCCTTATTTTTGGACTTAGATGGTTAAATTTTTTATATTTTATGTAAATTCATATAAAATGGTTAAATGTCAAGTTTGAAGGAAATCGGATTATTTTTAAGGGTTGGATTGCGTAAATTGCACACTAGTAAACTACCCTTAAATTTAAAATTTTAAATAATTTGTTGATCCGATGGCCCTCAAACTTGATATTTATTCATTTCATATAAATTAACACTGAGTATAAGAAACTCAACCCTTAGCCCAAAAATAAGGGTAGTTTACTGGTGAACGATTGGCGCAGGCGTCCTGATCAAAATGATCTGAAACTTGCAGTATAAACTTGATATGCGTGCTAAAAAAGTCATACGTAAATGAATAAAATTTAAAATATAAAATTAAGAAAATAAAAATATTTTAATATTTACCTGATTTTGTTTCTTAAAAGGTAACTAATATAAAATGATGCCTCATAAGTTAGTAATGCCTACATTTATAATTAATAAAAATATTTGGACCCACTTTTGTTAAAATAATCGTAAAATGTATACAGTAAGAATATTGAATGAAAAATATGTAAAAATTACACCAGCTTACAAAAAACATTAACGTCACTTACTCTTAGGGGCTGTCCATATATTACGTAACGTAAATTGTACCAAAATTCATACACCCCGTTTCTGGCGTTATTAAAGGATGTAGAGATTTCATATTTTGGCTACCCCCCCCCCCAAATAGGGGGGTGTTAGGAGGGGGTAGCCAAAATATAAAATCTCTACAGCCTTTAATAACGCAAGAACCGGGATATGAAGTGTATGAATTTTGGTACAATTTGCGTTACGTAATATATGGACAGCCCCTTAACCAGACAAAAGTTTTGTTACATCTTTTTGGGCGCTGAAATCAAATTTGAGAATGCAAATTCTCACCGACCTTTAAAGGACCCCGCCCTCTTCGTATATACAAGTCGTTTTAGTCAGATTTGGCTGAATTTTGGATATATTATCAGGGGCAGATTTATTAAAATATAATTTTGAAGGTATTTCTATGGTAATATATCTCGCTGGGGGGGGGGCATGCCCATGTATATTATAGTCTCGACTTTCTGTTCAAAAGTGTCAAAGGGCACAACTCCCAAAAAGTCCCGCGTGCGCGGAATGACTATTCCGTTGTAGACTATACTTTTTCTTCGACTGCAAATATGAAACACTGTATGGCTTTAAACTGCGGACAAGGTTAAAAACAATGTTTTTGTGGCTCGACATTGTAAATGCAACAAAACACATATTTTTAAATAAAACATTTAATGTTATTTAATAATTTTATCAAATCAGTACTTAAAAAATATTTTTATTTAATTTTGGCACATATTTACAAATTATAATGCAAAAATTGAAGATTATGTCAGATATCAGGTTTAAATATTTAACAATAGATGAAGCAGTTTTAATTTTTTGAACTAAATTGATAAAAAACTGGTCAAATATTAAGAAAAACTAATAAACTTTATGTAATTTTAACGCAAAACTTTAAATTGCATTAAATTATTCAATGTTTCATGGTAAAATATATATATTTTTGCTAATTTTGATACAGTTTTCTTTACGTTTTTAAACAAGGGATGACACTACATGTGCTCATTCTAACACTTGATACGGAATATTCATAACGTATCTAGAGCTAGAATGGATTCATTCTGTGTTTGAAAAGTGTGTGTATGTACTTACATTCTAAAGCAATGGTAGAAAACAATATATTCTGGTTAAGAGTAATTCACGTTTTTTTTTGTAGGCGTGTGTTATTAATTATTTTTTCTATTTTGCGACTCTTATAAGCTCATAATCACACGCATTTTGCTTGTTCTTATACACGGAAAGAAATTAGTGGGCTCTGCGCTATACATTATAAGATATTTGGTAACAGTGGCAAATTATAGTGATTTAAGCTATAGATTATAAGGGACACAATAACTAATAATGTTAAAAATAAATTGAAAACGATTATATATATTACAGACACAATTATATTTATTACAGGCACTATTATAAATTTACAGAAATTTTATTATATTATAAAAATTATTAGCACGGACAATAATTAAATCTATTTAAGCTATAAATGCCATACTATTTGTTATATTTTATTATTCACTAAACAATTAAAGTATTTCATATAAATTTTTACACTGACTGCCATAATTGTAAGAGTAAGCCTTGTATTTATATAATAAGCGATTATAATTTGCTTGGTATGTGTGTTATAGCGCACCTAGCTATAATTTTTTTTTTTCCGTGTAGGCCCATAAGAGGTCTCTACTTTTTTTTTCTGTTGGGTTGGCAACATACAAAAGCCTATCTCTTGACGTTTTGCGTGCAAATGTCAATGTCCATTTAAATTTTAATTTTTTACAAAATTTTGTGTTTTGGGTTATTTTTTACCGTGTTAAAATTGTGGACGGTTAATTACAGTGAAAAAAGAAGAGATGACTGTAAAATATATCAATATATCATTTGTTCTTAGAATTTTAAACATGGTGTAAACTGTAATGCCAATCCAAAACAAAAATCCCTAAATCAGTCATCAATTTAAATGTAAGTTTTTTAAATTTTAGAGTAAAATAGAAAAAATTGTATAAAGCGCTCGTTTCATAACACGTTTTTAGAGCACAGTATTTTAGAAAACTCGCTGCAAGTGGCTCGTTTTCTAAACTTGTACTCGTGCGCTAAAAACGTATATTATGAAACTAGTACTTTAATATACTATATTATAGCAGGTTTTAATAATAATAATAATAATAATAATAATAGATTTAATAATAATAGATTTATTGCCCAACAGAAATCCAATTACAGGACAAAATTATAAGATAAAACTAAACAATATTATTTAACCTTAATACTAATATAACAAATTTATATACATCTAAATATAAAACTATTGAATTCTATCTAGGAGAATATTTATTACAATCCATTACTTGCCACGCTCAAAATAGATCTGAGACTCTCAAAAAATAGATCACAATTTGTACAATAATTGTTAACATTACTGGACATAATATAGATTTGTGACTTAATTAATATATTCGTCCTAGGAATAGGTAACATGAATGCATCAACATTTCTAGCACTAATACGGGGTAACAAAAAATTTAATTTCTCAAGTCAATTAAGTTATTTATGATCCTAAAAGCAAAGGATAAGGACGATAAATAAAATATAATTTATTTCAAATAATTATAGCTAATTAAGACAGCAATGTCTCAGTTAATTAATCAGATTTCCATTTCCTATACATTTTATTTAAACAAATACAACAATGGACTTTTTTTAAATATAATAAGTGATACATGGATTGTACTATATACTATTGAGATCAAAATAAATTAATTGAAATGAAATTGGAAAACTTGAGAAAAAGAATATGGTGAATCATGTAATCTACTCTACATGTAATCTGTGTTATTCAAGAAAAGTTGTTGAATAATTTATTTTATCCAATACACACAGATAAGGAGACAATTACCAGCTTTATTTTAAATAGATAAACTCAATAATAACCCCCTCGTGGCTTTTACTTTATTGAGTGGATAATTATTTATTTTACCCACTCAACTGTCACTTGTCAAAGTATTTTCTTGTAAATGTCATTCAAATTTTTAATAAAAATATGAATTCCTAAGCTATTTATTGGATAAAACCTTGTATGGCACTTGGGTAAACCGATATTGCCCTCTCGAAAATTAACCTGCTTGGCTGATGCCTCGCTGGTTAATTTTTGCATGGGCAATATCTTACTTTACCCACTAGTACCATAAATAACTATTTATTTTTATAGAAAAAAAAAAAACAGGAAATATATTTATTTAAATTAATTTTTTCCAAAACTTGGTAGATAAAATTTTTATACTGTAGTTTAAGCAATAAAAAGTATACCTGTGCAAAAAACTAACTATTACAGTACTTATAACAAACGATACGCCGCGTTATAGAGGGGGGGGGGGTGGGTGTCAGTAAAAATGTTACGTAACACCTAAAAAAATGTTTATTGGACTAGGCCTAAAGAGACACAAATTTAATTGCACACGGCGTGGTTAACAGTTCACTAAATCCTCTAAACAAAAACAAATTAGAGATGGAAATCCATAGCCAATAACCGGTTGCGGAAATTACATCAGACCGGATTTGGGTTAAAATAAAGCAATAACCGGTTAAAAACCGGTTTAAACCATGGGGGGTGGGGTCAAAAATGACCAAATTTTGCGTTACGTAATACTTGAACGTTCCCTATGAAGGTATCGCAGGTATTACATATGTACTTATACAGCAATAAAAAGAAATTGAGCAAAATCTTAAACCAACTTCTTCCATTAAAAAAAATAGCAAATAACGAAAAAACCAACGTAAACCAACGTTAACGTAAACCAATATCCATTAAATTGTTATAAAAATTATAACAAAACAAAGAACTGAATTTTCGGCACCTAATTATATTCAAAACAGTAAGTTTTAGTAATAAAACCAAAAATCAATGCAAAAATATTGTTAATTTTTCAAACAAGAAATCTTTCCGAATAATACAAGAAATTTAAATCAAAATTAAAATCTGACAACGCCGTATTTCTGTACACACGTGAAATATGTCAGCAATATTATGGCGGTTCATAAAATTAATTATTATTTACCATTTTTCTCCATGTAAGTTATTTTTATTTATAATTGTTAATTTTAGTACCCCAGTAAAAAATTAGTGCTAAACTAGTCTATTTGTTTGTGTCCGGTAAGTTCACCGAAACCATATTTGCCGATTTTTTGTGGAGCAGCGGTTACTAACCAAGTTAGGGGAATATGTATTTCTCTCTCTTTTTAACTCATCAATTAAACAGAGAAATAGTAACATACTGGTTAAAATTTGGTGATTTTATTAGGTAACTACATAATAAAAAAAGATAATATGTAATATTGTCTAAAAAGATAATATGTAATATTGTCTAGTTTTGCAAAGGGGCACCAAAACGAGCCTTTTTTAAGGTATATATTGGGTGTTTAAGTTAACCATAGACCTTTAAATTCGTAAAAATTTTGGTTTGGACTTTCTTACATTTTTGTGAATTGGACTTTTGGAATTGAGAAACTGTTTTAAAATTGAAGTTTGTAAATAATACCTGCGACATTAGGGCTTTCTTGCATTTTTGTCAAATTCTGAATAATAAAACTACTTGAAAATTAAAATAGTAGAGAAAGATGGGAAAAGTTTGTAAAAATTTCCCCCGGGTGCATTATTTAAGATTGTAAAAATTAAGCCTGAAATTCGTAAAAATTTTCGCCTGCCGCGCGAGACCTTTCTCTCATTTTTTTGAAATTTTCAGTAGCAATAATGTTGCCTGTGGCCTACGCTTTTGTAGAACTTTTGTAAAATTCGTAAAAAAATTCGCCTGCTGGGCTACAGTTTCTACATTTAATTAATAGTTATTTAAAAGACTGGTTATTTAGGTATAAACCGTAGATCTACGGATTTTTTAAGGGTGGATCTACGGAATTCTAAGGAACTTTTACAACTTACCTACGGATTTTTAAAATGTTGATCTGGCAACACTGGGGACCCCAGCGGTGAAACAGAGACGTGTCAGTCAGCCAGCGGTACTCGGGGTGGTAGCACGCACTGCAGTGCGCTCGGCTTGGTGACGTCATTGTGGGTGGTATCACAGCAGCTAAGCAGAGACGTGTCAGTCAGCCAGAGTCACTGGTGGAGGTAACAAGCTCTGCAGTGCGATCGGCTTGGTGACGTCATCACGGGTGGTATCCCCAGCAGCGAAGCAGAGACGTGTCAGTCAGCCAGCGGCACTCGGGGTGGTAAAACGCTCTGCAGTGCGCGCAATTTGCTGACGTCATCGCGGGTGGTATCACAGCTGCTAAGCAGAGACGTGTCAGTCAGCCAGAGTCACTCGTGGAGGTAACAAGCTCTGCAGTGCGACCGGCTTGGTGACGTCATCACGGGTGTATCCCCAGCACCGAAGCAGAGACGTGTCAGTCAGCCAGCGGTACTCGGGGTGGAAGCACGCACTGCAGTGCGCTCGGCTTGGTGACGTCATTGTGGGTGGTATCACAGCAGCTAAGCAGAGACGTGTCAGTCAGCCAGAGTCACTGGTGGAGGTAACAAGCTCTGCAGTGCGATCGGCTTGGTGACGTCATCACGGGTGGTTTCCCCAGCAGCGAAGCAGAGACGTGTCAGTCAGCCAGCGGCACTCGGGGTGGTAAAACGCTCTGCAGTGCGCGCGGTTCGCTGACGTCATCGCGGGTGGTATCACAGCAGCTAAGCAGGGACGTGTCAGTCAGCCAGAGTCACTCGTGGAGGTAACAAGCTCTGCAGTGCGACCGGCTTGGTGACGTCATCACGGGTGTATCCCCAGCACCGAAGCAGAGACGTGTCTCGGCACTCGGCGTGGTAAAACGCTCTGCAGTGCACGCGGTTTGCTGACGTCATCGCGGGTATCACAGCAGCTAAGCAGAGACGTGTCAGTCAGCCAGAGTCACTGGTGGAGGTAACAAGCTCTTCAGTACGATCGGCTTGGTGACGTCATCACGGGTGATATCCCCAGCAGCTAAGCAGTGACGTGTCAGTCAGCTAGCGGCACTCGGGGTGGTAACATGCCCTGCAGTGCGAGCGGTTTGGTGACGTCATTGCGGGTGGTATCACAGCAGCTAAGCAGAGACGTGTCAGTCAGCCAGAGTCACTCGTGGAGGTAACAAGCTCTGCAGTGCGATCGGCTTGGTGACGTCATCACGGATGTATCCCCAGCACCGAAGCAGAGACGTGTCAGTCAGCCAGCGGCACTCGGCGTGGTAAAACGCTCTGCAGTGCGCGCGGTTTGCTGACGTCATCGCGTGTGGTATCACAGCAGATAAGCAGAGACGTGTCAGTCAGCCAGAGTCACTCGTGGAGGTAACAAGCTCTGCAGTGCGATCGGCTTGGTGACGTCATCACGGATGTATCCCCAGCACCGAAGCAGAGACGTGTCAGTCAGCCAGCGGCACTCGGCGTGGTAAAACGCTCTGCAGTGCGCGCGGTTTGCTGACGTCATCGCGGGTGGTATCACAGCAGATAAGCAGAGACGTGTCAGTCAGCCAGAGTCACTCGTGGAGGTAACAAGCTCTGCAGTGCGATCGGCTTGGTGACGTCATCACGGATGTATCCCCAGCACCGAAGCAGAGACGTGTCAGTCAGCCAGCGGCACTCGGCGTGGTAAAACGCTCTGCAGTGCGCGCGGTTTGCTGACGTCATCGCGGGTGGTATCACAGCAGATAAGCAGAGACGTGTCAGTCAGCCAGAGTCACTGGTGGAGGTAACAAGCTCTGCAGTGCGATCGGCTTGGTGACGTCATCACGGGTGTATCCCCAGCACCGAAGCAGAGACGTATCAGTCAGCCAGCGGCACTCGGCGTGGTAACACGCTCTGCAGTGCGCGCGGTTTGCTGACGTCAGCGGCGAAGCAGAGACCTAGCGATATAGGTAGTATTTAAAAATAAATAATTTTATTAATACTTGGATTGGTTATAATTTGTTTATTTAAACAAGAGATAGCTGGAAAAATAGTTTTAGAATTATTTCATCAAGGGCGGAATGCTCGATAGTCAGTTATGTTTTATTACTGGTGTAAACAGAGGACTCGGGGGTAGGGGGATGATTTCAAAACTAATCATTTACAATCGTCATTATATTTTTAATTTTTTACCGTTTTTTGTCTTATTTTTCTCAGGAACCTTATATAATAGATATAATATATTGTTCATACCTATTTTCGATTAGATGAATTTATTATTAGATGGGTATTTGGGGTGTTCTCTCTGGATGGTCGACTTTTCCGTACACGCCAGGTATCTCGAAAGAGAGAGAGTACCGATCCTGACATCCGTTAGACCGAACTTACAAAGTGGGCAGTTGTCATACAGGGATTTGGTATATACAGTGTATGTTGAATTGTCGCCTGACGGCTATCAAAGAAACCGTCCATTGATCCCCAAATATTAATTTTTTAAATTCTAACGGCTAAGTTGTCCGCTGTAAGTGTACGCCGGTACCCTTTACGAAGGGGGAGTAACAACTCTTGAGTCGGTAAGTCACCCCTGCAAAAGGTGCAGATTCTACTACGTTAAGAGCTCAGATATATAAAGTACATAAACATGACTACGATGCCTTTTTCAGACAATTTACAAGTAAAAATTATAAACATGGGGTACTAATACTAATATTTAATTAAAATTTTATTTATTTCATATATTTTGAAGATACAAACCTTAGGTCGCACCTACTTATTCATCTATGCATAAAATCTTTTACTTCTAGACCTGTATACATTTTAGATTTTTGAAGGACAATTTTTATGGTTTCTTTTATTTTAGAGCAACATGTATTTGTAAAAAAGTTCCATCAAGGTAAAATTAACAACCAGTATTGGTAAATTCTACTTACAGTCATACTGAAGAATAATAGACATTTATATTTCATAAGTTTTACTTACATACGACTGTAAGAAGAAATATAAGAATAATATAAATTTATATTTCTTTATATTTTTTAAGTTTAACCTCTTCAGGGACGAATTTTTTGTTTAAATTAATCTAGTAGCAAAAGTTAAAAATGCTTTTTATTGTAAACAACTGAAGATGTGCGAATCTTGGCCGTTAGATGTCACTTGTGATTGGAAACAAAGAAAATGGCAACACCTATAGCCACTGAGGGTTAATGAAGTTGGTGAATTTCATTTTGCGGAATTTATTTTTAACTGTACACATATATGCCTATGTCCCTGAAGAGGTTAAGGTAGGGGGATGATTCCAAAACTAATAATTTACAATAGTCGTTTTATTTTTTACCGTTTTTTGTCTTATCTTTCTCAGAAACCTTATATAATATATTATTTTAAATATATAATAAATATTTAAATATCTATTTCCTATTAGATGAATTTATTATTAGATGGGTATTTGGGGTGTTCTCTCTGGATGGTCGACTTTTCCGTACACGCCAGGTATCTCGAAAGAGAGAGAGTACCGATCCTGACATCCGTTAGACCGAACTTACAAAGTGGGCAGTTGTCATACAGGGATTTGGTATATACAGTGTATGTTGAATTGTCGCCTGACGGCTATCAAAGAAACCGTCCATTGATCCCTAAATATTAATTTTTTAAATTCTAACGGCTAAGTTGTCCGCTGTAAGTGTACGCCGGTACCCTTTACGAAGGGGGAGTAACAACTCTTGAGTCGGTAAGTCACCCCTGCAAAAGGTGCAGATTCTACTACGTTAAGAGCTCAGTTATATAAAGTACATAAACATGACTACGATGCCTTTTTCAGACAATTTACGGATAAAAATTATAAACATGGGGTACTAATACTAATATTTAATTAAAATTTTATTTATTTCATATATTTTGAAGATACAAACCTTAGGTCGCACCTACTTATTCATCTATGCATAAAATCTTTTACTTCTAGACCTGTATACATTTTAGATTTTTGAAGGACAATTTTTATGGTTTCTTTTATTTTAGAGCAACATGTATTTGTAAAAAAGTTCCATCAAGGTAAAATTAACAACCAGTATTGGTAAATTCTACTTACAGTCATACTGAAGAATAATAGACATTTATATTTCATAAGTTTTACTTACATACGACTGTAAGAAGAAATATAAGAATAATATAAATTTATATTTCTTTATATTTTTTAAGTTTAACCTCTTCAGGGACGAATTTTTTGTTTAAATTTAAGTTAAAAATGCTTTTTATTGTAAACAACTGGAGATGTGCGAATCTTGGCCGTTAGATGTCACTTGTGATTGGAAACAAAGCAAATGGCAACACCTATAGCCACTGAGGGTTAATGAAGTTGGTGAATTTCATTTTGCGGAATTTATTTTTAACTGTACACATATGTGCCTATGTCCCTGAAGAGGTTAAGGTAGGGGGATGATTCCAAAACTAATAATTTACAATAGTCGTTTTATTTTTTACCGTTTTTTGTCTTATCTTTCTCAGAAACCTTATATAATATATTATTTTAAATATATAATAAATATTTAAATATCTATTTCCTATTAGATGAATTTATTATTAGATGGGTATTTGGGGTGTTCTCTCTGGATGGTAGACTTTTCCGTACACGCCAGGTATCTCGAAAGAGAGAGAGTACCGATCCTGACATCCGTTAGACCGAACTTACAAAGTGGGCAGTTGTCATACAGGGATTTGGTATATACAGTGTATGTTGAATTGTCGCCTGACGGCTATCAAAGAAACCGTCCATTGATCCCCAAATATTAATTTTTCAAATTCTATCGGCTAAGTTGTCCGCTGTACGCCGGTACCCTATACGAAGGGGGAGTAACAGCTCTTGAGTCGGTAAGTCACCCCTGCAAAAGGTGCAGATTCTACTACGTTAAGAGCTCAGTTATATAAAGTACATAAACATGACTACGATGCCTTTTTCAGACAATTTACGGATAAAAATTATAAACATGGGGTACTAATACTAATATTTAATTAAAATTTTATTTATTTCATATATTTTGAAGATACAAACCTTAGGTCGCACCTACTTATTCATCTATGCATAAAATCTTTTACTTCTAGACCTGTATACATTTTAGATTTTTGAAGGACAATTTTTATGGTTTCTTTTATTTTAGAGCAACATGTATTTGTAAAAAAGTTCCATCAAGGTAAAATTAACAACCAGTATTGGTAAATTCTACTTACAGTCATACTGAAGAATAATAGACATTTATATTTCATAAGTTTTACTTACATACGACTGTAAGAAGAAATATAAGAATAATATAAATTTATATTTCTTTATATTTTTTAAGTTTAACCTCTTCAGGGACGAATTTTTTGTTTAAATTTAAGTTAAAAATGCTTTTTATTGTAAACAACTGGAGATGTGCGAATCTTGGCCGTTAGATGTCACTTGTGATTGGAAACAAAGCAAATGGCAACACCTATATCCACTGAGGGTTAATGAAGTTGGTGAATTTCATTTTGCGGAATTTATTTTTAACTGTACACATATGTGCCTATGTCCCTGAAGAGGTTAAGGTAGGGGGATGATTCCAAAACTAATAATTTACAATAGTCGTTTTATTTTTTACCGTTTTTTGTCTTATCTTTCTCAGAAACCTTATATAATATATTATTTTAAATATATAATAAATATTTAAATATCTATTTCCTATTAGATGAATTTATTATTAGATGGGTATTTGGGGTGTTCTCTCTGGATGGTAGACTTTTCCGTACACGCCAGGTATCTCGAAAGAGAGAGAGTACCGATCCTGACATCCGTTAGACCGAACTTACAAAGTGGGCAGTTGTCATACAGGGATTTGGTATATACAGTGTATGTTGAATTGTCGCCTGACGGCTATCAAAGAAACCGTCCATTGATCCCCAAATACAAATTTTTCAAATTTTAACGGCTAAGTTGTCCGCTGTAAGTGTACGCCGGTACCCTTTACGAAGGGGGAGCAACAGCTCTTGAGTCGGTAAGTCACCCCTGCAAAAGGGGCAGATTCTACTACGTTAAGATCCCAGTTATATAAAGTACATAAACATGACTACGATGCCTTTTTCAGACAATTTACGGATAAAAATTATAAACATGGGGGTACTAATACTAATATGTAATTAAAATTTTCTTTATTTCATATATTTTGAAAAGAAGATACAAACCTTAGGTCGCACCTACTTATTCATCTATGCATAAAATCTTTTACCTCTAGACCTGCATACATTTTAGATTTTTGAAAGACAATTTTTATGGTTTCTTTTATTTTAGAGCAACATGTATTTGTAAAAAAGTTCCATCAAGGTAAAATTAACAACCAGTATTGGTAAATTCTACTTACAGTCATACTGAAGAATAATAGACATTTATATTTCATAAGTTTTACTTACAGTCGTACTGAAAAAGAATAATATAAATTTATATTTCTTTATATTTTTTAAGTTTATGGTAGGGGGATGATTCCAAAACTAATAATACAATAGTCGATTAATTTTTTACCGTTTTTTGTCTTATCTTTCTCAGAAACCTTATATAATATATTGTTTTAAATATATAATAAATATTTAAATATCTATTTCCTATTAGATGAATTTATTATTAGATGGGTATTTGGGGTGTTCTCTCTGGATGGTCGACTTTTCCGTACACGCCAGGTATCTCGAAAGAGAGAGAGT
Organism: Brachypterus glaber; assembly: GCA_958510825.1. NCBI lineage: Eukaryota > Metazoa > Arthropoda > Insecta > Coleoptera > Kateretidae > Brachypterus > Brachypterus glaber. Next base: position 111,651,946 of record OY294044.1, on the reverse strand, counting down.
ACCGATCCTGACATCCGTTAGACCGAACTTACAAAGTGGGCAGTTGTCATACAGGGATTTGGTATATACAGTGTATGTTGAATTGTCGCCTGACGGCTATCAAAGAAACCGTCCATTGATCCCCAAATATTAATTTTTCAAATTTTAACGGCTAAGTTGTCAGCTGTAAGTGTACTCCGGTACCCTTTACGAAGGGGGAGTAACAGCTCTTAAGTCGGTAAGTCACCCCTGCAAAAGGGGCAGATTCTACTACGTTAAGAGCTCAGTTATATAAAGTACATAAAAATGACTACGATGCCTTTTTCAGACAATTTACGGATAAAAATTATAAACATGGGGTACTAATACTAATATTTAATTAAAATTTTCTTTATTCCATATATTTTAAAAAGAAGATGCAAACCTTAGGTCGCAACTAGTTGCTTATTCATCTATGCATAAAATCTGCTTCTAGACCTGTATACATTTTAGATTTTTGAAGGACAATTTTTATGGTTTCTTTTATTTTAGAGCAACATGTATTTGTAAAAAAGTTCCATCAAGGTAAAATTAACAAACAGTATTGGTAAATTCTACTTACAGTCATACTAAATAATAGACATTTATATTTCATAAGTTTTACTTACATACGACTGTAAGAAGAAATATAAGAATAATATAAATTTATATTTCTTTATATTTTTTAAGTTTAACCTCTTCAGGGACGAATTTTTTGTTTAAATTTAAGTTAAAAATGCTTTTTATTGTAAACAACTGGAGATGTGCGAATCTTGGCCGTTAGATGTCACTTGTGATTGGAAACAAAGCAAATGGCAACACCTATAGCCACTGAGGGTTAATGAAGTTGGTGAATTTCATTTTGCAGAATTTATTTTTAACTGTACACATATGTGCCTATGTCCCTGAAGAGGTTAAGGTAGGGGGATGATTCCAAAACTAATAATTTACAATAGTCGTTTTATTTTTTACCGTTTTTTGTCTTATCTTTCTCAGAAACCTTATATAATATATTATTTTAAATATATAATTAATATTTAAATATCTATTTCCTATTAGATGAATTTATTATTAAGTTGGTATTTGGGGTGTTCTCTCTGGATGGTCGACTTTTCCGTACACGCCAGGTATCTCGAAAGAGAGAGAGTACCGATCCTGATATCCGTTAGACCGAACTTACAAAGTGGGCAGTTGTCATACAGGGATTTGGTATATACAGTGTATGTTGAATTGTCGCCTGACGGCTATCAAAGAAACCGTCCATTGATCCCCAAATATTAATTTTTCAAATTCTATCGGCTAAGTTGTCCGCTGTACGCCGGTACCCTATACGAAGGGGGAGTAACAGCTCTTGAGTCGGTAATTCACCCCCTGCAAAAGGTGCAGATTCTACTACGTTAAGATCTCAGTTATATAAAGTACATAAACATGACTACGATGCCTTTTTCAGACAATTTACGGATAAAAATTATAAACATGGGGTACTAATACTAATATGTAATTAAAATTTTCTTTATTCTATATATTTTACCTAAGGTCGCACCTAGTTGCTTATTCATCTCTGCATAAAATCTTTTATTTCTAGACCTGTATACATTTTAGATTTTTTGAACGATTCTTTTATCTTAGAGCAACATGTATTTGTAAAAAAAAGAAATTTCATAAAGGTAAAATTGACAACCAGTATTGGTAAGTTGTACTTACAGTAATACTGAAGAAGAATAATAAAGATTTATATTTCGTAAGTTTTACTTACATACTGAAAAAGAATAATAGACATTTATATGTATTTATATTTTTTATGTTTTTGGTTTCCAAAGGACAATTTTAGAAGTACATGACTCATAGCTCCCAACTTACCAAGCTCTGCACATGACATACAAACAGAAAAATTAAATTGATTAAAAATTGAGTAAATAAATTAAACATAATTTAGAGTATTATTAATTTGAGCCATTTCACCTCAATGACTATTTATATCGATAAAAAATCTAAAACAGAAAATAAAATTAAAATGTTCTTATCAGGTGCACCTATTTCTAGATGTGCTGGTAAGGTATTGCGTTTAGAATAATACTTATCTGCTATATCTTCTTTACCTAAAAAATATTATTAGTCAAAGTCCAAACCAAAGTTTAAAAATTTTTGTCTAAATAAAGAATTTTCAATAAAATCCTTGATAAATCGTTAAAATAATTAAAAAAAGAACGAAAAACTGAATAAAAGTTAACTTTTAACGTTTCGGGATCTAATCTGATACCGTTTTCAAAGAAAATTATTAGTTTTTGAAAGAATTTGTTCAATATTTGCCTTTATCAATCAAAATATAACAAATATCAAAATATGTCATTTCGAGGTAATTGAAACAAATACACCTGTAAAAATAAAAAGGCGTAGAGAAATTAATTTGGAAAAGGCGTTTTTTTTTTTGAAAACGTGTAGAGAAGTTAATTTGGAAAAAACTTTTATTGAAAAGAGGGCAAAGTTAAGTTACAGCGTAATACTTCATCATTAAGTATTGGTGTCCAAATATTAGATAAAGATGAAGAGCATACAGTTATCTCTGCACAATTTTATGAAAATTGATTCTTTTAGCTTTCGTATTTCTGTGATAAGCTTACTTGTATTATCAAATAAAAAATGGTGACAATTATTAAATGAGTGATCAACTAACTTTGAAGAAAATATTTTTATTTTTTGACAGTTAACTTTATATTCTGTCAGACGGACAGATAAAAGTTTTTTCCAAATTAACTTCTCTACACCTTTTAATTGTTACAGGTGTCTTTGTTTCAATTACCTCGAAATGACATATTTTGACATTTGTCATATTTTGATTGATAAAGGCAAATATTGCACAAATTCTTTCAAAAACTAATAATTTTCTTTGAAAACGGGATCAGATTAGATCCCGAAACGTTGGCAGTTAACTTTTATTCATTTTTTTTTGTTATTTTTTAATTATTTTAACGATTTATCAAGAATTTTATTGAAAATTCTTTATTTAGGCAAAATTTTTAAACTTTGGTAAGGTATTGACTAATAATATTTTTTAGGTAAAGAAGATATAGCAGATAAGTATTATTCTAAACGCAATACCTTACCAGCGCATCTAGAAATAGGAGCGCCTGATAAGGACTTTTTAATTTTATTTTCTGTTTTAGATTTTTTATCGCTATAGTCATTGAGGCGAAATGGCTCAAATTAATAATAGAGGAAATGCGCCTAATTTCGGATGGTTTCCAAATTTCGGATAGTTGTATATTTAAGATACTGTCTGCAAAGGTAAACAGAAACCTACTTTTATGTGAAGCCAAAAGTCAAACTAAATCCGTCCTGTAATATGATAACGGTAGAGCTTCTCCCCTTTAAATGGCAGCACAAATCGTTTATATTGCAAATGGCAGTTTTGTGCTCAGTTGCATTATTATGCTTGTTTATTTTATAAATAATCGTTATAAAAGTTCGTGATTCTGTCTTGGGTAAGTTATGATGTTAGTTAAGTTGATCCACTATTCATAATTAAGCAATTTGAAAACGTAAACATTCTACAAATTTCTAATCTAAAAAGCAGAAAGTTGCCTAATTTCGGATAGACCATTTTTGTGCAGTTGATTCCCAATTTCGGATATCCGCGAGGTAATTATTATTCAGGATAACCAACCATTAATTATTTTTTTTATAAGGATACAACAAACTAAGATAAACAATTTTGAAAAAACGAAAATTACCTAAGATACTAAGATATTCGAAATTGGGAATCTAAAATTATAGTTCCTATAGTATTTCGTAGAAAATCGCTTAATGATTAAATTACGTCTTAAATGTGAAGGAATAACAAGAAACATAAGCAATGGGATCCAGATCTAATCTTGAAAAAATTTTTTCGGATATGTCCGAAATTAGGAGCCCTTTTTCAAATGCACAAAAATGCGCTGATTTTTTTTAACCGTGTTTTTTGGAAAAAATAAACTGTAATAAAATTGCTTTTATAATAAATCATGGTTCGCTATAATAAGTTGTATCTGGTTATATAAAAAAAATATCAAAAAGTAATACCGAGTATTAAATATTGAATACATTGTAAATGGTATCCGAAATTAGGCGACTTTCCTCTACTGTAAATATATATATACGCTTCAAATAAATTATAGATTCTATAAACATAGTTTGATCAAATTGTCTTTTCTATAGTAGACCAGGGTCGATAATTTTTGAAACCAAAAAAAATAATAGTAGGATGAAACCCATTAAAAAAGGACGAGAATATAACAAAAATTAAAAGAAAAATAATTTACGGGCGATCTGAGGTCGGGAAGTTAAAGGGGGTGAGTTTTTAAGGGTAAAAAACGGTGTATCTCGATTTCCGGCAAAACTACAAGTCCTATGGAAAAAAATTAAATGACAAAGTTGTAGGTAATAAAGAGACCTATAACTTTTGTAATTGCACTTTTTTCACATAACCTCAAAATTTATGTGAAAAATTCAAATAATCAAGTTTTTGATTTGGACTTTTTATTTTATGCAAAAAAAATTTTTTTTTTCACGAAATTTGGTGAAAACTTACCTTTTTATGTCCTAAAGACACTGTAATTTTTTTGATTTGAAATATTTATTTTTTCACCTTATTTGGACTTAATATCGAAAAAACACCCTAATTTTCAATCGAAAATTCTCGCGTCAAAATATCAGCTTTTTAAAAAAAGTCGAGGAGTTTTTTGTTTGTTGAAATCTCTTCTTTCTGATAATGTAAAAAAATATATATATTACTATGGTAAATGTTCTCAGAAAATGCAAAGAAAAGAAAAAAAACTTTTTTTTTTAATCACTATGTACAATTTTGAGCTATTTAGTAAAATTTACACTTTAATTACTTATTATTATTATTACATAGAATCTTACGTTTTTCAAGTAATTAAACTGTAAATTTTACTAAATAGCTCAAAATTGTACATAATGATTAAAAAAAAAATTTCGGATTCGAGTTTTTTTCTTTTCTTTGCATTTTCTGAAAACATTTACCATAGTAATGTATATATTTTTTTACATTATCAGAAAGAAGAGATTTCAACGAACAAAAAACTCTCCGACTTTTTTTAAAAAGCTGATATTTTGATGCGAGAATTTTCGATTGAAAATTAGGGTGTTTTTTCGATATTAAGTCAAAATAAGGTGAAAAAATAAATATTTCAAATAAAAAAAATTACAGTGTCTTTACTACATAAAAAGGCAAGTTTTCACCAAATTTCGTGAAAAAAAAAATTTTTTTGCATAAAATAAAAAGTCCAAATCAAAAACTTGATTATTTGAATTTTTCACATAAATTTTGAGGTTATGTGAAAAAAGTGCATTTACAAAAGTTATAGGTCTCTTTATTACCTACAACTTTGTCATTTAATTTTTTTCCATAGGACTTGTAGTTTTGCCGGAAATCCAGATACACCGTTTTTTACCCTTAAAAACTCACCCCCTTCCACTTAGCGACGTCAGATCGCCCGAAAATTATTTTTCCATTCATTTTTGTTATATTCTCGTCCTTTTTTAACGGGTTTCATCCTACTATAATTTTTTTTCACTTTTTACCATTTTCAAAATTATCGACCCTGGTCTATAGCGTTAGCAGGCGTGCCGACAATAAACAGAAGAATACGGTTTAATTGGTCAAGTATGTTTGCTTGCGGTCAAATTATTTCCGAGATTATTTCTTAGAAATTCACGTTGATTAGATATGCAACACAAAATACACGTTTTATATAAATCTATGTGTAATTAGTTAATCATTATTAACATCTTTGTTATGGAGGTATAAAGGGAACGTTCAAGTATTACGTAACGCAAAATGTACCAAAATTCATACACTTCATACCTCGGTTCTCGCGTTATTCAAGGCACTAGAGATTTCATATTTTGGCTACCCCCCTAACACACCCCCTATTAGGGGGTAGCCAAAATATGAAATCTCTATAACCCCCCCTAACATACCCCCTATTAGGGGAGGTAGCCAAAATATGAAATCTCTATTATCTATAATAACGTAAGAACCGGGGTATGAAGTGTATGAATTTTGGTACAATTTGCGTTACGTAATACTTGAACGTTCCCGAAGATGTAATATTTAGAAATAATTTTTACAGTCCTTAGCCTAATTTTTAGTCTTTAGCCTTTTAGTTGTAATATAACTTTTAAACTTTTTTTATATCTGTTATTGTTTTTGTAGTTAACTTTGTAATTGGAATTTTTCCTGTAAAGTTAAATAAATAAATAAATAAATAAATAAATAAATAAATAAATAAATAAATTAAAAACCCTATACGTTATTACAGGTAATTTTGTATTTTATGCATATTGCATACAAATGTGTGTCCTATAGTCCAGTTTTTTCTAGTCTTTTATTGCTTTTAAAATAAATAAATAAATAAAAAAATTAAAATTGTCTATTGTTGCCAAAGCGATAAGAAGTCATCCGTAATTACGTCACACTATTTTTGGTCTCCCTACCCCATCTTCACGCTTTGTCTCGCTGGCCGGCAACCACCAAAATTACTACGTTACACTTTAATCTGGTCCTCATTAATGAAAGAAAAAAAACAGAAAAAATTTATAAATACTACTGCCAACAAAATAATACTTTCCCCTAGAGGCCTGGGTTCATTAAAATAAAAAAATAAAAAAAAAATAAAAAAATAAAAAAATAAAAAATTTAAAAAAAAGATAATTTTTTCGTAAAACGCTAAAAATAAATTGAAAAATAAATGTTTTTGAAAAAAATTGTTTTTGAAAAAAATTGTTTTTACCTTATTTTATCAGTTTACTCCAATTCAATTTTTACCAAAACAATCCCAGCCTATAAATTTGGATAATCAACCTATGGTCCAAATTTGAAGTCTTTAGCCCGAAGCGTTCTGGAATCCTCTTGGGCATAACATTCCCGGACACACAGGCCGACCGACAGACAGATTTTTTTTTACGAAAATCATATTTTTTGGATATAAAATGTCCAGAAATGTAAAAAAGCAATATAATTTTTTTTAAGACTTTTTTGTGGAAAGTGAAAATGTTTTCCATATTTTAGGGTAAAAAAGCAGGTAAGTTTATGGTTAACTTAACTATTATTATTTTAGAACCTGCAATAATATTTTACTTTCCCTAAGGAAAATCTTGCGTTAGTCAAATAATTTTGAAAACAATTTATTGCTTTTTTTACGTTTCCCGACGTTTTATATAAAAAAAATTATTTCAGTAAAAAAAATCTGCCTGTCGGCCTGTGTGTCTGTCTGCCTGGAAAATTTGTGACCACTTTAACGTAAGAACGCTTTGAGCTAAAGACTTGGATAAAATTTGGATCATAGGATACTTATCTAAAGTTCTCTGGCAAAAAGAGCCATAATGGCCTAGTTGCCTGGCTTGAAGCCTCCCCACCCTTACTACTACTATCTAAAGTAGTTCTAGGCTGGGATTGTTCTTGGTAAAAATCGGGGTGGGCTGGAGCATGCTGGAAGGAAGAAGACGGCATGGAAGGAATACTGCTCAAAAATAAAAAAATTGTATTTGAATACTTTTAATTTTAAAATTCTAAAATATAAAAGTAAAAGAGATCTAGGGTGTATAAATTTTAGGGAATGGTTAGGGATAGGATAGGATAGGATAGGATAGAATAGAATATAATAGAATAGGATGCAGAGCTGCCTCAAACCAGTCTTGGGGCTGACAATTTGATAAGGATGTTATAAATGTATTCTTCTACCAAGGGCGTAGATGTTTTTCCTCTATAGGGGGGAAATACCCAGGGCCGGCCTTTCGGCGCCCTGAAGCAAGCCTTAAATTTGGCACCCCTAGAAAAAGAAAAACACCCCAAAAAAAAAAAGCTTTGTCCCTGACGGTTTCAAGCAAAACTTGGCGCCTTGGCAAAAAAAAATAGCGCTCAGAAAAATGCCCTCAAGAAAAAAAGCTTTGTCCCTGGCGGTTTCTTCCAAACTTGGCGCCCTTGCAGCAAAAAAAAATTGGCGCCCAACCCTATGGGGGGGTAATTACCCCCATTACCCCCCCTTATCTACGCCCTTGTCTTCTACGTTGTTCAGCATTGGAGATTTAAATAATGAATGAACGTCTAAGAAAATGGACGCTCGACTAAATACGTTGCTTTTAAATGAAAAATCTAGGTAACTGGGTCTCGCCGGTCTTTATAAACACATTCGTTTCTTTCCAAAGAGCGCAGTTTTGTCTTGTCCTCTAAACAGCATAAAATATTTTATTTGAATTTTACAAAATTTGAGATCCAAACTCCTTTTTTACTACGACACAAAATTCCCAAAGTATCTATGTTTAAAGGGTCAAAAAACTGTATTTTCTAGACCTTTGAACCCTCCGTGTCAAAATAAAATGAAAAGCGATCTGGTTGGGGCAAACGGATTAACTAACCAATATCGACCAACTGTTTTTCTGGTTGCTGCAACAGCAACCAAGAACACAGTTGTTTCGTATTTAACTATTGATATGATTGACCCCAACCAGATCCTTTTTTATTTCAGTGTAGACATGATCTTTAAAGGGGTAAAATAACTTTTTGTATTGCATACAATTACCTTCAAAATCTCACCTCAATTATGCTGTTTTCATTATAGGGGCTTAGCATACAGGACACTAATTTTAGCTATTTTCGCCCCATCACCCTACATATTAGGCTTCAACATGTTGAACCCCTCCTCTTCTATACATTAAATTTTTTAAAACTAGTATATTCTATAACTAGTATGACGGTTTGCGAGTGCGGAATGACTATTTCATACGTGTTGTACACTATACCTTTTCTTCGACTGCAAATATGCAACACTGTATGGCTTTAAACTGCGGACAAGGTTAAAAACAATGTTTTTTGTACTCGACATTGTAAATGCAACAAAACACATATTTTTAAATAAAGCAATTAATGTTATTTAATAATTTTATCAAATCAGTAGTTAAAACTGATTTTTATTTAATTTTAGCACATATTTACAAATTATAATGCAAACATTGAAGGTTGTCAGATTGTTGTGACAGATATCAGGTTTAAATATTTAACAATAGATGGAGCAGCTCTAATTTTTTGTACTAAATTGATAAAAAACTGGTCAAATATTAAAAAAACCTAATAAACTTTATGTAATTTTAACGCAAAACTTTAAATTGCAATTAATTATTCAATATTTCATGGTAATATATATATATTTTTGCTATTTTTGCTACAGTTTTCTTTACTTTTATAAAGAAGAGATGGCACTACATGTGCTGATTCTAACACTTGATACGGAATATTCATACCATATCTAGAGCTAGAATGGATTCATTCTGTGTTTGAAAAGTATGTGTATTTGCTTACATTCTAAAGCAGTCGTAGAAAAAAACATTTTTTATCTTTATTCTATTTTTTTTATGTCTGACTCATCACTTTTCTCACTACCCCTCCCCTTCTTGGGTGGCGATATTTCGCTACATACACTGATAAAAAAGATAATTTAGATTTATTTGGATATGGCCAATTAAATTATTTGGTTGTGAGAAATAAATTTGATTTCTGTCAAATAAATATTTAGTTCATGTAAATAAATATTTTAATTTCAAAATCATTTATTAATGGGAACAAAATAATTTATTTTACAGAAATAAAATTTGTAACAACAAAATAATTAAATTGGCCATATCCAACTAAATATTTTGTACACACAAATAAAGTGTTTTATCAGTGTACTGTATTCAAATAAAAGAAATACTTGTTTCTTTTTTATTCTAATTTTCCCTTTTTTTAACCCTTTTTTTTAGTATTAAAAATACTCAAATAGGGCAACATGTTACTACCAAAATAAAACAAAATAAACATAAAATAATTTATTGATCTTAGAAATGTATTGACAGTTAATAATAAAGGTATCTTCAAAAATTATGTTTGTTTCCAGTTATGTTTAACTTCCATACAGTGTTAGGTTAAGGCCTATTCAGAAGCTTGCATAAGAACATAAAACATAAGAAAGCCATGCCGTGATTGGCTTACAAGATACATGGTGGCGCATCAAGCCAATCACGGCACCGCATTCTTATGTATTACGTTCATATGCGAGACTGTGGATATGCCCTTAGATATATTACAAAAGATTTTTCAAATAATTTTTTTAATTTTTCATTTTTCCCTTTGTCAAAGGATATTAAGGATTTTTTAAAAGAGGCATAAGGGGTCTTCAATAAAAAACACTAAAGCTTTACTAGGGATATTAGAGTCCTTAATTTATACCTTATGTTAAGTTGTTCGTTGACTTTTTTGGTGTTTTCTCTGAGCAACTAGATATTGATATAGGTGTTCCACAAGGGAGCGTTTTAGGCCCCCTTCTGTTTTTATTATATTGTAATGATATTGATTTAATTTTAGATATTTTTTATTGCGCGTTTGCAGATGATATAACATTAATTGCATCTAGTCTTATTCAAGATTTGCTCAGAGAAAAAATATCAGGGAATTTACAGAATGCTTCTATATATTTTGCAAAAAATGGTTTAGTATTAAATCAAGACAAAACAGTTTCAATGCAATTTTATCCTTATGAAGCCTACTACAAAGAAAGTCCTTTGATAAAGTTAAATGGCAAGAGTATTAAACAAGTTACGTCAACAAAATTGCTGGGTGTTTATGTTGATATGTCCCTTAACTGGAAAGAACATGTAGATTACGTCTGTAAAAAATGTTCTAGTAACTGTTTTGCACTAAAAAGACTTCAACAAATCTGCAGTAAAGTCTATAGTCAGATACGCAATCATTTTATGGGGAAATGCAACTACAGCAGATAGGGTTTTTATAATGCAAAAAAGAGCAATACTTTGTATGTTTGGTTTGAAATATAGAGATACCTGTAAAGAAACTTTTATAAATGAAAAACTGTTAACTTTCCCATCTCTGTATATTTTGGAAATGCTAAAGTTCGTTAGGTCTAATATAGATAGTTTTAATTTGTTTATTAATATTCATGACCATAATACTAGGAATGGAAAAAACATGAAGTATGAAAAGTATGAAAAACAAAGATTGGAACTATGTAAAAATAATCCTTACTACTACGGTGCTATTCTATACAATAAGTTACCTATTTCAATAAAAAAATTACGATACCCCTCGTATATAAATTCTATAAAAACATTACGTTTAGCAAACGCGTTTTATTCAGTGGAAGAGTTTTTGTTACATAGTTTTAATCCGATAAACAGTAAATTGTAACGTATTTAATAATTATTTCTTTTGTTGCATTTTTTTTTATTTTATATTTCACATTTACGCATTGTAATTTGTATAAGTAAGTACATAATGTATTTATTTATTTTTTTATTTGACGTGTCCTATATCATGTATATGATCGATTGGAATTAATAAATGATTATTATTATTATTATTATTATTGTTATCCTTTGTCCCTGGATAGTATTAGGAAACGAAAAATCAAAATTTTACGCCCTTGTTATGTTTGCGTCTCCCTCGAGTGGTCAGTTAATGAGCTAGAAAAAAGTCAATCAGCATCAATTATGTATTTATTTATGACTCCAAGATTAAAATTTAACTAAAAAAAGGTCAACAACTACACTGTAAAAAGTGATGGTAAATTTAAAGCATTTATCCTTGTGAGGAAATATTGAATTATACTATCTCATATAAGCAAATTTACAAAAAAAAACTGTAATAATGCTTAATTTTTCATGTTATTTGTAAATTTTAAGTTAAGCCACAGGTTAGGTTGTAATGTCCCTTGAAAAATACAGGAAGTGCTTGTAAAAATAGGTCGAATTCACGGTAACATTAAAAAACAGAGAACAGCCAGCGCTAGAATACGGTAGTTCCGAATTTTCAAAAAAAATCGTTCTGGACAAAAAGATCTTGAATATAAATATGTTTCATGAAAAAATAATTTTTTGGAATGTCCGTCTGTCTGTCTGTCCGTCCGTCCGTCCCTCCTTCCGTCTGATGTCATTTCGAATTTTCAAAAAAAATCGTTCTGGACAAAAAATTCTTGAATATAAATATGTTTCATGAAAAAATAATTTTTTGGAATGTACGTCTGTCTGTCTGTCCGTCCGTCCGTCCCTCCTTTCGTCTGATGTCATGATTTTTGTAGACACGATAACTCAAGAACGAATAATCCGATCGACTTTTTTTACGAGGGGAAGATCTCTATTGTTTTTGAAAGTAATCCTCCCCAAAAACAAAAAAGTTATGGGGGGTAAACTTAAAAAAATCGAAAAAAGCTGAAAGAAAATTCTTAATTAACTTAATTTTTTCAGAAAAAAATACTTTTATTATAAGGATCAATTCTACAAAAAAAAAAATAATAAAAAAATTAAAATTTTGAATTTTTTTTCATAATTTTTTTCCTTTTTCATTAAAGATCTTTTTAAAAAAATGTATATTTTTTTTTTATTTTTATTTTTTAGTATTTGGGAAATGCAATATACCATTTACTGTGAATAATATATAATGGAATGCGTAGCATTACATATCTTCAAGGCTTGTTAGTAATTATTATTGAGAAAATAAAATTGTTCTGTAACAGCTGTATCATTTGCAAACTCGATAATTATACTCATTTGTGCTCAATTTTCTCTTTAATAAACAATTATTAATAATATTATATTAATTAAAAGATGTAGCATGAATAATTCAAAAGTTAAAGAACTAAACATTTTTTTGCTAAAGTTACTTTCTATACCACGCGTTTTATTTACATTCCTTAATTGTTAAATTTCTTTAACCTTGACTTCACAAATTTAAAAGTTATTCTCGAAAATTACTTTTTTATACCCGGCGGATAATGCCGACATCTTAGATACCGGGTGGGTCTCTTAAGACGGAAGATATTTTTCTAAAATAAATTATCACCAGGAGATTTCTTAACCGTTTTTCATTTAAAGACAGCTGCTAAAGTACGAACAAGAAACAATGTGGAACTTCTTGGGGTTCAACAGCTTCGACCCTTCGTTGCTCTACACTTGGTATCGTTTACAGTGATGCTGAATATTGTGCTCCAGTTTGGTTAAACATCAATAGATGGCACCATACTTTTATGTCTATCTAACGTTTTATTTAAATATTTACAACATACAGGATACACAGTGCTGATGATTCCCAAAAAGGATAAAATGGTACTATTCACTGTTTCCTGCTCATTTGATTAACGACAGATAGATAACTTTCTAAGTTAAAGTTGGTTTACCCTATAATTAACCCTAAACTGAGTAAGAATATCACCAATGTCAGATTTATTTGTCAAATGTTATTTAATTGGTTACATTCTTAGTCCGTTTAGTGTTAACTGTTGGGTAAACCAGACTTTACTGGTTCACTAGCAAAAAATATATTTTTTTTTTTTTTTTTTTTTTAATATTATCATGTAATTATTTAAGTATTTAAGTTTCTATCCATGTATTTGAATATTTTTTGACTTGTTTTAACCCACTAGGTGTAGTTTTTGTATACTCTGTGGCAGTTTAAAATAAATGTATTATTATTATTATTATTATTATATTTAATTTTAAATATTAAAAAAATTTAACTGTGCATGTTGTTCAAAAAGGTCACTTTAAGTTCTCGTTTTGTGACCACTTAAAGGTGGAAAAACGAGAAGATTATAAATTGGTTAATCTAAGAAAAATTACAACAAATTAGTTAGGAATGGCAAACTTAAATTAATATTTCTTTTAAATAATTATATATATTTTGCGACTCTTATAAGCTCATAATCACACGCATTTTGCGTGTTCTTATAGGCCCATAAGAGGTCTGTACTTTTTGTTCTCTTGGGTTGGCAACAGACCTGGCCTATCGCTTGACGTTTTCCGTGCAAATGTCAATGTCGCTTTAAAGTTGAATTTTCTACAAAATAATGTGTTTAGGTTATTTTTACCATGTTAAAATTGTGGCTTGGTTAATTGCAGTAAAAAAGAGAAGAGATGACTATAAAATATATCAAAATGTCATTTGTTCTTAGAATTTTAAACATGGTGTAAACTGTAATGCCAATCCGAAACAAAAATCCCTAAATCAGTCATCAATTTAAATGTAAGTTTTTTTTAATTTTAGAGCAAAATAGAAAAAATTATATAAAGCACTCGTTTTATAACACGTTTTTAGCGCACGAGTACAAGTTTAGAAAACGAGCCGCTTGCGGCAAGTATAGTACTTTAATATACTATAAAAGATTCGAATGAACTTTAAAAAGTTTATGCTGTTTTGACATATTAACAAATAAAAACGTTTTAGTGCACGAAATGTTATCGTATTAAATTTGGTTGATGCGTCTTAGTTTACTCACCCTGTATATTAAAATCGAAAAGTCAAGGTTAAAGAAATTGAGGAACTAAAGCATGAAATGATTAAAAATTTTATTTCAAGCTGATAATTTCTTCATTCCTTACCTTAAATGTAGAAGATTAATTTTAATTTATATATGGGAAAATACTCTTTCTTAAATATTTTTGAATATCATCCACATCAAGTAAGAAATAGTTATTTATAGTGCTAGTGGGTAAAGTGGCTGACGCCTCGCAGGTTAATTTCGAGAGGGCAATATCGGTTTACCCATGAGTGCCATACAAAGTTTTATCCAATAAATAGCTTAGGAATTCATATTTTTATTAAAAATTTTAATGACATTTACAGGAAAATAATTTGACAAGTGACAGTTGAGTGGGTAAAATAAATAATTATCCACTCAATAAAGTAAAAGCCACGCGGGGGTTATTATTGAGTTTATCTATCTAAAATAAAGCTGGTAATTGTCTTATTATCTGTATGTATTGGATAATAGTTATTTATGGTACTAGTGGGTAAAGTAAGATATTGCCCATGAGAAAATTAAACTGCCAAGCGTCAGCCAAGCAGGTTAATTTTCGAGAGGGCAATATCGGTTTACCCATGAGTGCCATACAAGGTTTTATCCAATAAATAGCTTAGGAATCCATATTTTTATTAAAAATTTTAATGACATTTACAAGAAAATAATTTGACAAGTGACAGTTGAGTGGGTCAAATAAATAATTATCCACTCAATAAAGTAAAAGCCACGCGGGGGTTATTTTTGAGTTTATCTATTTAAAATAAAGCTGGTAATTGTCTTATTATCTGTATGTATTTGATAAAACTTCTTTACACTTCTTAGAATTTATCAAGTTATAAGTCCTGAGGTTGGTTTGAGGCAAATGTGCGTTTTAATCCATGGACACACTTCATTGGACACCCCCTAAAATTAGGTTGTTTTCAGTTCTATCAAAGCAATTTTTTTGTTGCCTATATTTCTCAACAATGGCTACCAAATGGAATACAAAATTATTTCTTTCCAATTCCGGTTTCGTCGGAATTTTTAACTCGGAAACTAAGTTAAATTATTTTTTTTAATGACACCCCTGTATATTTTTGCATTTTTTGATCCAGTAAACAAATTTGCTTTAAAAAAATCATTTAAAATACTTTTATACATTTTTAGACATTTTTTTAATTTTTTTTTATTAGATATATAGATTAGATATATATTAGATTTTTTAACATTGGGGAACTTTGATATGATCAATTCCCTTCCTACGAAAATTGTTCACGTTCTCTCGAGCCCGAGAATAGATACCCTGGAAGAAACACTTCATAACCTGATTTTTTAAAATGGCAACCCCCTTAGACGCTTTTAACTTTTTGGTGCACTGTTGCAAGGGCTACAAAATGGCGTAATTTTTTTCATTCGATCCGTTTCTTCTGGAAATTACGTTAATTAAGTTTTTTTTTAAATAAAAAATTAATTAAATTTTTTTGATGAATAATTCTAAATTCAAAAATGCCACAATATACAGGAAGTGTCATTATAATAAAATTAATTGCTTTAGATTCCGACAAAACCGAAAGTGCGAAAAAATAAGCCATTTTGTAGCCCTTGTTAAGAAGTATAAGGTACAAAAAATTGCTTTGATCAGATTAAAAACAAATCCATTTTAGGGGGTGTCCATGGACTGAAACCGTTTAACCCATTTTTCTTACTTGATTTCCATAAGGTACGCTTTTCTCCAATCCACTCCAATACGCTCTCTTATATTACTCTATCTGACCATTTTATCTTTAACATGATATAAGAATTTTTCCTCTTTGTCTTTTGCAGCCATGTTGTACCTCAGACAAAGCTTTTTAAGAGCCCTTCCCTGTTGCTAAATAATAAATCTAGATTTAATTATTTTTTCTTGTACTAGTATTTTTTTAACACGAAAAATAATTATAGTTAAACAAGAAAATCAATTAAAATGCATTTGCTTCTATTTCTTAAAGTAGAAAATAATTTTAACCTTGTTTTATATCCTAGTTTTTACAACGTAAGGATGAATGTGTACTACATTTTTCTACGACTGCTTTAGAATGTAAGCAAATACACACACTTTTCAAACACAGAATGAATCCATACTAGCTAGCTAGCTAGATACGGTATGAAAATTCCGTATCAAGTGTTAGAATGAGCACATGTAGTGCCATCTCTTGTTTATAAAAGTAAAGAAAACTGTAGCAAAATTAGCAAAAATATATTTATTTTACCATGAAATATTGAATAATTTAATGCAATTTAAAGTTTTGCGTTAAAATTACATAAAGTTTATTAGTTTTTCTTAATATTTGACCAGTTTTTTATCAGTTTAGTTCAAAAAATTAAAACTGCTCCATCTATTGTTAAATATTTAAACCTGATATCTGTCACACAAATCTGACATAACCTTCAATTTTTGCATTATAATTTGTAAATCTGTGCTAAAATTAAATAAAAATCTTTTTTAAGCACTGATTTGATAAAATTATTAAATAACATTAATTGCTTTATTTAAAAATATGTGTTTTTTGCATTTACAAAGTCGAGTCACAAAAAACATTGTTTTTAGCCTTGTCCACAGTTTAAAGCCATACAGTCATATTTGCAGTCGAAGAAAAAGTATAGTCTACAACACGTATGGAATAGTCATTCCGCGCTCGCGAGACCGTCCTACTCGCCTACCGGCTCGTACGACATACTTTCCGCGGAATATAGTCTATTCCATACTAGTTATAGAATATTGTATAATTATTTACAATATGTTGATTATCGATTTAAGAATCAATAAAATAAAATCCTTTTGCCGACGGACAAACGAAAGCACAGACGATTATAATTATTAAAAATATTGTAAATATTGTAAATATTGTAATTCTAGGGTCGCAACCTGTCGTTCGAAAATAAAAAATATATTGAAATTAAAACAGTTCTATATCCATTTGTAATTAAAATTATTTTAAACAATAAAGATAGTCATGTGAACTAGACTTCGTCTTAAAATTGGGTAATAATAAAAAGACCCTATCTAATTAATAAAAAAAACTTTAATATGATTGTTATAGTTGTTGATTTATTAATGATGGGTGTGCTGGTTTTAATTTTAAATATAAGCATAAACACTTTCTAATGTTCTCGAGAGAAGATAAACAATTATTTAATCGAATGCTTCGTATTCTTTTTTATTCTCTTTATATTTGTCTTTAAATTTATTAACCTCAGGTTTTTAAATTTAAAATAAAAACTTCAAGTGATGGCTTATAACTAGTTTTAACTTATAACAAATTGAAAGTTTTTGCCCGATTTGTATAATTTAGCTTTTTGATTTTTGGGGAATAGGGCTTTGGATCTGACTAAAATTGTTATCTTATTTGCTGTGACGTTTCGACGATGGATTTTCGTTGTTTTCGAACCTTTATTGGAAATAAAAAAGTATATATAAGTATAAAAAATACAATTGTTTAAACATTTAACTTAACCTTAAAATAAATAATAATAAAATACAGGGAAGAACTAATCTTTGGCTTTAATTCTTTGTAAGTTCTTCTATGTATTTTATTTTTATTTATTTTAAGGTTAAGTTAAATGTTTAAACAATTGTATTTTTTTTATACTTATATATACTTTTTTATTTCCAATAAAGGTTCGAAAACAATGAAAATCCATCGTCAAAACGTCACAGCAAAATTAGATAACAATTTTAGTCAGATAAACAATTATTTAATCGAATGCTTCGTATTCTTTTTTATTCTCTTTATATTTGTCTTTAAATTTATTAACCTCAGGTTTTTAAATTTAAAATAAAAACTTCAAGTGATGGCTTATAACTAGTTTTAACTTATAACAAATTGAAAGTTTTTGCCCGATTTGTATAATTTAGCTTTTTGATTTTTGGGGAATAGGGCTTTGGATCTGACTAAAATTGTTATCTTATTTGCTGTGACGTTTCGACGATGGATTTTCGTTGTTTTCGAACCTTTATTGGAAATAAAAAAGTATATATAAGTATAAAAAAATACAATTGTTTAAACATTTAACTTAACCTTAAAATAAATAATAATAAAATACAGGGAAGAACTAATCTTTGGCTTTAATTCTTTGTAAGTTCTTCTATGTATTTTATTTTTATTTATTTTAAGGTTAAGTTAAATGTTTAAACAATTGTATTTTTTTTATACTTATATATACTTTTTTATTTCCAATAAAGGTTCGAAAACAATGAAAATCCATCGTCGAAACGTCACAGCAAAATTAGATAACAATTTTAGTCAGATACAAATCCCTATTCCCCAAAAATCAAAAAGCTAAATTTAACTTATAACTATAATTATTTTATTTTTTTAGTTGCTACCGATATATTAATATTATTGTAATTTTTCGGAAACTGGTAGTTTCAAACTACACACCTACGCGTAGGTGTGTACACACCTTAGTTACGGTGTCCTTTGAAATTATCTCTTACACACTAAAAAATTCAGTGTAAAATTTTATACTTGTTTTACACTCAAACTGGTACGTGTCCAAACGAGTGTAAATATCATTTCCGTACCAGGTGGTTAAAAAAAATGTTAAACTTACCATATATCCAAAATTTTTTAACAAGTTTTAGTGTAAACTTCATTCAGAGTGCAAATTTTACATCCGAGAAATTATTTTTACCGTTATTTTATAGTAAGCTATTGGAGTGAATTACGTATGTAAACGTAATTGACACGAGTGTAAAAATTAACAGGTGTTTTTTTACCACTCGTAATAATATACATACTTATATACAAAGCACCAAGTACGCAAACCTAGCTTTCAGTGCACAAAAGTTCTTATTTTTTACATGTCAAAAGTCAAAAGTTTATATTATGTTAATAAATACAGAGTATTTTTACACTGGTCAAAGAAATAGTACAGTAATAATACATATTAGACTAATAATAATACATATTACACTACTAATAATACATATTACACTAGTAATAATACATATTACACTAGTAATAATACATATTACACTAGTAATAATATACATTACACTAGTAATCCGGGAAAAATGTATGTCCGATGGAATGGACTTAAAAACAGTAAATGAACGATCATTTACCGAAAACAGAAGATTTAAAAAAAAAATAAAAAACCAATTGGATTGGTAATTTTTTTTAAAAAAAGCACGAAATAGCTTTACCCGAAAAAAAGTGTAATGGTTAATGAGACGCAAATATCACATTTAAAAAATTAATTTAAAATATTGTTAAAAATATTACACTTAAGCAAGGCGAAGCTGAGTAAAAAAAGGCACTGAAATAGGTTTGCGTCGAGGTATACGATTTTTCCTTCGTCCTAACCCCTAAACATAAAAAAAACGCAAAACTTTTCTTAAAATTAATTTTATTAATTTGACGTTTTGTGTTTGACGCTCACTTGTTTTCTGACAATAGATATGTAAAATCAGCTGACTGTCACTTTCAGACCGCTGTCATGGCAACGGGTGCAAAATAAGCACTAACTACTAACACGACCCAGGGAAAATATTTTATCCAATACATACAAATAATGAGACTATTACCAGCTTTATTTTAAATAGATAAACTCATTAATAACCCCCGCGTGACTTTTACTTTATTGAGTGGATAATTATTTATTTTACCTACTCAACTGTCACTTGTCAAATTATTTTCTTGTAAATGTCATTAAAATTTTTAATAAAAATATGAATTCCTAAGCTATTTATTGGATAAAACCTTGTATGGCAACCGATATTGCCCTCTCAAAAATTAACCTGCTTATCTGACTCCTCGCAGGTTAATTTTCTCATGGGAAATATCTTACTTTACCCACTAGTACCATAAATAACTATTTTACCACCATAGTATTTTTTACTGTGTAATATTCTTCTAGGTACATGCCTGCGATGAGCGTAACAACCTTCATCTTGAACCTGCCGCTGCTGCCGAGGCTGTTGTTGTCCACTACAATTTATTTTGTCCATTTTGATTAGAAACCAGTCGGTGAATGTGTGCCAGTGTATTTCTGGGTTAAGTCGATACAATGAACTTCGTATACGATGGCAGCTCCAAAATTACAACAAATCAGTTTTCTTGCTACTAGACTTTTTTCATTGCTGAAAATTTCTCTGATGGAGACCCATAATGAAAAAATACGTAAAATTTTCATGCCAACTGTGTCTCAAATTTAAAATTTCAGCTATATGCAAGTTTGACACAAGCAGCTTGAAGAAATGGAAGGACAATAATTGTTATAATTATTATAATTCGGTCATCAGTTGACAGATGAATTTTCATCATATTTAAAATATGTGACGCCATTTTAAAGATAATTTTGCTTTTTTTAATATGAGCCAAAAATATTGTTTCAGGTCCCATTCCAAAGAACTTTTACCTCAAGAAGTTATTTCAGACCAATGTTTATGAAGGTGTCATCTTTTTGTTTGTTTGTTTACATAAACGTACGCGATACTGCTTCTGGTGTAAACATAAGTATCGCTAGTTTTGACCTTCTGGTGACCAGAGCGATGTTGCGTAATTTTCACTTTATCATTATGATAAATCTTTATACCTACATTAAAATTTAAAAAAACTACTATACTACGACACTATAATTATGTTTGATAATGTAAGATAATTAAATTTATTAAAATTAAACTACTAGTTAAACTACTCAAATAAAACTAATATTTCTTTAAATTTACAATAAAATATCTAAAGCAGGTGTTGCAACCGGTAACACTGTATTGCTTGACAAAGTTTACGACATTAGACTGTGAGTTTACACATTCTTTCTCTCTCTTTACCCGTACTAAGTGTAAACAATAGTCACTCCCCACCAGCCCCTCACCGTAGTTGGTTCATGCTTCAAACAAAGCATACGCTAGATTTCATCATGTTCATTCTTGAGGTAAAAGTTCTTTGTCCCATTCTAAGAGTTATACCAAACTTTATTAGGGTCTGCATGCTTCTGAAAGTTTATACTAAAAAAAATTATAATATTGATATAGAGATGTAAACTTTTGGCATATACATTTTCATTGTCTTATATTTGTCAAAACACAATCATTTATTTAGAAAAATATATAATTTGACTTGTCTTTTTTAATTGACATAGAGCCAATAGTATAATGAAACAACAATTTCATAAATTTTTTTCTATTTGAGTGGTTTTTACAAAAAAAATATGCATCTGAGGAAATTTTGATTTTTTGAAAAAACGATTAGTAAAAATATTATAAACGTGATTTTCTATAGTTCTTGTCATAAATTAGTTGCAAAAAAAAATAAAAAATGTTTGTGTGTTCTGATGCCTGCCGAAGAAAATAGTATATTAAAGTACTAGTTCCATAACACCCGTTTTTAGCGAACGAGTACAAGTTTAGAAAAGGAGCAGCTTGCAACGAGTTTTCCAAAGTACTAGTGTGTTAAAACCGTGTTATGAAATCATTGTTTTATACTATTTTTTTCTATTTTGCTCTAAAATTAAAAAAAAAAACATTTAAATTGATAACCGATATAGGGATTTTTGTTTTAGGTTGACATTACAATTTGAAATTCATAGAACAAACGATATTTTGATATCTTTTTAAGTCAGCTGTTCTCATTTTCACTGCAAGTAACCAAGTCACAATTTTAACACGGTAAAAATTAACTTAAAACACATTTTCGTATAAAACTAAACTTAAAAGCGGTGTTGACATTTGCTCCGAAAACGCCAAGCAATATTCTTTTGTCCAGTCTTGCCAACCCAAAAGAAAAAAAGTACTAACCTCTTACATGCCTATAAGAACAAACAAAATGCGTGTGGTAATGGGCTTATAATAGTCTCAAAATAGAAAAAATATTATTATTTTTAATTTTCCTTGGAAAATAGATAAATTTTGGACAACCCCTCGTATTTCTTTCTCCGTCTTACAACAAGAAAATGATAATCAAGTCCAACTTTGACGAGGATACATATATCGAGAGAAATTGAACGCATGCACGTATAGTTGGTCGGAATTTGGGTCAATGTTATTAAAAAGGCGGATACAACAACTTTTATTTTGGTTATCATTTTTTTATTCATTTTTTTTCTTAATCGAAATATCCATGAGTTTTAGTTTTAAGAATGACTTTCATTTAGAGGATTCACTTTTAAAGTGGACCGAGTACTTTTTCAATTTACTGCGTTACACGCCTACAGCACTAAGAAAAATTTCCAACCATATACGTACAAAATTTTTACGAGATGGCACTACTGGCAGCCAGACTCCGGGACTATAAAATTCTATCAAACGCCGCATTTGTACATATGACTGGTACCTATCGCTAAAACTTTGAAGCGCAGAGTACCAGTCATAATATGACTGATACTATGTACATATACAGGGTGATCAGTAACTGCCATGTCAAGATATGATTCTACATCCAACAAATATGAAAAAAAATTCTATAAAGGTTGGTCCGGAAATGAGCCCTAGTAGTAGTAGTAAATTTTTGGGTTGGCCAAAGCCGGACAACTAGGCCATTTCTGGCCCTTTTTGTCACCCCAGGCAATCCCAGCCATTTACTAATTTGAGTCCTCCTTGAACCTGCCCGTCCTTTCAATAAAGGTCAGGATATTGGCCCAGGGGAGATCTCTTAGTTCCTCTTGGTTGAGTCTTTGAGTTTCAAAGACTTGCAACCTGATCCTGTCGTGAAATGTATGTATAGTACCCGAAGTCCGAATGCCAGTAGAACCATCTCGTAAAAAATTTTTGAACTTTTAAATATGACCGTCGTTGGTGCGTATATTAAAAAAAAACTCAAATCAGCCATATCCCAAAAGATGGGTTGGAAGCCCACTTTCGCATTAATCCCTTCAATTTTTAAAATTAAAATTACATAAATTTAATGGTAAGTTTTAAAATTATATTAATAAAAAACAAAACAATACAAAAGTATAAAAAATAAATATCATGTAAAAATAAATAGTATTTGGTGCAAGTAATTAACTTAAAATTTGTGCAAATATTCTATGATTATTTTTTCAGCATCGAAGTCTTTTTTTTTTAAATTATTTATTTAAATTATTTTTTTTTATATTCACTTCTAACAATAAATATATAAATTAATTTTTGGAATTTTATTTACAGGTAATGATGCTGGTTTTATTCATCAATTAGTCTTTCTCCGTAAACCAAAGGTCCCATAAAACTACACTGAAAAAGATTTTGTCAAGTCAACCAGATTAATAACCAGACCAACTATTTTTCTGGTTGCTGTAACCAGAAATCTGGTAAGGACAACCACACAACTAGCTGTAATTACCAGAAACAAAACTTACATTTTAAAAAGCTGGTAAGCATATATGTTGTGGTTCTTACCAGATTTCTGGTTTCAGCAACCAGAAAAATATTTGTTCCATATTTAAGTATTGGTCTAGTTGCGCCAACCAGATCTTTTTTTGAGTGTTCTATTAGTCGGATCATTTTTATTTCATTATTTTTTCCCGGCTGTATTTTATATATGTCCTAAAGTACATTCAAATTAAGCTATTTTCAAACTGTTAGGCTCCGGATCCGGTTCCTTTGGGTGCTAGAATCTCCAAAAGCTCTGGCAATGAGCTACCAAAAAATCTATGTTTAACTTGCCGAGTCATATACATTAAATTTATTACAGTCAGATTTTCATAGTTATATACAATAATTCTGGGACCAAGGGGTAAGAATAGTCTTTAAAAAGTGTCTTTGACATATATGATACTTAATTTTTTAAAGAAATGAGAATTTATGAAATGACATTTTGATTAAATGAAAATTCTTTAGACTTTTTAGACATATGTCAAATAAACTGAATAATTGTGTAATACTGTGAAAGTAGACCAATCTAAATGTAATAAATGTCATGTGTTTGACTCGGTAAGTTAAAAATATATTTTTTCTACGACTGCTTTAGAATGTAAGCAAATACACACACTTTTCAAACACAGAATGAATCCATTCTAGCTCTCTACTGTATGAATATTCCGTATCAAGTGTTAGAATGATCACATGTAGTGCCATCTCTTGGTTATAAAAGTAAAGAAAACTGTAGCAAAATTAGCAAAAATATATATATTTTACTATGAAACATTGAATAATTTAATGCAATTTAAAGTTTTTCGTTCAAATTACATAAAGTTTATTAGTTTTTCTTAACATTTGACCAGTTTTTTATCAATTAAGTTCAAAAAATTAAAACTGCTCCATCTATTGTTAAATATTTAAACCTGATATCTGTCACAACAATCTGACATAACCTTCAGTTTTTGCATTATAATTTATAAATATGTGCTAAAATTGAATAAAAATCTTTTTTAATTACGGATTTGACAAAATTATTAAATAACATTAATTGCTTTATTTAAAAATATATGTTTTATTGCATTTACAATGTCGAGTCACAAAAAACATTGTTTTTAACCTTTTCCGCATTTTAAAGCCATACATTGTTTTATATTTGCAGTCAAAGAAAAAGTATAGTCTACAACACGTATGGAATAGAAATTCCGCGCTCGCGGGACCGTCATGCTCGCCTGCCGGCTCGTATGACAAACTTTCCGCTCGCGCGGAATATTGTCTATTCCATACTAGTTATAGAATATACTATTTCGGGGACCCCATTTCACTACCTTTTTGGGGAAACCAGCATCCAAAGGAACCCGATCCAGGACTTGGCGATTTGCAAATAGCTTACTTTGAATGTACTTTAAGACATATATAAAATACAGAAAAATGGTCAGCTCTTAGACTATATAGAATTATCCATATCCATTATTAGGCTTTTTGGACTGTTTTAATTATAATGCCTCCAAACATATTTGATTAACAATTATAATTATTAATAAATTAAATATGATAGAAATTCTAATGATTTTTCTAAATTTCTAATTAATATTATTGCACTGATTTAAAGGCCTTTTGCGGATAATGAAGATTCAGCGTATACATGACTGGTAACATAGATTCAAGGATTCAGATTCAGGATTCAGAAATTCTTTGATTTACGGGTAAGACTAAATGTTTTTAAGATATAAAGCTTGAGCAGCATGCAACTTAATTTTTAAGTGAAAGTGATGAAACGTTTAAAAATATTATTAATTTTTGAACACTTCAATAAATCTAATTTTTTCAGGTGAAATAAATTCTTAAGCCTCTGTGAAAAAATACCCTGAGAAGAGGTGTTTTAGTTTAAAAGATTAAAATTAAAAAAAAGTAATTTTTTTAGATATTTTCAAACGTTTTCTCAGTTTTACTTAATAGTATCAAGTGATTTGATCGAGATATCCATTTAAATAAAATTTTCAACTTCAACTACAAAATTTTAAAATTTATACTAGACAAACTTAGCTTTGTATTTAAAGTATTATTCATAAAAACAATAGGAAATTTTACAACCCTTAGGAGTTCAATATTTTAAATGGGTATTACGACCAAAATACCTACTTCGTGAAGTAATTTGGTTCTTTTTACACAGAAAAACTACACCTACTACTCTATAAAAAAGTTGGCCCTATAAAAAACATATTAGATTATACATTAAAACTATTTGATTCATCAGATCTAATATTAACATGTTTTATATACTGTATGTGTAAATAAATCCCCATAGGATTATAAACTGAGAACATTGCAACTCTCTGGAGACGTATTCTTGATAGAGAACGACTGATAGAACAACGCTCAGTTTAACTGAGGCTCAGTTACTGAGTTATTCAGTTGGCCAGCACCACAGAATACTTCCCACTAAATCTGTATGTACGCTTATATCTCTATCACTCATTACTATGGGGAGATCTCATGTACACGTACTGTATTAAAACCTCAATTTATACTATATTAAAATTAAGTCAATTCAATTACTGAAGCCTTGTTGTTGTTGAATATACGACATCAGTGTTGAAACTACCGGCAGACGGATCAGTCGTCGTCTTCGTCAATTGTACATATGACTGGTACTGTACCTCTAAAATTTTAACGCTCAAAGTACCTGTTCTACTTAGAATTGCGGCAAATAGGAAAAGTACAAAAATTCCGCCTGCCAGTAGTGTCACCTCGTAAAATTGGATGGACTTTTAAATATGGCTGTCGTTGAAGCCATTGATAGTAGTTTCGAGTAGAGTTATAAAAAACCGTTTTTTTTTGAAGGCTTGTTTTTTTAAGTTGTTTTTGTGTTTTTTTTTGTTGTTTTTTTTTGTTTTTTTTTGTGAAAATATTCAAAATATGACAACTTTTGTATTTTAGGATCAATTAGAGACTGTTTTCAATAGTTTTTATTAGTTTTTATTTCAAAATACTTTATTCTTCGTGAAATAATAAAATATATAGATTATACGCCATCTGTTAACGAGTTTAGGAGTTGAAACTTCAGTCACATAACCTCACTTTTCTAACGTGTCAAATTTATGAAGTCTGTTTATGATGCCTGGCCGCAAAAAAAAACAACATATCAAATCTTTTTATAGACACACAAACTAACGGAAAAGTTCCGAAAGTGAAATGCATGTTTTGTAAAACACTGGTGTCGAAAAATAGAGTTTTTACAACTCAGTTGTAAAAAACCGTTTTAAATTAAATAATTTATTTTATAATCTGTCATCTTTCATACATGACTTTTACAATAAAAAATGTGTTAATTTTTAATAAGAAACAAAAAATTTTTTTATAACTGTGTTTTTTTTTAATAAAAAACAAATTTGTTTTTTTATAAAGTCTAGCTTTGTTTTAAAACGGTTTTTTTTGTGTTTAAAAAAAAACAAATGTTTTTTTTTAATTTACAACTCTAGTTTCGAGATAGAACTGATGTAGGTATCGATTTGACCAACTTTTTTATTTATACTTTACTTTATTCCCTGTGTGTTTATCTCAGTTTGTAGCTGTCCCAAGCCTGATACGCCATATTTCCAGCTTCCCTCTTCTTCCTGTGGTCATGATGCCCATGAGTAGCGTGGATAACGTGGTGCCCACCTTCGTCGCCTCCAGAGTGCACCAGCTTCTTCAAACCGACCACTGTTGCCAACATGAGGGCCAAGGCGGAGACCATAAGCGCCTTCATGGCGAGGAGACCCACGCCACCTATACCCAGGGCGGCCATCATTTTACCCATCATGAGACCCATGACCATCATGCCTCCGCCGCCGCCGCCACCGCCGCCGCCTCCTTTGCCTCTGCCGGTTGCAACTATAAAAAAAAATATTTTCAAAAAAAAAACAAAAAAAAAAAAAAATTTCAAAATAATAAAATAAAATAAAGTTTTTTTTCTTTTAAAACGAAAAAAAAAAGACATACAGCGACAGACATTTTTTTTTGGCTGAATTCATCTTTTTTGAATATAAAACGTCGAGAAAAGTAAAAAATAGCAACAAAAATGTTTCAACATTTTCTTATTAACGCAAGACTTTCCTTAAAAATGGCCAAATTTTGCGTTAGGCAATACTTGAACGTTCCCATAGCTATGGCCTTGAGTGTACGATTATAAAACTCTATCTCTTCCTCCTATATTCAACTTCAACATGAACTGGAAGTAAATAAAAGAATCGCGCACGCGCCAGCTAGCGAGTGGTTCATTGGTTAAAACACTCGAATGTTGTGAGAGTAGGAAACAGGTCAGTACTTGAGCACTTGCGATGAAGAGTACAATGCATTGCAATGGACCATTATATAGAAATATTTTGTTTTGAGTCCTACCCTGTCACTAAATCTGTCGTTGTCACGTGCGTTTGTTTACACCTAGTGCATTTTGAAGTTGAATATACTATAATAATATAATTATTGTCATAATTCCTTTTCAGTAATTATTATAAGTATATATAAGTATATATTATAAGTAAAAATAATTAAATAAGGTCAAGGTCATGCAATTAAATGAATATAACCCTATTTCCGCGGTTTAATTTATTTATTGGGTCTTAGGGATCGTATAGCAATTACAAAAGATTTTTAGGGGGAGAAAGGGGGTTCTCAAAAATCTCAAGATGTCTAACAAGGAGCTAGCTCTTCCAGTATTATTTTTTGAGGTTTTTTGAAAAAGTTATAAGGCAGCGAGTTTTTTTTTACTGTCTAGTTCGTTTTGAAAACAAAAAAATGGGCAAGAAAAAATAGTCTGGTTAAGAGTCATTGACATTATTTTTGTGAGCCTGTGTAACAATACAACCACATAGCGCTCTAGCGCCTTCGCCAAAATTGCGAATTATAAAAAAATCATAGGTATGGATAAAAAAAGTCCTGCCAACAAAATAAAACTTTTCTCTGTAGGTCTAGGTTCATGAAAATTACATTGTTTTTTTTTTTTGAAAACGAAAAATTTTTTTCTTTCGAAAAAAATTTTTGACAAAAATTATACCCCCTTACCCCACCCCGATTTCCAGCAAATACAATCCCAGCCTGGAACTTTGGAGAATCAACTGATGGTCCAAATTTGAAGTCTTTAGCTCAAAGCGTTCTCGTAATGTAACTTTAATTACGTTATAATCGTAAATTCATAGAAAATTTTTAAAATTACAATAACTGTATTTTAAAACATAAAACTTTAATAATACATTGTCATCGTAAATTTAAAAGGTGCGTTTAAAGATTCAGTTAATTTTCCCATAAAACAATAAAATATTCTTGATCCAATACATACAGATAATAAGACAATTACCAGCTTTATTTTAAATAGATAAACTCAATAATAACCCCCTCGTGGCTTTTACTTTATTGAGTGGATAATTATTTATTTTACCCACTCAACTGTCACTTGTCAAATTATTTTCTTGTAAATGTCATTAAAATTATTAATTAAAATATGAATTCCCAAGCTATTTATTGGATAAAACCTTGTATGGCACTCATGGGTAAACCGATATTGCCCTCTCGAAAATTAACCTGCTTGGCTGAAGCCTCACAGGTTAATTTTCTCATGGGCAATATCTTACTTTACCCACTAGTACCATTAATAACTATGAAATTACTATTTTAAAACATAATGTTAGGATAAAACTTTAATAATACATTGTCATCGTAAATTTAAAGTGTGCGCTGAAAGATTCAGTTAAATTTCCCATAAAACAATAAAATATTCTTTAAATCATGGTTTTCAAAAGCAGGCTTGTTAGTGAATAAATTTATTAAAAAAATGTATATTTTACTACAATTATATTTAAAATATGAAAAGATAAAAGTACAAATTATTTATTAAAGCGGATTCGGACTTTCTTTTTCTGTGTACAAAAACGTACCAATTATAAAGGTTATTAGCACTGCGGATATCGAGTCCATCCTCAAATTGAAAAAAATACATTTCTTTATTTTCTTCCGCATCTGTTGGTGATGGCTCGAACTAACAAGTTATTTTTTTCCTTGTAGATGGCATCAGAAGTTTATTTCAGTATAAAAGATTGAAATAAACACTGAGTAAAATTTATAAATTATTTTAAACAAGATATTAATATTGTAATAAATAAATAAATGAAAATGAAAAATGTAAAGATGTAGTAAAGCCATTAATATATTCTTCTTTTACACCCAGTTTTCGCAAAAATTAATTCTTTGTACACTCATTAACCCATCAGAGACTGACCCACAAACTTATTTTTTATTCGATTGATTCTAAAAGAGACCCTTTACTTTCATGTTTCACGGGCGAAAAGTTTAATTTTGTGGCCCTAGAGCCAAAAAGTTTTTTTCGCCCGCTTACTAAAACTTGTTATTTTTAAGCTTTTTACCTTTACTGTAATATTTATAAAGAAATATGACCTTTAGGTCACTTTTAGTCTTGAAATAACTGTTCTTTTCGACCTGATAGAGTTATTATAATCATTTCATACAAGATAATTATTCTATAACATAACCTCATAACCAATAACTGATTAGTCTGTATTCATCCACTAAAATAAATTAAAAACACAAAATTTCAATTGTAAAATCAATTTCAATGTTTAAAATATTCATAGAATGGTTCAGAAGTATTACTATTTTCATAACAGACACGTTTTAACAGAAATTAATCACCAAGCTATAGCTTTTTTAAATTTAAAATGAAACCGCACGCAAAAGAAACGATTCAATTGTTTTTTTAGAGATTTGATTGGATATCAATTTGTCTTGGATAACTAGATAAGTAATAAGATAGTAAAAAGAAATACTTTTTGCAATTTAAAATTAAGTATATTTTAATAATTTATTATAATTAGTAACAATCGAATAAAAAATATTGTATAATACACGGCCGGCCCTCGGCTTCTAAAAACCTACTCAATCGAAAAACTTAACTTTTTGCCCTTGTATTATAAATAACTATTTCGTAAGACGTAGTGTACACGAAATAAAGAAAAATGCAAGTTCATGTATATTTTAATTAATTAATTTAACATTTCGGGTTAAAATTAATAATTCATTTTCTGATTTATTTAATATTATTAGTGGTGTATCTCAGGGCTCGGTTTTGGGGCCCTTGCTCTTCTTACTCTATACACTTGACATTAAGACTGTACTCAGGTTACTTGCTTTATTTTTTGCCGATGATATTAAATTCTTCGCTAATCCCAAACTTAATGCTAAACTAATCCAAGATGATTTAAATGCAATTTATAATTGGTCCCTAAAATGGCTTATACCAATTAATTTAAATAAATGCTCTGTATTGCATATGGGTTTTAACAATCCAGAATTAAGTTACTACATTGCTAACTCTCAGGTGGCCGTGGCTGAAGAACAGGTGGATCTTGGCATAACTATTACAAAGGACCTATCTTGGTCTCCACAAGTTTTAAAAGCTGTCAAGCGTTGTAATTCTTTATCATTTATGATTAAAAAAGCCTTTCCAAATCCCTCCCCTAGGTTCATACTTATGACTTATAAAACGTATATACGTCCTCACCTTGAGTTTTGCATACAAGTTTGGAACCCGTGGCGCATTGGCGATATTGAGCTTATGGAAAAAGTGCAAAGAAGATTTACAAAATTACCAGCGGTTCTTAAAAATGTCCCTTACGATGAAAGACTTAGAATTCTAAATCTGCCATTACTAGAAGATAGACGCAAGCGTGGTGACCTTATTCTAGCCTACAAAATCCTACATAATTTGTTTAATTGTAATCTCAATTTTATTTTTAATTTGGATGTTGATCAACGACTCCGTGGTCACTCTTTAAAATTGGCCAGAGAAAGGTTTTACAAATGTGTACGAGAACACTTTTTCACAAACAGAATTTTTAATTCTTGGAATGGACTTCCTGAATCGGTTATTTGTGCGACATCAACTAATATGTTTAAAAATAGACTTGATGAACTTACCTAATCTAAGTTTATTTGTGTTATTACTTATTTTCTTATTTTTGTATGCTTTTACTAGTCATTTTGAGCATCACAAGTTTGATAAACTTCTGCTCTTTACTTCATAAACATTAAACATTAAACATTATATTCTCTTTAGAATATTTTTCTATAGCACGAGTATATAGTCCATATTTGAATGAAATGACAACTATGCACACTCATTTATCCAAACGATTAAATATACCTTTCATTTTGACAAAAGTCATTTGACGTTTATAAAATTTTGAAATATCAAAATTTAACAAAGGTAATTTTTTAAAATATACATTTTTAAAGAGTCTAGACTGTAGATCGAACGAAAAATGTTATTCGCAACTCGTTTGCGACAAGTCGTTAGTGCACTAGAATGATTTTTGACTTCGCTTGGCGTCGTCAAAAAAACTTCATTCTCGTGCACTAAGGACTAAAGTCGCTTACTCGTTACGAAAACTACTATTATAATACCGGGTGATCCAACGAAAACTTTAACTTCGGATAAAATCCAAACTAATGACTTTTCGAAAAAACGCCCGGACAGGTAAATTTTTATTTTAAGGGTAACATCTTTTGACATGTAACCAATAATTGACGTAACTACCCCCACCACTCAGGAGCTACCAGTTCGAAAATCTTAAATGGGAACGTGGGACATTTAATACATTATTGAAAAGGTTCTCTAATACTGGTTACAACAAAGTTTTATTTTTTTTAATCGTTTCAGTAGTTATCGAGAAAATGTATAAAAAAAATTAAAAAATTCAAATTCAAATCAAATTCAAATCAAATTCAAATCAAATTCAAATCAAATTCAAATCAAATTCAAATCAAATTTATTTATACTAACACATTTACAATCATTTATAATTTTTAATAGAGTATGAACCGCCTAAGCCCAGGGCTTGTGTGCGGTACCTGTAGACTAAAATAAAGATACCTATTTAAATTTAAGTTAAAAAAAAAAAACTATTAACTATAATTATATCTATACTACTTATGACACAAATGATAGAGGAAACAAAAGAATGAAATCATGCTAACCTATATGTTTTCAAATAATGGCATATTACTTGTAATAAAATTTTTGATATCAGTTTTTTGTTTTGATTTATTTTTTTCTGTCTTTATTTTGTCCGGAAAAAGGTTGTAAAATTTAGGACCATGATAAAATAAAAATCTTTGTGTGTTTGTTTTTTTATAAATTGGTATTACTAAGTTATTAGTAGTATTATTTTTCGTTTGATAAGAGTGTGAAGGGGTTGAGAAATTTTCTTTATTTTTTACAATCCATAAACTTACTTGATAAATATATAATTGTTTAACATTTAGCACATTTGATTCTTTATATAATAAATTAGAACGATATCTGCGACTTTTAGATAAAATTATTTTTAAAAGAGTATTTTGTGTAACCTCAAGACTATGAAGAAAACTGTCTAGTACACCACCCCAGATACATATACAATACCTTAACAAAGATTCATCTAAGGCCCTGTATACCGTGATTAGCAATTCTTTACTAAGAATATCTCTAAAAATGCATTAATTAATTAATTTAAAAACATAATATTTTTACATTTATGTTTGTTTTTAATAATAATTAATAAAACACACATAATAATACCCGTTTTTGGCATTTTTTTCAAAAAAATCAAAAAAATTTCTTTTTTCGAAAAACCAAAAATGATGATTTTTTTTGAAAAATTTTACCTGCCACAAACGGGTATTATGTGTTTTTTTTTATTTATGTCAAAATATTATGCATATAAATTAATTAAAAGCCAATTTACACGGAGCAATTTGTGCGCAAGTTTGATGCTATGCAAGTTTCTTGCAAGAATAATTCAGTCACTGCGCATGCCTTCAGGCAACTTTGAGGCCATTTTCGTGCCATCAAATTATTTAGAACATGTTCTATTTTTCGGCGATTTTCACGCAAGTTTTATGGTATTTACTAATATAGTAGCAACTGCACATGTTAATAATAGGTCGGTCGGTCTAACTAAACAACTTCCTCAAAAAAGCAAATGCTAGGTTATGTTTTTGTCAACAAACGCAGAGACACGTCAAAATTGTCTGGTTGACAGCACTGTTTACCTTGCAATATATAGCACCAAACTTGTGTAAAACTTGCTCCGTGAAAAGGCAAATCAATGTCCAATTGTCCTCATGCTATATCTGGCAGCAATCTTGCATAGCATCAAACTTGCGTACAAATTGCTCCGTGTAAAGTGGTCTTAATGCATGTTTTAAATTTTTGTAATACGTTTTCTGTCTCTGTCTCGGCGTTTTTTCGAAAGGTCATTAGTTTCGATTTTATTCTAAGTTAAAGTTTTCGTTGGGTCACCTGGTATATGAAATAGGTATAGCTTTTATAATTGCCTAAATGAGATCTTGTTTTTTGTTCGTGGACGCTTTATTAATAAAAGAAAATAGTAAGCATATTAATATGGGTCCATATCAAAAAAAAATAGGTACTGTGGGGGCGTCTGCCAAAAGGTGACGTCATTTTTTTCTGTTTTATAGGGGGAACTAGTCAAAAGTGATGAATGGTGACGAAGGGGGAGGGGGTCAAAAATTGGTCAAAATAGGTGACGTCATTCTTGAACAGTCCCTAAAATATAAACAATTCACTCGCTAGAAAATAAAAAACACAATTTTTGCGTATGCTAACACGGTTCAGTTTTTTAGGTAAATAACAAAAAAAAATGGCCCAACCCGAAACTAGTCTTAAACCATTCCTTATAAGCTTTCATTTCATACCAGATTCAAAATAATCCATCGACAAAACAAAAAGTTTTCAACTTTTCATTTTTTTCAGTGTAGTGTTTGAACCAAGTTTATTAAACTTTTTAGATATGTTTACTGTTTTTAACTAATTTTGGGTCTCTGATTTTAAAAATAGTATCAGTTTTGCTGTAAAAGTTTTTATTCAAGAAATATAAACCATGGCAAACTATGATAATCTGCATATTTCGTATAAATATTTTTGAAATGAGCCACACAAATTAGTTAAAATATCCAAGTTTTATATCAAAAGTT
This sequence comes from Brachypterus glaber, assembly GCA_958510825.1. NCBI lineage: Eukaryota > Metazoa > Arthropoda > Insecta > Coleoptera > Kateretidae > Brachypterus > Brachypterus glaber. The sequence continues at coordinate 111,617,278 of OY294044.1, read as the reverse complement.
TAATATTATTGGCTAATTCAATAAATTTGATCTAAAAGAACACACTGAAAAAATAAAAAGTTGAATAATTTTTTTTTTTAGTTGGATTATTTTAAATTTAGTCTGAAATAAAAGCTATGTCTGGGAATGGTTTAAGCCTAGTTTCGCCTTGGGCCATTTTTTGTTTTGTTATCGACCCAAAAAATCGAACCGTGCTAATCCATCTACATGCACTTTAAAACAGTCGTGAAAATCTGTATGAATATTTAAACGCAGTCTCTGATGGATTAAACCTCTTGATAAATTAACACTTTACCTAAAACAAATAACACAGGCCCACAAAAAAATAAAAACGTCACTTACTACGTCTAAATTTTTGGGACCGAAAACTAATTTGACAGTGTCACCCAATTTTCTTCAAAAAACTGCAAAAATAAATATTGAACGATCTAGCTCTAGATGTTCAAAGTTCTTTAGCATTGAATTTTGGGAATTGTGCTAAAGACACCCCAATAAAGAATATTAAAGACAGTTTGTAACAGATTTTTCCTACGACCTAGTTAGTAGTTAGTGCCTATTTCCCACCCGTTGCCTATGTCAACGGTTGGAAAGCGACAATCAGCTGATTTGACATATCTGCTGTCACAAAATTAGTAAACGTCAAACACATAACCTCAAATTGACAAACTAATTTAAAGATAATTTTTGCTTTGTTTATGTTTATGCAGGTGTTAGGTCGTAGGAAAAATAGTATACGCACCTCGACGCAAACTTTTTCAGTGCACATCGAATTCACTAAAAACTAGATTCGCGTACTCAGTGTGTAATATACTGTTAATTTTAAATTCCTAAAATAGTAAAGATTTTTTAGAGACTCCGACGAACAGCGACGAACTTTTATGCATTAAGTAATAACATATTATAAGCGCTAAAAATACAAACAGAACAAATGGAGATTTCTCCCGTTAGATTATACAGGGACAAAAGTTCTACCCAAAAAGGATAGAAGACATACATACACTCTCACTTCCACCCAACCAAACAAATTCTGTATTTGTTCTTTGTTGAACAAATACAATATTTACTTGGCCGGGCGAAGTGTTATTTTTATTAAAGAAATTACTGGCGCCATCTAAATTTTAGTAGAATTATCTTATTCTACAGATTCACATTAGCTATGTTCGTTCGTGCCGCTCACTGCTACACTTTCCGGCCAACCAAATAAATACTGTATTTGTTGTATGAAAAACAAATAGAGTATTTATTTGGTTGTCTGGAAAGTGTAGCACAAATGAGATAGAGATAGGGTAGACGTCTTTTGTTTCATAATTCTAGTTGTAGAGATCTCCATTGGAGTTGGTTTGTTTGTATTTAAAGCCCTTCATATTAACCCTGTTTATATTTCTACAGGCCCCTCCCTATAGGGAGATCTCGGTAGTCTCCTTTAGAAAATGGTTGCAACATGTGTAACTTTTTCTATTTATTCATAAACCATTATTTATTTATGTATTTTATACTACAAAAGAAATTATTACAGGAGTTATTATCAAAATTTTGGTAAATAAATGTATGTATGCTTTTTCTACGACTGCTTTAGAATGTAAGCAAATACACACACTTTTCAAACACAGAATGGATCCATTCTAGCTCTAGATACGGTAGCAAAATTAGCAAAAAAAATATATATATATTTTACCATGAAACATTGAATAATTTAATGCAATTTGAAGTTTTGCTTTAAAATTACATAAAGTTTATTAGTTTTTCTTAATAATTGGCCAGTTTTTTATCAATTTAGTTCAAAATATTAGAACTGCTCTATCTATTGTTAAATATTTAAACCTGATATCTGTCACAACAATCTGACATAACCTTCAATTTTCGCATTATAATTTGTAAATATGTGCTAAAATTAAATAAAAATCTTTTTTAAGTACTGATTTGATAAAATTATTAAGTAACATTAATTTCTTTATTTAAAAATATGTGTTTTGTTGCATTTACAATGTCGAGTCACAAAAAACATTGTTTTTAACCTTGTCCGCAGTTTAAAGCCATACAATGTTTCATATTTGCAGTCGAAGAAAAAGTATAGTCTACAACACCTATGGAATAGTCATTCCGCGCTCGCGGGGCCGTCATACTCGCCTACCGGCTGGTATGACAAACTTTCCGCTCGCGCGGAATATTGTCTGTTCCATACTAGTTATAGAACTTTTTTAATTGTTTTAATTGAAAATTCTTGCACAAAGAAATGCAGGAAGGCCCATTGGTGACATGGCAGGGGGGCAGCCCTCCTTGAAATATTGTCTATACTTTTAAAAAAATTATAGAAGCTTTACTATTTTTAAATATATTTTTAGTCTTTTTCTAATTTAATAAAAATTTATAACTTTTATGATTTTTTTTTCTGTAAGACCTTTGGGCCCCTCTGGACGTTTGAAAAGTCTGCGTCTATGGATACAGACAGACAGAGACACAGACAGACAGGCCGATGAAACGACAGGACAGACTGATATACAGACATAATTTTTTTTGCTTATTTTGATTATTCTCAGCGTTTCAATAAATTTAAGCTAAAACAAATTTTGATTTGATACTTTATGAGAAAGTAATAGTTATTTATGGTACTAGTGGGTAAAGTAAGATATTGCCCATGAGAAAATTAATTTTCGAGAGGGCAATATCGGTTTTCCCATGAGTGCCATACAAGGTTTTATCCAATAAATAGCTTATAAATTCATATTTTTATTAAAAATTTTAATGACATTTACAAAAAAATAATTTGACAAGTGACAGTTGAGTGGGTAAAATAAATAATTATCCACTCAATAAAGTAAAAGCCACGCGGGAGTTATTATTGAGTTTATCTATTTAAAATAAAGCTGGCAATTGTCTCATTATCTGTATGTATTGGATAAAAATATAAACTCACCTTCATCCTCCTTGTCATCACTTCCATCCAGCGCCTGCTTGAACGACCTTCCGAAATCCTCACCGGGCATCAACTCCGACAACTTAATTTTAACCTCGTGACTCCTCAAATAACTCTCGAACACACCGGTCACAGTCCCGTCATCACTCAACGCCCTGGCGTCGTTTTCACTTCTCGTACTCACTAGGTGCACACCCTCACCCATACTTATATCGTCCGGTTGGGAATTTAAATATTGTCTTAACATTTTCCCTACGATTTTTAAACCGTGGTTGTACTCTGAGGAAGCCCCCGTGAGCGTCCCTGCGCACAGGAGGCCCAGGATCACTGAAAACTTGAACATAGTTTCTGTCTAAACGACGCGTTGATTGTGGATTATAGAAATTAATAATCTGGCTTATATGGCTAGTAATTTTGGAAAAAATCAAAGATACTTTTCATTATCGGTACTTAGTGGAGCAGAAAAGTCTATTAAAAATAAAATAAATAAATAATTAGATCAGCTTCTTCGTAACTAACTAAGACTAAATGACCTGGTTGGTTTCCACAATCTAGTAAAATCATAGGCGGCGTGGTTCTTATCTTTGGTGACAAATTAACCTAGGTACTAAAACTGCACCTAATATTAAAAATCAATATGAATTTTACGAAAAGTAATCTACGGATCAGAACATTTTTGGTCTTTTCGAAACAGTCGTTCACATGTATGTTTGTTGATATAGGTAAATATTTGACACCATTATGTTTTTTTTATGTTTGTTTTTAACCTCGTACTATTCTACTTAATTAAGCATCCCCTAAGTCCAGGACTTGTGTGGGCTAGTAGTAGAGGGAACCACCGGCCTTAATTGACTTTCGAACCAATATATCTAGGGAGTACGCCTTCGCCAAATTTCAATTATTAATTAACTGAAAAAGGCAATCGGCGCCAGTGAGGTTTGAACTCACGATCATTAGATCAGTGTCAGGCTATATCGATGCCATTGACCACTGAGCTAAATCTCCCATATTACTAACAGGCTTTTGCTAAAAAAGTTATAAAATATCACTATCAGGGGTTAACGATTAAGGCTTTCAAAACTTGGCAACTAAATTATAGTCAGATAGTCTTGGAGTCCACGCCCAGTAGAATTTTTTGTGATTACCTCACCGTTGAGACTTTGTATATGTGTTCTTTATGTCCAGTCAAACAACTTCTGGTATAAGGGCCACTTGCACCAACTTTTGGTACGGGATTATCTCAGCTAAACCGAGTTTAAGTTAAAAATGCTGCGTTCTGATTGGTCGGCCGTCAATTTAATCCAAGTTTAAAGTTAAACCATCATTGGTGCAAGTGGCCCTAAGAAAATTCTCGGTTGCGGGGCGTTTTTTTTTTTGGGGACCAACCTTTAACTTTAGAGCGTCCGACAACGGTATTCCCGAAAATTTTTGTTGGACAAGTTTAAATATTTTTATTAAACGATCCTGAAAAAATCAGCTGTGAGGTGCTAAATGTTATGACGTCATAACTTTACCATGTTAGGTTAGTTATTACTTCATAACATTTAATAAAAATATTTAAAATCAAGTACACGGAAAAAAGAAATTATAGCTAGGAGCGCTATAACACACATACCAAGCAAATTATAATCGCTTATTATATAAATACAAGGCTTTCTCTTACAATTATGGCAGTCAGTGTAAAAATTTATATGAAATACTTTAATTGTTTAGTGAATAATAAAATATAACAAATAGTATGGCATTTATAGCTTAAATAGATTTAATTATTGTCCGTGCTAATAATTTTTATAATATAATAAAATTTCTGTAAATTTATAATAGTGCCTGTAATAAATATAATCGTGTCTGTAATATATATAATCGTTTCCAATTTATTTTTAACATTATTAGTTATTGTGTCCCTTATAATCTATAGCTTAAATCACTATAATTTGCCACTGTTACCAAATATCTTATAATGTATAGCGCAGAGCCCACTAATTTCTTTCCGTGTAGCAACCTTGTAACAAAAAATTTTGGGCAATACCGTTGTCGGACGCTCTAAAGTTAAAGAACCCAAAAAGTTGTTTGACTGGACATAAAAAACACACATATATATATATATATATATATATATATATATATATATATATATATATATATATATATATATACAAATATATATAATATAATTATATAATATATTATACAAAGTCTCAAGGGTGAGGTAATCACAAAAATTCAGCTGGGCTTCAGGACTAAGAGTGTTTTTAAGGAAATGTTCTGAGAGTGCCAAAAACTAAATGTAAATGATAAATCATATAAAAAAATTGTTTTTGCGAATATAATAGGGTACCTAATATAATAGAGTACCTACTATATATTTTAAATTTGAAGAAATTATCTTGATTTGTTAAAACATTTTGAAAAATAAAATTGGACCGGACCGAACTACGGGTTACTGGGGCTCCAGATTTGCACTGAGAGCACGTTACCATAGTAAATACCAAACGTTTTTGCTTATATGGGACCCCACGAAAGATTTACTGGTTGTTAGAGTAGTACTTAACGTTGTTATAGTTTCTGGTAATTGAATGTTAACTAAACTTTCGTGGAGTTCCATATAAGCAAAAACGTTTAGTATTTACTACGGTAACGGCTCTCAGTGTGCTAGAACTTTTTAACAAATAAATATCATCTCTTCAACTCAAGTATGTGCGGAAATGTTGAAAAACGACGCCAAAAATAATAACAAGAAGAAGAAAAGAATCATCTCTTCAAGAAATGAGAATACCATATTATTGTGGAGGATTGGTGTAGTGGTCTACCGCGTCTGTACATGACAAGTCTACTACAACTAGCGTGAGTTCGATTCTCACTGGCGCCGATTTGCCTTTTTCAGTTAATTAATAATTGAAATTTGGCGAAGGCATAAGTGAAGCGGACACTCCCTATAAAAACTGCTTCGAAAGTCAGTATAAGCTGGTGGTTCCCGCTACTACTAGCCCACATAAGTCCTGGACTTAGGGGATGCTTAATTAAGTAGAATAGTACGAGGTTAAACAAACAAGCTAATTGTTCGCAAAGCAAACTTTTTTTTATTAAATAATTTTAAAGTTATGTAGTTTTTGTCACTCTTAGTATATTTTCTTAAAAAACAAACTGGCTAGAAAAATAGAAAATATTAGGAGTTTACGACCATAAAATACGTCACTCAAATTGAGCAAAATTCATACTCTTCATACCCCGTTTCTCGCGTTATTAAATGATGTAGGGATTTCATATTTTGGCTACCTCCCCAAACAGGGGGTGTTAGGGGGTTAGCCAAAATATAAAATCTACACAGCCTTTAATAACGCGGGGGTATGAAGTGTATGAATTTTGGTCAATTTGCTTGACGGATTTTATGGACGACCCCTTAGGCTTTTAAAACTTGACAAATAAATTTAGTGTTTATTTACAGTAATGTAAGTGAAAACCCTTACCACATTATCCATGTACCGCCACTGATCGCAATCAAACGTTCTATAATGAACAGTCATCATTGAAAAAAGGAACTAACTAGAACGATTTGCGGTCAACGCATAGCAGATTGCATTTTCGCGACGGTCTTTGTTTTTTTCGTTTCTGGTGAGATTCATAAAACAGGAAACGCCCATTTTACTACAGAACAGGATCCATTCACAAAACAGTTAGTCGGATTTCTACAATCAGTTATCAACCAGCCATTGCAATGAGCAGAGTTTGGGTCCCACCCCTTAAAATTGTTCCTTTTTTTTGTGTAATTTTTACATCGGCACTTAGTGCTACTAAGAGTGCCGATGTATTGAAATCTTCGCCGAAAAGTCAAAATCTTTCACCACGTTTTTTCACATTTCTCGACGTTGTAGACCATTCTGAGTCGAAATCAGTAAAAAAAATTTTTGCGTCCGTCTGTCTGTCTGTCTGGGTGTAAACTCTCTAACTCCATTTCTACATGAGATATCGACTTGCGGTGTTTGCATATTGTTTCTTATCGTATTCCGAAGAGCTGATTAGATTTTGGGGGTAAACGATTGGGGGTAAGGGGGTAAAAATAGGGTAAAACTCCTATTTTTAGCGTTTTTTGTTTATAATTAAGACAATTATTATTGTATTTGGTTAATTTAGCACTTATATAAAAGATAATTTAAAATTGGTCAAAAAATGTTATAAACAACGTTTTCCTAAAACGCATTGTTTTCGAGATATTGGCGTTTAAAGCAGTAAAAGGTTTTTTTAGCATACCTCACATATTTATAACCCGACTTCAAACAATTATATTTAAATAAAAGCTCTTTTTAAGCCATATAAAAAATGGTATATACAGTTATAGGCTAGAATATAATGTTTTAAAGATACAGAATTTAAAATCAAACAAAACACCTGAAATTTGCAATAGATGGCTCTAGTGTACAATAGTGCCGATGCTTTGACAGGGTGCTTGCAACGTTTCATCTAGTTATTAACTATGAAGCCCCACTCTAAAAAAAATGAATTATATTATATGATGTACATAAATAGTAGGTTACATAAAAAAATCAAATTGGTGAATTGATATTTACATAACGAAAAAACTGATACTTAAAAAATTACACAAAATTTTTTTTCTTGAGCAAACGAAAATATAATATATTTTAAAGTCCCCATACTTATCCTGCTATGGCCTTTAATTAGTAAACTGTCAAATTTTCCTTGATTTAAAAGATGCTTGCGGTTAGGCATAATAATATGTTGTATTAAATATAAAACCAAGAAAACTAAAGGTAAATAAAAACCATATTTCCTGTTGACAAACATATATAAATTTGTATGCTATTTTGTGTTTTGATTTTCTAAAAAAAATCGTAATAAGTAATAAAAATTAAAAAATATTAAATTAAGAATTCTTTTAAAGTTTAAACTTTATATTTTTTCGGGATCGTAGGAAAAATAGTGTACATAACTCGTTGGAAAGTGTATTTCATACACTCGTGGGGTCTCCTCACTCGCCTAACGGCTCCCGTGAAATATGTCACTTTCCACATTAGTTATGTAATATATGTCACTTTCCACATTAGTTATGTAATATATGTCACTTTCCACGTTAGTTATGTAATATATGTCACTTTCCACATTAGTTATGTAATATATGTCACTTTCCACATTAGTTATGTAATATATGTCACTTTCCACATTAGTTATGTAATATATGTCACTTTCCACATTAGTTATGTAATATATGTCACTTTCCACATTAGTTATGTAATATATGTCACTTTCCACATTAGTTATGTAATATATGTCACTTTCCACATTAGTTATGTAATATATGTCACTTTCCACATTAGTTATGTAATATATGTCACTTTCCACATTAGTTATGTAATATACTATATTCGAACGACCAACAAAATATCAAATAGTATATGTTTTGATGTGTTTGTGAAAAATGTTTTATTTGCCCAGAAACGTCTTGGTTTAGGAAAAAATGATAAGAACATATTTTATGCAATTTTATTTTACCTTTTAGGTTGTTTTTAAATTTTTCTTCTATTGAGAATTCTAAAAAAGTTATGCCCAGAAACAATTTATTACAGTTTGGGGAGATGGGGGGTTCTGGATAAAATCAAAGTAACATTTTTTGTGTAATTTTATTTTACCTTTTGGGCTGTTTTTTAATTTTTCTTCTATTGGGAATACTAAAAAAGTTATGTCCAGAAATAATTTATTAGTTTTTGGGAGATTAAAGAAAAAAATGATTAGAACATTTTTTATGCAATTTTATTTTACCTATTAGATGGTTTTCAAATTTTTCTTTTATTGTAAATAATAAGAAAGTTACGTCTAGAAACGATTTTTCACATTTTGGGGAAGTGGGGGGGGGGGGCTTTGAAAAAAATGATAATAACATAGTAGTTTTATTTGTGTGTGTGTGTGTGGTTTTTAAATTGTTTTTTCTATTGTGAATAATAAAAAAATACGACTAAAACAAAAGTTTTACCCCCTTCCCCCCAACCGATTTAGCCCAAATAAGAAGTTGTCCAAGATAATATAAAAATACATATGCATACCAAATTTGAAGTCACTAGCTTAAAGCGTTCTTAAGTTATCGTGGATACAGACAGACAGAAAGACCGAAAGACAGACATACATCATTTTTGTTGTTGCTTATTTTGATTTTTCTGGACGTTTCAGGAAAAAACAAGATGATTTAAGCAAAAAAAAAAATATTTGTTTCAAACCTCACTGGCGCCGATTGCCTTTTTCAGTTAATTAATAATTGAAATTTGGCGAAGGCGTACTCCCTAGATATATTGGTTCGAAAGTCAATTAAAGCCGGTGGTTCCCTCTACTACTAGCCCACACAAGTCCTGGACTTAGGGGATGCTTAATTAAGTAGAATAGTACGAGGTTAAAAACAAACATAAACAACATAAACAACAATACTTTCTTTTATGAGAAAGTAAAAACCCTGGTGTCAATATTATAAATTATAACATATTTTTTATCCAATACATACAGATAATGAGACAATTACCAACTTTATTTTAAATAGATAAACTCAATAATAACCCCCGCGTGGCTTTTACTTTATTGAGTGGATAATTATATATTTTACCCACTCAACTGTCACTTGTCAAATTATTTTCTTGTAAATGTCATTAAAATTTTTAATAAAAATATGAATTCCTAAGCTATTTATTGGATAAAACCTTGTTTGGCACTCATGGGTAAACCGATATTGCCCTCTCGAAAATTAACCTGCTTGGCTGACGCCTCGCAGGTTAATTTTCTCAATATATACCCACTAGTACCATAAATAACTATTATATCATTGTATTAAAATATTGTAATAAATAAATAAAATTGAATCAATCAATCAATCAATCAAACTTGACTTTTTTACATTTCGCACTAGTGCTGATAACACTAGGCAACAAATCGCAACTTTTTTTTTACCCCGATCGGAAAGTAAATTTTTCTTACTAATCCGAGGGCCTAGAATCCGAATCTGACCTTAGAAAAATTCCAGCACCTAAAATTTTTGAGATATAAGTTCAGGTAATAATGACGCTTCTTTTCAAAATCTTTAAAAAAAAGAGTAGAATTTTGAAAATTTTAGTGTATATTAAAAAAAATACGAGGAATTCAAAAATCTATATGTCAAGAACCTACTGTCAGAGTGAATGAAAGTGCAGAGTTTAATTATTTGCTCATTTGTGGCAAAACTATCAAATTTGTTTAAAAATTTTATAGAGCTTAATTTGTAGATTATAAAATTCTCTACAAAAATATTTAAACAAATATTTTTTTATTTTGCTTAGTTTGTTCCTAAAAAGTAAATAAATGAAAAAGATATAAAATTAAAGCACACAGTGTAAACTTTTTTTCCGAGCCCAAAAAATATATTTTTCTTATCAATTTAAAGGCGCAGAATCCAAATTTGACCTTAAAAAAAATTCAGCACGTCTTATTTTTTAAATTTTAGTACATGCAATTATGCCAATTTAAAAATAATTTATAAAACAAAATATTGTGTATTTTTTTTGTTTTTTTAATGGTTCTACATCATAAAAATGTTACTTTATTACATAAGAACCATAATATGTAACATTTTTTTAGTTCATTTTTGACCCCCTAGTAATGATTTTTGACAATTTTTAGCATGAACACGTGGCAATAAGCTTGTCCCCTTCTGCACCCTTCTTCTTACCCTCCACCCCTACTTAGTTTTGTCACATAATCCATTTTTTTTTAATTTTTTTTCATAATATCCCTATTTATTTTACCTATGAATTTAAAGTTTCTATGTTTTAAGTTGAGTAATTTTTAACTAATATTGAGTCGCCGAATCCAAATTTGTCCTTGGAATATTTTTTTCTCCCATGATTTTAGAACAAACTAGGGATAAAATAATGATTTTTTAACATTTTTATCTTATTTTTCTCAGAAAACTTAGGTAATAGAAATATTCTGAGGTCAGATTCGGTTTCAGCGACCAAAAATTAGTTAAAAAATATATGACTCCAATCGGGGCAAAAAACCGTGTTGCCTAGTGTAATTGTACCATACTCACACAATAAATGAGAACAATCAATTAATTCATATAGGCATTTTAGTGTAAGTTTAAACGCAATATTAGAAAACAATCATACAGAGCATAAAACATGTACGCTTCTTGTATAATTATGGAAAAAAATCATTATACATATTTGTATGAAAAAGCAACTAGTGCATTAAATGCACGTAAATACACAATTACAACGCATAGTTTTTACTTTTTAACCGACTTCCAAAAAGGAGGAGGTTATCAATTCGACGTGTGTCTTTGTTTTTTTTTATGTTTGTTCCCGCATAACTTTGGAACGAATGAACGGAATTTGATGAAACTTCTTGCAACTTAAAGAGGGCATTCATGAGGTGGCCCCGTTTTAATTTGACGCTCGGATAATGCCGGGTAAGCCGGATAATTAAGATAAATCTAATCATTTTAACGCAAATTCACTTAAAAACGGCTTAATTTGGTTCTACTACCAACCAAATTTTTAGAGAAATATCGGATAACTCGGATAAGCTGGATAACTTGATTAAGGGGCCACTCAAATATTGCGGCACACTGAAAATCTTTTAAATGCCTCTAAACTTGATTCTTTGGACCTGTAATATTAAAATACCAAGAGAAAATGATAAATTTTGTGATTTTACCATAAGGCGTTATTTGATTATTACTTAACGCTTAAAGTTTAACAAGCTTCTTTAGTATTTCGTTTAGAATAAGGTTGGTTGGACTGTTGGGCGCTGAAATAAAAATACTACTTTTATTTTTTAGAAATTTATCTTTAATAATGACGTCACAAGGCACTGTTGGTGCGTAGTCAGAAGCTTGCCGAGATGGAAGGACAATTATAATTTAGCTTAGATGACGTTACAAATCTGCGTCTGTATCTCTAAAAAGTAAAAAATAAAAACTTTTCGCAAAAAAAATCAACCGACTTCTGTGTCTCTAAAAAGTAAAAAATAAAAAGTACTTAAGTCGGTGCCAATTTCACAGCAAACTATAATAAAATAACAAAAGACAATTGTTAGTAATAAATTTAGGAATTGGTGAAATTGGCACCGATTTAAGTAATTTTATTTTTTACTTTTTAGAGACACAGAAGTCGGTTCATTTTTTTTTGCTAAAAGTTTTTATAATACAGTTAATACAACTAAAATACATCTAAAATGCCATATTGACATCAGGACGCTATGGGCTGTTGCTCAAAATGTTGCCAAAATTAATTGTTTTAAGAAATCTTCACCCAACGAACTAATAATTCTTCTCTCTAGAATAGGCATTTCATTCGTAAAAACTGACAAAAACGTAGCCAACATATACATTCCTCTGTCTTAGTCGCACAGCTTTTTTCTAACAGAGACAACAATAACAGTTACTGGTAATTGTTATTATTCAGGCCTGAATATACCTACTATTTGTTTACAAACAAACCGAGATGTTGGCTATAATTTATATTAACTGTATGCGTATTCTAGAGAGAAGAGTTATTAGTTCCTTGACTTCACCTATTTGACGTTTTTACAAAATATCTAGTCCCAAGATTAAATAAAAAAAGACTTGGTCCACCCCCAGAAAACTTGACTATAGTATATTCAACTTCAAATAGAAGTAAGTGTAAACAAACGCACTTGACAACAACGGATTTAGTGACAGGGTAGGACTCAAAACAAAATATTTCTGTATAACGGTCCATTGCAATGCATTGTACGCTTCATCGCAAGTACTCACGTACCTGTTTAATTTTCGACATCCTTACTCTCGCAATATTCGAGTGTTTTAACGAATGAAACCACGCGCCAGATGCCGCGTGCCCGATTCTTTTATTTACCTCTACTGAATCTTGAAGTTGTATATAATATAACAATTATTCTCTGTCACCGCTAAGATGTGTTTAGATTTATCGTAAAATTAAGTATAAACAAATCGAATGAACGCATGTCTATAATGCAACCAGGGCCGTAACCAGAAAAAAATCAAGGGTGGCTTAGCCCCCAAGGTGACACCCTCAAAAAAAAAAGCTTTTTCCCCGACGGTTTCAACCAAAACTTGGCGCCCCTACAAAAAAAAATTAAAATTGGCTCCCAAAAAATTACATTCATGAAAAAAAGCTTTGTCCCTGGCAGTTTCTACTCAACTTAACTCCCCTTAAAAAAAATAGCTCTAAAAAAAAATACCTTCATGAAAAAAAAGCTTTGTCCCTGGCAGTTTCTACTCGGCGCCCCTACAAAAAAAAATTGGGGCCCCAAAAATTACCTTCAAGAAAAAAGCTTTGCCCCTGACGGTTTCTACCAAACTTGGCGCCCCCTTCAAAAAAGAACTGCGCCCCAAAAATTGAAAAAAAAAAGCTTTGTCCCTGACCGCTGACGTTGTCCCCTGAAGGTAGGTGACTTAAAGAATGCTAGGGGGCTCAAACCAAGGCCGGGGGGGGAGCAAACAATACTTATTCAGCCAATGGATTTGAATCCAATACCCCAAAATGCTTTGAACACACCTAGTGAGGTCTCTGGATCCGGGAAAAACAACTTTTCATAAAAATTATTTTTCCTGTTTGCTTAAGATAATATTTTCTGATGTTGAACCTATAGTTCTTGTACGGCAAGGTATTGGTCACAGATCCTGATGTATTTTGCTGATAACGAGATTCTAAAACTTTCATTTTATCTACATTCAAGTACACACTTTGTGTCTAGTTTTATTTTTCCGTTTGTTCATTGAATTGTGACAAAATTAAATTAAACTAGATGAAACGTTGCAAGCACCCTGTCAAAACATCGGCACTATTGTACACTAGAGCCATCTAGTTTGCAAATTTCAAACTAGGTGTTTTGTTTGATTTTAAATTCTGTATCTTTAAAACATTATATTCTAGCAAAAAACTGTATTTAACATTTTTTATAGGACTTAAAAAGAGCTTTTATTTAAAATATAATTTTTTGAAATCGGGTTATAAATATGTGAGATATACTAAAAAAACCTTTTACTGCTTTAAACGCCAATATCTCGAAAACAATGCGTTTTAGGAAAACGTTGTTTATAACATTTTTTGACCAATTTAAAATTATCTTTTATATAAGTGCTAAATTAACCAAATACAATAATAATTGCCTTAATTATAAACAAAAAACGCTAAAAATAGGAGTTGTACCCTATTTTTATCCCCAATCGTTTACCCCCAAAATCTAATCAGCTCTTCGGAATACGATAAGAAACAATATGCAAAAAACCGCAAGTCGATATCTCATGTAGAAATGAAGTTAGCGGGTTTATACCCAGACACACAGACAGACAATTTTTTTTTACTGATTTCTACTCAGAATGGTCTAAAACGTCGAGAAATGTGAAAAAAACGTGGTCAAAGATTTTTCGGCGAAGATTTCAATACATCGGCACTCTTAGTAGTACTAAGTGCCGATGCAACTGTGAATAAATCTTATGCTTTCACTAACCAGATATAAATTTATTAGATCTAAAATCTCTAGAAAACCGTAGTTATGTCTAACTAGAAATATTCTTAAAATGCTTTATTGTCAGATTCAATGGCGATTTCTCCCGTTAGATTAGACAGGGACAAAAGTTCTACCCAAAAAGGATAGAAGACATACATACACTCCCACTTACAGCCAACCAAACAAATTCTGTATTTGTTCTTTGTTGAACAAATACAATATTTACTTGGCCGGGCGAAAAGTGTAACTATATTATTTTACTTAAAGAAATTACTGGCGCCATCTAAATTTTAGTAGAATTATCTTATTCTACAGATTTACATTAGCTATGTTCGTTCGTGCCGCTCAGTGCTACACTTTCCGGCCAACCAAATAAATACTGTATTTATTGTATGAAAAACAAATACAGTATTTATTTGGTTAGCTGGAAAGTGTAGCAAAAATGAGATAGAGATAGAGTAGACGTCTTTTGTTTCATAATTGTAGTTGTAAAGATCTCCATTTGACCTCAAAAACCCTTATAAACAAATTTCTCAAAAATAATGTAAATATTAAAAATTACGACCCCCAATCCAAACCTCCATAACATAACCATAACATAACACAAAATGATCAAAATTTGGGTTACGTAATACTTGAACCTTCCCTTTGTGCACAGTGGTCCCAGAGAAAAAAAAGTGACAAAAGTCTGATTTTTGCATAGGGCCATTTCTTACACCGATGATTACGAAAAAAATAGTGAAAAAAATGAAAACAAAAATGTGACATATCCGATTTACGAAGAAAAACTATTTAGTCCCATGCATAATTTATGTTGAATATTTAAGAAAGAAAAATCGTAATAGAAAACATCCAAATTGGTCCCAGAAAAAAAAAAGTGACAAAAATCTGATTTTTTGCATAATGCTATTTTTTGAACCCCGGATTACAAAAAAAATAGTGAAAAACTTCAAATTTTTTTACAAATATCCGATTTGGCGCAAATTTTTTTTTTCGGGTGGATGCGAGTTTTATGCGAATTTTACCCGTCGGTCCTATCAAATTGGCCATGGCAGTGTAAAACGACTTTAAATGAATAAAATAAACAACAAAAGTATATTTTTCTGGCTCATCTGCATACATTTACATGTAATTTCCAAATTCCCTATGCTTTTAATTTACCTCTTTTGAATCACCACACTTCTACTCCTAATAAAATAGTGTTTTATTACATCGGCACTCAGTGCTACTAAGAGTGCCGATGCCGATATTGAAATCTTCGCCGAAAAGTCAAAATCTTTGACCACGTTTTTTTCACATTTCTCGACATTTTAGACCATTCTGAGTCGAAATCAGTAAAACAAATTTTTGAGTCCGTCTCTGTCTGTCTTGGTGTAAACTCTCTAACTCCATTTCTACATGAGATATCGACTTGCGGTTTTTTGCATATTGTTTCTTATCGTATTCCGAAGAGCTGATTAGATTTTGGGGGTAAACGATTGGGGGTAAGGGGGTAAAAATAGGGTAAAACTCCTATTTTAGCGTTTTTTGTTTATAATTAAGGCAATTATTATTGTATTTGGTTAATTTAGCACTTATATAAAAGATAATTTTAAATTGGTCAAAAAATGTTACAAACAACGTTTTCCTAAAACGCATTGTTTTCGAGATATTGGCGTTTAAAGCAGTAAAAGGTTTTTTTAGTATATCTCACATATTTATAACCCGATTTCAAATAATTATATTTTAAATAAAAGCTCTTTTTAAGCCCTATAAAAAATATACAGTTTTTTGCTAGAATATAATGTTTTAAAGATACAGAAGTTAAAATCAAACAAAACACCTAGTTTGAAATTTGCAAACTAGATGGCTCTAGTGTACAATAGTGCCGATGTTTTGACAGGGTGCTTGCAACGTTTCATCTAGTTTATATAATAAATTTAGTGACCTCTATTGTAAACCATCAGTCAATTTAATTGACTCCATTATTGTAAAATATTGAATAGAATATTGAACTATCTTTAATATCTATAGTGCACACGTCTTATAATCATTTAAATAAGATAAACATGCAATCCAGTTAGGGTTGATTACCAAGCGTAAACGATATAAGAACTCTGTGTCTAATTTACCAGATTCATTTGAAATAATGCATTATCAACGAATAGTGCATCTTTTGTTTTTCTGTCTAGTGAACGCTTTGAACTATAGCCATGCGGTCTGGCTGCAGGATTTGGTGTCTCCAAGGGGTATGGAGTTAGGCGGAGGGTTGACCGCGCAAATTTTTGACACGAAACAAAAGAATGCCACGTTTTTTGACAGGATAGCGTTGAAAATGGATTACGGTGATGTGGGAGTGATTGTGGGGAAGAAAAGGGAGAAGAAGTCTTTGGAGTTTAATTTTCATGTTAATCCTGAAAGTCCTGCGATTTTTGAAGGTAGGACATAGATATTTATTTAAGACCTAAACTGTTTGATCTATATATGAATAAGTACTATGGTTTAGCATGTAATAAATGTTTTCTAAAAAGTCTAAACATTATTAGGTACATCCTATAGGATGTACAATTTACATTGTACATTGTACACGATTGTACATTTCTCGATAGCTAGTATAAGTATTTATATTAATATATTATACACAGGCATAAGGCGTTGTAAAAACATTTAAAAGTGAGAAATGTTTAAACGCTCTCCTGTTTATAGATAAACTTTTGTCTCCACTTTTATGTTGGGACAAATTTTCCTTATAAATAGGGGAGACTGTTGTACCTTGGATCAGAATTTACTTATATATTTTTTTAAAGCCCAAACAACTGAAACAGTTCCTCCTAATTACACCATTATTCCTACACACTATTTATTTTTTGAGAATTTAAATATTAAACAGTTATAAAAAAATATATATATATATAAATTTTATTGTAATATGATCAATGGTACAAGACCATAATGTACATGTTACATCCTAGTGTACCTTGGATCATCAACGTTATGTACCAACAAGGAAGATAATGTGTATTAAAAACAACATTTTTATAGAGAAATTTGTATTTTATTGTTTCATTACAAAAAGAAATAAGATTGCAATATTGTGTTAAAGTATACCCTAATTTTTATTTCTATACAACTGTACAAGATGTTAGAATATATAAATATAATAAATTAATAGGCAATAGAAAAATACATTGCCCAGTAAAAGAGCTTTCCTATTTTTCACCTCCGCCCGTAAAATGGATTTTTTATTATCAGATTCATTTTCAGCAACCATAAAAACCTTAATATACCAATTTTCACGAAAACTACCCTCTGCCCCTTTAGGGGTAAAGTTAGAATTTTTTTATAATCAGATTCACTTTCAACAACCTCAAAAACCCCAATATAACAATTTTCACGAAAACTACCCCCCACTCCTCAGGGGGTGGATTTAGAAAAATTTTATTATCAGATTCACTTTCAGCAACCTCAAAAACCCCAATACACCAGTCTTCACGAAAACTACCCCCACCCCTCAGGGGGTGAAATTAGAAAAATTAGATTCATATTTGTCTACCACAAAAACCCCTATATACCAATTTTGAAGAAAATATTAATAATATTGAAAAATATTTACCCCTTCACCCCTTCGGGGTGGAATTCGAAAAGTTTTTTTATCAGATTCAATTTCAGCAACCTCAAAAACCCATATATAGCAATTTTCAAATTTTTCTAAAAAAGATGTATTTTCCCCATTTGCCCCCCTTGCCTCACCCCGATGTTTACCAAAAACTATCCCGAGCGAGAACTTTTGGTAACATACCTGTATGCCATATTTCAAGTCTCTAGCTTAAAGCGTTCTTAAGTTATCGTGCCCACAAGAGTTCCCGGACAGACCGATCGACCGACCGAGCGACAATTTTTTTTTTGCTCGAAATTGATTTATATCGACATAAAACGTCATAAAACGCAAAAATACACAAAAAAAAATTTTGAAAATTTTTGCACGAATACAAGGCTTTCAGAAATTTTGAAAATTTTCCAAATGGGAAAGCAATTTATTTATTTTTATTTATTTATTTATTGTAGGATAGATACACAGAATCATGGAGAGCCCCAAATAAGTTACAAAACTTGTGCTATGGACTCTCCACTAATTTTGAGAAAAAAAAACGTCCGAATATTTACAAAGTTGAAAATCTTACTTCAAATTTTATAAAAATTCTTTAAATTAAAATTCATCCAAGGAGATGGCTAGCTGTCTTCATTTTCTCATTATTCTTCAGTGCTGCTCCATCCTCCAGCACGTTTTTTTTTTAATTTATAGGCTCTTTATACAGCTATTTTAAATAAAAATAACTAAGTAACTAACTAGTTAACTGAATTATTAAACGTTAAAGCTAAAAAAGTAAAAATATTGGAAAAAAAAACTATTTTATCCAACACCTTCACAGAAACACTTGTTTTGAGCACTATTTTAAATGTCAAAAGTAAGTTTTTTCCACTAGTGACTAAAAAATTTTTAACCCACTCTTTTACGTACAGCTTTTGATCTCACCCAAAATTAGTTACATACCCTATTAATTAAGTATTATAACTATTCTATAAATAGAAGCACGTTAACTAAACCATAAAAATTAAAGAAAACCCCAAATTATTCTTTAGTTTTTGAATAAAATACTGTTTTTATTAAAAATTCTGTCATAACCGCGTCCATTTTGACGTTTGTAAGAAATGTAAAACTAGCAATTGTTTATTTTTAATAGGCATACTTAGGCCATGGCTACCTATTATTTTAGTATTAAGATAACTTAATCTTAATATTTTTGACATAATTTTTCGCAAAATTATAGATTTTTATTTAAAAATAAAAGGTGTTGGATAAAATTAAATTCACAATTCGTGTATTAAGTGATTTTATCCACTTAATACACTAGTTAAGAAAATAACTATTTACTCATAACTAGTTAACTGAATTATTAAACTTGAAAGCTAGAAAAGTCTACCTATGATCATTGATCAGTGAGTGGTACAGGACGTTGTTTTGATCCAAGGTTCATGATGGTGCGTTTTTCCAAACGTAACCTTCTCAACATTCTAGGTTATGTTTAAAACTGAAATATGGCATATAAAATTACTCACCAATAAGCAGTGATTCAGGTAGAATGTGATTTAAAACACAAAACACAATCGTCAACTTGTAAAAAAATAAACAGTAATACCAAAAGTTGTTACTTTTTGAGCTAAAAATTTTTATTTCTATTTTACTCCTAAAGAATAGCACATGGACAACCACTCTCCCGCTTGCTTGCACTCCAAACATTGTCAGTACAGTTTTTTCATGTAGATAGCAGCATCTGTCAAGAAACTGAAGGGTGATCCAAGGTACACTATGATCAAGGTACAACAGTCTCCCTTAGAAGGGGACAGTAAACGTTTTCTCATCAAGTGATGATCCGAATCATCACATACTTTGTCCCCTAGGGGCCCTTCTAAGCATTTATAAGCAAAATTTGTCAACAAAGTGGACATATAATAGATTATGGACTATGTGTAATTAGACCTAAACATCGAACAATGAAACATTAGAAGAGCCCTAATTCCATATATTTTAACCACTTATTCAGTTGATCAATGCGATAAGTCAGAATGGACCTTTATTTGAGCTCTCAATAAACCACCCCAACCTACCCCCCGCCGAAGTTACTATCTAAATAGTCGGATAAACATTATCTTGTCCATTTTAATTTTTTCTGCTATTTGTTTACTTAGCGCACTTGGGCAGCAATTCGGCAATTTAGGCCCGGTTGTACAAACCTGGTTTAACTTTGAGCAGAGTTCCTTTACCATTGAAACAAATGACAGTTGAGCTAGGTTCAAATTTGAGCGAGGTTTGTACAACCGGGCCTTAATCAACCAAAGCAACGCGAAACGAGAGATACGTTTAATTTGTTGTTTTTTTGTTTGTTTGTTTGTTTGTTTGTTTTTTTTGTTTATACTGTTTTTAACGATCGAGGCGGCAAAAGATTCGGTTTGATTACGCGAGAATAGGTTACATTAATTTTTAGTTTTTTTTATCATGTGTTTTGGTACCTCGTTTCTTTAATTAACTTCTTTTGCTATATTTTCTACTCCATTTTGAATTTTGAACTTATAGGTACGGATCCACACATAAGTCATACAATTTTATCAAAATCGAACGAAAACAAAAAAAAATGACCATCCTAATGACTAGTTATTTGATTTTTCACAATTTTTATTATCATATTCGTACTCAGCGGTATCAAAAATAGTTGTATTCAAAAATTCACATTTTTGACCGACTTTTGGTTTTCCAAGTTCACTGTGCATTCTAACAATGTTCCCTTCACTTCTGTAAAAAATTATAGTTATTTTCTGTCTTCTAAGGACCCAAACAAAGATTTTGTAAGGGTTCTCCTTTATACATTGCAAGTTTTAATAGTGTAGAATAAAACACTACACTATATACCCTGCGATTATAAAGTGTCGAACACTTTTTAATGCAAAACTGGCATTAGCGATGAGTAAAATGCAAAAGAGCTGTGTGCGTTTTACTGGCCACCGAGCTGTTGTACGTAGCAATCACATGGGCTTGTCGCGCACTAACAGAGGCGTGGCTTCAAACGAAGTGTATTTTCTTTTCAAACTGTTCGGCACTTTATAATCGCACTGTATATATTTTTAAAATAGCGATCCTTTTTCTTTATTATTTAGAAATAAATTGTAGTAAATTCTTCACTTAAAAATAAGTACTAAAACTTAAAACTCATAGCTAATTCTTTTGCTTTTTTTTATTTAAATTTTTGTTGGTAATGTCTTTTAACAGGAAGAGAAAATATTAAGTCTAAGGACCCTAAAGCTAAATTTTTATTAGTTCCTTATCCCAAAAAAAGTATGTATTTGTTTATACTTATTTTAGTTAATAACTAACTAACTTTTTAGGAAGAGGAAAAAAGGACAATTCCCTACCGTTCCTGATAGGGTTCAAGGCTGCTACTTTAGTAACAGGAGCGTTAGGAATGACCAAAATGATCGTCTTAAAATCCCTAATGTTGGCCAAGATGGCCTTGCTTACGGTTGGTATTATTTTGATCAGCAAACTGTTCCATAAAGAACATCAGCATTATCCTTCCATTGAAATAGAACAGCATGGATCTGAGAATTATCCTGTTTTTGCCGAACATCCTTACCACAGTAAGTAATTTTTTTGCATTTTGGAATTTAAAAAGCCAAACCTTGGAACTTTTCATGGCATTTAATAAAAAAAAAATTCAATAAAATGTGAAAAAAGTGGGCTTTAAAAAAATATTATTATTATGACTGCTGTCCGTCTGCATATCTAATAGTATACTAAAGTACTAGTTTCATAACATACGTTTTTAGAGCACCAGTACAAGCTTAGAAAACGAGCCGCTTGCGGCGAGTACTTTATACAATTTTTTCTATTTTGCTCTAAAATTTAAAAAACTTACATTTAAATTGATGACTGATTTAGGGATTTTTGTTTTGGGTTGGCGTTACAGTTTTCGCCACGTTTAAAATTCTAAGAACAAATTATATTTTGATATATTTTACAGTCATCTCTTCTTTTTTCACTGCAATTAACCAGTCCACAATTTTAACACGGTAAAAAATAACCTAGGCACAAAATTTTGTAAAAAATTAAACTTTAAATCGACATTGACATTTGAACGCAAAACGTCAAGAGATAGGCTTTTGTATGTTGCCAACCCAACAGAAAAAAAAAGTAGAGACCTCTTATGGGCCCATAAGAACACGCAAAATGCGTGTGATTATGAGCTTATAAGAGTCGCAAAATAGAAAAAAGGCTATTATACCATAGGTAGTTTTCAAATTTTCCAAATCGTCAAAACCCCGCCCAGACTGAAATGTCTATACAGGGTTATTCAGAAATAAGTTCGAGAATTTTAAGGGGCGATTCTACATTAAAAACTATGAAAAGTTCTCGTACACAAATATCCACGAATTGCTTTTAAGGGAGCTAAGGGCCATTAAAATTTTTTTTTCTTTAAGAGGCCGTAGTACTCTTAAAACCGATTTTCGAATCACCCTGTAGCATTGAAATTTTTATTGGTACATTTTTTATTTCCTCAAAAACGCTGGGACCTACTGTGTTAAGTAATGAGTTACTTTTTTTATGTATTTTTAATTAAAGAATCATATTTTATTGATAAAAAGTGAAATTGCCCCCCCCCCCCATTTTGCACGTCCCTGGTTAAAACTACAAAATAAAAATTACATAACACAAGCTTAATAAGTTTTTTCTATTTTGCAACTCTTATAAGCTCATAATCACACGCATTTTGCGTGTTCTTATAGGCCCATAAGAGGTCTCTAATTTTTTTTTCTATTGGGTTGGCAACATATAAAAGCCTATCTCTTGACGTTTTGCTTGCAAATGTCAATGTCGATTTAAAGTTTAATTTTTTACAAAATTGTGTGTTTGGGTTATTTTTTACCGTGTTAAAATTGTGGACTGGTTAATTGCAGTGAAAAAAGAAGAGATGACTGTAAAATATATCAAAATATAATTTGTTCTTAGAATTTTAAGCATAGTGTAAACTGTAATGCCAATCCAAAACAAAAATCTCTAAATTAGTCATCAATTTAAATGTAAGTTTTTTAAATTTTAGAGCAAAATAGAAAAAATTGTATAAAGCACTCGTTTCATAACACGTTTTTAGAGCACTCGTTTTCTAAACTTGTACTCGTGCGCTAAAAACGTATGTTATGAAACTAGTACTTTAATATACTATTAAGAAATACCTTAAAATTTTTTAATTATTTTACTTTTATAAGTATTTAGTTATTTTTACAAAATTGTTTTTTCTTATGTATTGTACCACTTGAACTTTTTCTATAATGTACAACAATAAATAAAAAATAAAAGGATAGCCTTTATCAAGGTTAAGGCATGTGGAAAATATTGTTACTGTAGTTCTCGAGGTTCCATATACATTAAATAAAAAGTACTTTTCCTACGATCCTCTATGAAAATGACATTTAGCACACTCTTTTGTTCTTTAGAAAACGCCTCATATCGCACTAGTTTGATATTTTTATATCACACTCGTGTGATATTTATGTATGGAGGTTTGCCTAATTTTATTTAGATGTTTACCTCGTAGATTCTACGAATTTTATTCACCTTGTTTTATAACCATTTTCCACCTTTCACCACAGACTTTTATATCTTTCAAGTGTTTTAATCCAAATATTTCTGTTTTTCATGTCAAAAATAGAAACTATAGTTATAACGTTACTATTTTGACCATTACTGTCTAGTCTAGACAGTGTAGATCTTATTAAATTACTTAATTTTTTATTTAGTTACCTTACATTACATAAAAAAACATCAAAATATACAGTATTTTTCTTATGAAATGTAAAACAGTACAATTTTACTGTCTTATATGGCAGCATAGTCCAAACCACAGAAATCTAATTTAATAAGTAAAGTCAAGTTTGAATTTATTTAGGAATAGGCAACCCATTAAACAGCTATGTATTGTATTAAATATAAAACCAAGAAAACTAAAGCTAAATGAAAATCATATTTCCTGTTTGACATACCTACATATATAAATTTTTATGCTCTTTATAATTATTTTGTGCTTTGCTTTTGTTAAAAATTAATAAAAATTTAAAAAATTTAAAAAACCATATTTTTTCGGGATCGTAGGAAAAATAGTGTACATAACTCGTTGGAAAGTGTATTTCATACACTCGTGGGGTTTTTGAAATATGTCACTTTTCACACTAGTTATGTAATATACTATTTCAGATATACCCTTAGGAGGTTGGTAGCTCCCTGAGGGCTCATTTCCCGACCAACCCTTATAAAAACTTTTTTTCATATTTTTGGACCTAGATTCAAACCTTAAAATTTTATATCTTAATTCTGAATCACCGTGTATATTTATTTTCGGCAACAGCAATATTTTTAATTTTTAGGTGCATCTTCAACAGGACCCTACCACCCCAGCGGAGGTCAGTACTACGCTTACAACAACGCACCTTCAGCAGCAGGAGCCGAATCCATCGTGAATTATGCAACCGTCGAAGCAGCGGCTGCAGGAAATGGCACTGAACCCGTGCTGATTGGTCAGAATTTGGTTAAGAGAACGGACAACCCAAAAAGAAAGACTAAACTGGTTGCTGCGCCTTCGATACTGACTATTCGCCGGTATACAACTTTGGATTCGTAATTTTGTAATCTAGTAGAAATAAACCTAATTTATTAATTGGTTCTTTTATTTTATCAGTAGTAATATCATAAGTGCATGTTGAATTATCGATAATTTTTTTACTGTATTAATAAAATATTTAGCTTGGCAATTGTTTGAGTGCATTTTCCGCGTTACAAAATTCCGAGACAGCAGGTCGAGGAATTTTGACGAAAAATGCACGAAAACAATTTCCTTAACCAAAATGTTGTTTTATATACAGTAAAAAAATTATCGATAATTCAACATGCACGAATGGTATTTTGAAAGACTATTTCACAAACAAAATAAGGAAGTATATAATTTTACCATGTTTATTGTTGTTTCATATTTAAAAAACTAAACAACAATATTACTTTACAACTATAATTAAAAATTTAAATCTCAAATTTGCCGCGCTTTTTAAAACCACGATGTTCACTTGTTCGCGAATGTTGCCAAGTCTAAACTTTGCTCGGGGGATAATTTATGCTTGAGATTATTTCAATAAAATAGTTATCATATATATTAGCATTTAAATAAAGAGCATTGCTGTTTTTTTTTTTAAGTTTAGTTTTCAACTGAAAAGAAATAAAATAACGGGTGTTTCCACCCATAAAAAAACAATTTCCTGTCGGTTTCTAATAGACTTTGGCAACGCTGTACTGGTTTGGACGCAGTCATTTGATGTTTTGATTTCCGTAATTCTTTACTGCAAATATATTTTTAATAAATAAGTGTTTAAATTAGTTTTTAGTAGCCTGTTTTTAATACCAAGATTTAATTAAATAAATTAAAATTTATGAATATCAGTGATTTAAAGCTTTTAGGATGGAAAGTGCATAAAATATATTATCTGTAATTAATTAGGGTTTATACCTAGGATGTTTTGGTAATAAAATAAGCATTTATATTGCTTATCAATAAAAATAAATCAACTAAAGGTAAGCCTCACAAATTAAGAACTCATTTTGAAAAAATATAACATTTATTAAGATGTCAGTAACTGTCAGTTTCTTGTTTCCATAGTAACCAAGTGATAATTGCATTGTGTAAAAATTATCAGATTCATTTTGATCTGATTGGTCAAGAAACTAAAAATGCAAGGTTTTGATTGGCCTATATATTGTTTATGAAATAGTCCTTTTTTGAAAAGTTAAATATTTTATATCAAGAAATTTTAATATCTTTTTTTAACGAAAATTCCCATTTTAACACCTTTTTACGTTTTTTGTATCAATATATTAAACAAAAAGGGTTTGATTTTTTTCAAGAAATTTTAATATTTTTTTTTTAACGAAAATTCCCATTTTAACACCTTTTTGGCTACACCAAAAAAAAAATCAAAAAAAATAAAAAGTAAATGGTCAAATACAGAATTTTATGAACTTTATAATGATGTATTTATTTATTACAAAACCCCGGGGCCTCTTTTCTAAAAATATCAGATAAATACCAATAAAGTATTAGTGTTATAACAGTATTTGTCTTGAAGTCGATATCTTAAGCCGTTCATAAGTGAAAGAGGGGCGGAATTTTGACATGTACTTTATATAAACAAAACAAGTACCTATAACGGGTACTTTCTTTTTATGTCGAAATCAATATCATTAAAAAATTAAAATGTCAAAAAAAACTTTGTGGGGAAAAAGTGACATCGCCCCCCCATTTTGCACGTCCCTCGATAAAATTGCCTAATAAAAATTACATAAAATGATAGCCTGTATCAATGCTAAGGCATGTGCAAAAATTCTTTTTAGATCAGGAGGGTCGTAGCTCACCAGGGAATCATTTCCGGACTAACCTTCATAGGAATTTTTTTCTTAATTTTTAAAGTAGAATCACCTCTTAAATTTCTCGAACTTATATCTGAATAACCCTGTATAAACAAAACAAGTACCTATAAGGGACACTTTATTAAAAAAGAATAAATAACGATTTTTATGTAGAAATCAACTTCGATGCCATTATTTTATATTTTTTTGGGTTTTTATATATATTTTTTCAATTTTGCGACTCTTATAAGCTCTTAATCACACGCATTTTGCGTGTTCTTATAGGACCATAAGAGGTCTTTTTGTTCTTTTGGGTTGGCAACAGACCTGGCCTATCGCTTGACGTTTTTCGTGCAAATGTCAATGTCGCTTTAAAGTTGAATTTTCTACAAAATTTTGTGTTTAGGTTATTTTTAACATGTTAAAATTGTGGCTTGGTTAATTGCAGTAAAAAAAGAGAAGAGATGACTATAAAATATATCAAAATATCATTTGTTCTTAGAATTTTAAACATGGTGTAAACTGTAATGCCAATCCAAAACAAAAATCCCTAAATCAGTCATCAATTTAAATGTATATTTTTAATTTTAGAGCAAAATAGAAAAAATTGTATAAAGCACTCGTTTCATAACACGTTTTTAGCGCACTAGCGGCTCGTTTTCTAAACTTGTACTGGTGCGCTAAAAACGTATTTTATGAAAGTAGTACTTTAATATACTATTAGATTATTTTAATTAATTTCAAAGAAAAGTCGAAAAATATTTTTTTTTTGGAAAACATATAATAAAAATTTTACAAAATTATACAAAGAAGAGGTAATAAATATTAAATAAATAATTTAAATGCTCCAATATGGTGCAAGACTATCAAATCACTTTTTATTGGGCAGGTTTTTGGGCAGGTATTTGGGCACTGTAGGCCATTTTGGAAGCGTCCTTGGCGTCGAAAGATCTTCCCCAACCGCCGCCGCCGCCACCGCCGTAGGAGTCGTGGCCGGCGTCGTGGTGCTCGTGGTGCTCGTGGTGCGGGTGGGACACTACTTCGTAGGTCACGTGCTTCTCAGAGTGCAACAGTTTCTTCAAACCGATGACTGCGGCTAACACAAGGGCAAGCTAAAAATAAGAAGAAACAGATGGTTATTATTTGTGTAAATTATGTAAATTTGGCGTAAATAAGAATAGTTATTTATGGTACTAGTGGGTAAAGTAAGATATTTCCCATGAGAAAATTAACCTGCGAGGCCTCAACCAAGCAGGTTAATTTTCGAGAGGGCAAAATCGGTTTACCCATGAGTGCCATACAAGGTTTTATCCAATAAATAGCTTAGGAATTCATATTTTTATTAAAAATTTTAATGACATTTACAAGAAAATAATTTGACAAGTGACAGTTGAGTGGGTAAAATAAATAATTATCCACTCAATAAAGTAAAAGCGACGCGGGGGTTATTATTGAGTTTATCTATTTAAAATAAAGCTGGTAACTGTAATTTAAATTTAAAAGTCCAAACCCAAACGTCAACTTTTTGTCAAAAATACAAATAAATTTATTAAATCTATTAGTCGAATCAAAAATAGTGTATGATACACTTCGTAATCTTCCCTTTTTCGTCCTTGTATTATAAATAACTATTATAATTTAATTATAATAAAAGGTAATTATTCAAATAAATAATTCGTATTTATAGCTAAAGACTATAATAATAAAGCAATAAAGCTGACAGTAGGTCAAACGGACACAGTTAACTTTTGTTTATTTTAATATTTTTAATGAAACAAGTATTTAATTTTTAAATGTACTTTAAATGTAAGTTTATTTTTAAAGTGTAAACAGTTTTTTTTTTCTGAAAAAGGTTTAATTTACAAAGTTTTTTGTTTCATTTTAACGAGTTTTGGTGATAATCATGTTTATAGCAAGTCGAAAAAGACCAACAAATGCAATAAAAATAAACGGGATAGACTTGATTTGTTAAGGGTCCTTTGCATAAAAAATATATACATTTTCCGGTCTTGCAGACCAAATTTCGAGGCATAAATTCTCAGTTATTATTAATTAAAGATATTAAGATCCGGTCTTTTTTATTGGATAGTTACAGAGTTCCTTGAGTGTCGAATTTCGTCCTTTTTTTATTTTTACAAGATTTTGTTTAACTTACAATGTTTGTTTGTTTGGACCCTTAATTTCGTGTTACTACAAACTTTCATATCATCAAAATTCCATAATGTAGGACTGACTTCAGAAATAACTTTAAAAGAAACTAGTTAAAATTGCCAATATTTTCCGATATTCATTTAAGATTTCACTAAGCGTATCCGCAACAACACGATGTTTCTAAGAGAAAGAAACTTTCCTTCTCCTAAAATGGACAAAAAGAACGTTTTTCTTCGATCGAACGGATCTTCGCCATTTAGATAGTAAATAGGCACATACTATGTACTACATACTTTGTGTTTATAAACACATAAATGTACTTTTCTCTAATTTCTTACAGTTCGAACATTTAAGTATGCTTTAAATAAAAATACACTGTAAACAGCTTTCTTGTTTACCCATTATTAGTAGAACGAAGAATGACTGATTTTTTTAATTTTTATCAAAATTATAAAAATATAAGTTAGCCTAAGAGCTGGTGACCATTTTTTATTCATTATTTTCTCCCGGCTGTATTTTATATAATATACAGAAATATAAGAAATATTTGTGAGAAATTTAAGAGGTGATTCTACGTTAAAAAATATGAAATGAAAATGGACACAAGCTCTTAGACTATACTGCCCTGTTAAAGTAAAGGGCAGTAAGCGACATAGCGGCGTTTTCACGTCAACCCTGATGTAATATTTTGAAAACGCTGCTATTGACCAATGTCACTTACTGCCCTTTACTTTATCAGGGTAGTATAATGTTCATATTTTATGTATACTTTTTAGCGTGTTTCTAATGAAAATTTAAAAAAATTACACAGGTTTACAAAAAAAAAGTCAGGACTATTTGACCGGACCATGGTATTCCTGGGTATTTTGGCGCCCTGAATCAGATCGCGGGGTCAGTTTTGCCCCATCACGTCAGGAAAACGATGGGGCAAAACTGACCCCGGGATCTGATTCAGGGCGCCAAAATACCTAGGAATACCATGGTCCGGTCAAATAGTCCTGACTTTTTTTTTGTAAACCTGTATTATCATCCCATTTATTATTTAAAGTTTAAATAATAAATGGGATTTTTAAAAGGTTAATAAAGGTAGTCTTTTTTCTCCTATTTTCTTTATTAATATGGGAACATGTTTCGAAGTGCTTAGTTCACTTCATCTTCAGCCCGAGACTAAAATAAAAATGAAATATGAGACATTTACATAAGAAATTAAACTTTAAAAATACTTACAAAAATAAAACAAGATTTGTCAAGTTAATATACAAAAATGTACAAATTCAGACGGCTCACAGTGTATAAACATAAACATGTATCTACATTGATACGGAATACAAGACATGAATAAATAAAATAAATAAACTAGACAGACATTATGACATTTACAGGTTATGTTGTGACTAATGAACCGCAAGTTTAATTCGTTGTGTTGTTCTAAGTGTGTTTGTTGGGAAACTTCAGTACAGGTAACTAATTTGAGGGGAGGGTTTAACTTCTGATATTTATGTGAAGGCATGAAGAATGTGGGAGTCAAACTTAATTTGTGCATTAACGATATACCCTGGATTCCTTTTTGCTGCTTTTCCTATTTCTAGCTTCTCCAAGCCGTCCAGAATATATTCTTTGTTCGTACACCTTAAAATAGTAACATTTTCTTCTGGGTTAAAGAAATGTCCTTCATTTAACAGGTGGTCTGCAAAATTCTGGACGGCTTGGAGAAGCTAGAAATAGGAAAAGCAGCAAAAAGGAATCCAGGGTATATCGTTAATGCACAAATTAAGTTTGACTCCCACATTCTTCATGCCTTCACATAAATATCAGAAGTTAAACCCTCCCCTCAAATTAGTTACCTGTACTGAAGTTTCCCAACAAACACACTTAGAACAACACAACGAATTAAACTTGCGGTTCATTAGTCACAACATAACCTGTAAATGTCATAATGTCTGTCTAGTTTATTTATTTTATTTATTCATGTCTTGTATTCCGTATCAATGTAGATACATGTTTATGTTTATACACTGTGAGCCGTCTGAATTTGTACATTTTTGTATATTAACTTGACAAATCTTGTTTTATTTTTGTAAGTATTTTTAAAGTTTAATTTCTTATGTAAATGTCTCATATTTCATTTTTATTTTAGTCTCGGGCTGAAGATGAAGTGAACTAAGCACTTCGAAACATGTTCCCATATTAATAAAGAAAATAGGAGAAAAAAGACTACCTTTATTAACCTTTTAAATTTTCAAAACTCCTACCTGGGTATTATGGCCAATAAATGGGATAATATTTTTTATCCAATACATACAGATAATGAGACAATTACCAGCTTTATTTTAAATAGATAAACTCAATAATAACCCCCGCGTGGCTTTTACTTTATTGAGTGGATAATTATTTATTTTACCCACTCACTTGTCAAATTATTTTCTTGTAAATGTCATTAAATTTTTTAATAAAAATATGAATTTCTAAGCTATTTATTGGATAAAACCTGTATGGCACTCATGGGTAAACCGATATTGCCCTCTTGAAAATTAACCTGGTTGGCTGACGCCTCGCAGGTTAATTTTCTCATGGGCAATATCTTACTTTACCCACTACTACCATAAATAACTATATTTCAATGTCTAGTTTGTCTAATATGTCACCAAACATTTTCATTCATATTTTTCTCTACGTACCTTGCTGACAAGCAGAGCCTTTCCTACGAGTAGGACTAAAGCTTTGAAAGCCAAAGCTTTCAGGATACCGATTTTCATGAGGATGGCGGCCATCATGCCACCCATGTTGTTGTCCTTCTTCTTCCTAGCATCTCCTTGCTCCGAGGACTCGCTAGGACTCAAGTCTAAATCTTCTACCACTGGTGCTGATACTGAATTTATTTTTTCCGAAATCTGGAAAAAAAGATAATAATTATTTTTGGGTTTTTAGTACACAGATAGTAAACTTGTAGGGGTCCTCACGGGCCACTGCAGGCTAAGGAAGCACTTGGAAACAATGCGGATTCTAGAGAGTCCGCTATGCCCAGAGTGCGAAGAGGATGAAACATCCTCTCATTACTTAGCCGAATGTGTTAGATACCACAGGATCAGATTGCAAGTCTTTGAAACTCAAAGACTCAACCAAGAGGAACTAAGAGATCTCCCCTAGGCCAATATCCTGACCTTTATTGAAAGGACGGGCAGGTTTAAGGAGGACTCAAATTAGTAAATGGCTGGGATTGCCTGGGGTGACAAAAAGGGCCAGAAATGGCCTAGTTGTCCGGCTTTGGCCAACCCAAAAATTTACTACTACTACTACTACACAGATAGTAATTTAAAAAGTCATATTATATAACTTATATAAACTATGATATTCATTGTAATTTATACAAAGGGATTTATTGTCAGTGTGACAAACTTTTATACTTTCTAGCATTTTTTACTATTTTTTATCAGGGAAGAAGTTTTTATATAACAATTTTTTGCAAAAAATGCATGGAATGTTCGTATAAAACCAAAGAACTAATAACTCTTCTCTCTAGAATTGGCATTTCATTCGTTAAAACTGACAAAAAGTTGGCAACATAAACATTCGTCTGTCTTACTCGCATATCTTTGTTACAACAATACAAGTTACTGGTAACTGTTATTGTTCAGGCCTGAATATACCTACTATTTGTTTACAAACAAACCGAGATGTTGGCGATACTTTATATTAACGGTATGCGTATTCTAGAAAGAAGAGTTATTAGTTCGTTGTATAAAACATAGAACGCTGGAATAAAATCTTTTTGGTAAACGACTCGACTATATTAGACCTATATTTTCGAATGACGCTGACAGATTTCTTGCCTAAAAATTCAACCTCGATTTTGTCGAACAGTGTAATTAAATAAGTATAAAAAGTTCATTCAAACCTGACTCATATTTTAAGGTGCCGCCTTATTTTAGTCAAAACAGTTAAAAAATATTAAGAAAAAAGCTCGACAACTTACTGTCATCTTACAATGTGGGTTAACACAAACCAAATGTAATTCATGCATAAAGTTTAGGAAGCATATCAATGGAGATTTCTCCCGTTAGATTAGACAGGGACAAAAGTTCTACCCAAAAAGGATAGAAGACATACATACACTCCCACTTCCACCCAACCAAACAAATTCTGTATTTGTTCTTTATTGAACAAATACAATATTTACTTGGCCGGGCGAAAAGTGTAAATATATTACTTTTATTAAAGGGATTACTGGCGCCATCTAAATTTCAGTAGAATTATCTTATTTTACAGATTCACATTAGCTATGTTCGTTCGTGCCGCTCACTGCTACACTTTCCAGCCAACCAAATAAATACTGTATTTGTTGTATGAAAAACAAATACAGTATTTATTTGGTTGGCTGGAAAGTGTAGCACAAATGAGATAGAGATAGGGAAGACGTCTTTTGTTTCATAATTCTAGTTGTAGAGAGCTCCATTAATGTAATTTAAAGGCTTGGCATAATTAAAACCGTAATTGCAGTTATTTTTCATCATCAAGTCAAATAGTACCATGTATTTATTTATGTAGTACCAGCGTAGGTAATTTCTTCTTGCATTAAATTCAAGAATTTGTGTTTGTACTAAAGAAAAAATATGTGCCGAGTTAAAAAGCTTTTCTTGCTTAGATTTCTACTGTAGAAATTCTACATAAAATTGAAGTATTTGTTTAATAAGGCAATAGGTTAATGGCTACTCTCGATAGCTATGCGTAAATAGCTAACTATTTGGTCGCACGCAACAACGATATAATAATTTTAATGACAATTTTTTATGTTGCACACGGAAAGAAATTAGTGGGCTCTGCGCTATACATTATAAGATATTTGGTAACAGTGGCAAATTATAGTGATTTAAGCTATAGATTATAAGGGACACAATAACTAATAATGTTAAAAATAAATTGGAAACGATTATATATATTACAGACACGATTATATTTATTACAGGCACTATTATAAATTTACAGAAATTTGATTATATTATAAAAATTATTAGCACGGACAATAATTAAATCTATTTAAGCTATAAATGCCATACTATTTGTTATATTTTATTATTCACTAAACAATTAAAGTATTTCATATAAATTTTTACACTGACTGCCATAATTGTAAGAGAAAGCCTTGTATTTATATAATAAGCGATTATAATTTGCTTGGTATGTGTGTTATAGCGCTCCTAGCTATAATTTTTTTTTTCCGTGCAGTTTCAAGATATTAGCTTTTATTCTAAATCAAACTTTCTCTCTGGGAGAATGTAAAAATTTTTTTTCTATTTTGCGACCCTTATAAGCTCATAATCACAAGCATTTTGCTTGTTCTTATAGGCCCATAAGACTCTACTTTTTTTTCTTTTGAGTTGGCAGCAGACAAAAGTCTATCTCATGACGGTTGCCGTGCAATTGTGAACGTCGGTTTAAAGTTTAATTTTTTACAAAATTTTGTGTTTAGGTTATGTTTTACCGTGTTAAAATTGTGGCTTGGTTACTTGCAGTGGAAAAGAGAAGAAATATATAATATAAAATATATCAAAATAATATTCGTTCTTAGAATTTTAAACATGGCGAAAACTGTAATGCCAATTGAAACAAAAATCCCTAAATCAGTCATCAATTTAAATGTAAGTTTTTTAAAATTTTAGAGCAAAATAGAAAAAATGTCTTTCTGTCCAAATTTCTTAAAATATTATTTTTATAAACAAATGATTAATAATTAATTTCATGATACAAAAACGTAAATTATACTTTTAAACTAATTTTAAATAATAAAAATATAAAAAAAAAATCTTATAAAATAGCATTTTTCAACAAAAATTGAAAATTCAACACCTTAAAAAAAAAACAAAAAAAAATAAAATTATGTGTTCAAAAAAAGAATTTAATAAGCTTTTAAATTATATACATCCTGTATTACAAGAAACACCTTTCTATTTAAAAAGATGTTACCTTTTTCCTCCTGCCCCCATTTTGTCCCCTAAAAATATCAAGTATATCCAGTATTTGGATTATGTTATTTACGTGTTAAAAATTTTAAGATGATAAAGTAAACCGTTCAAAAGTTAAAGGGGAGGCGGAATATAGACACTGCATAACAATGTTAATTAAATAAATAACATTTTTCTTTGTGTACCTGATTTATATCTCTATATTAACAAAAGATCCGATTGGGGCAACCAGGTCAATAGTTATATACTGACCAACTATTTTTGTAATTGCTGTAACCAGAAATCAGGCAAGGGTAACAACTACAATTGTTGATCTAGCCAGCAAAATAATTGTTGCCCTTGATTAGAAAATAGATAGATAATATTTAAACAATCTTTTTATAATTTTGTTTAAAATTAAAAATTCCTGTTCCTTCAAATTTGCTTCTAACCACACGTTTTAGTGGGTATTATATGCTTGAGGCATACAAGTTGTATTCAACTTGCTACCATTTAAAGTATCCAGGATTAGGAGAATAAATGAGTAGTTGTCTTAATCTAGCAATAGATGGCGCGCAAAGGTACATCAATCTCATGACATTATTTTTTTCGTGAATAAAGTCGAAGAATGTTTTCTTAATCAGCGTACAGGTTTGACTCTTGGTAGTGAAGAAGGCCAGTAGCCCGAAACTGTCAGTCTAACAATAACACTCTGTAAGATGATTAGAAAATAGATTGATGGAATATTTAAAGAAAAATAGTTGTTTAGTAAAAAGTCCATATATTACGTAACGCGCCTAGGGGGCCAGAGAAATTGTTACAATTTGTGACAGGGGGGAGGGGGGGGTCTAGGTAAACGTTACGTAACGTAATTTAATAAATTTAATGTTTATTTCCTAAGCTAGGTAGATGTATTTTTATTTCAAAATAAATTACTATTTAGTGGCCCATAATTCCCTTTTTCACGTAAAAATTGACAAAACTATGCATATACGTATGCAATAAATAATATTGTAATCAGTAAAAAAACTTTTGACATTGATATTAAAAAAAAAATCTACGGCCCTGTTCTTGCGTGAACACAGAACACCAATGTGTGTACTATTTTGTGTACCTGTGCATAAACAATATACGTATTATATGTGACACTCAGTGTAAAAAGAGGTACCTAGTATTTTTTCCCCTGTGTGATATTGATTATGAATATTTTTTTAAAGTTTGAGTGATTTTTTCGTGTAATTTTTTAAGGTTATGTTATACTATATTTTAGGTTCATGTTTGTTTTGTCGAGAAAAAAAAAATCAATGGTGAGAATACAGTTAAATTTATTGCGAAACAAAGTTTTTATATTGTTACGCGTTACACGGGGGGTGTTGGTAAATGTGACAGTTTGCTACATAAGGGGCGGAGGGGGTCAATTTTTTTGAAAAATTGCGTTACGTAATATATTGACAGCCCCTTATCTGGTTGATTCAACCAAATCTCTTTTTTCAGTGAATGTATTTCTATGCCCTCAAAAGAAAATCTGATAAAAAAAGGAAATTTAAATTAAACTAGGCATAACTGGATTAAATTTAAATAATTTAATTAATGAAAAATAATCGCTTTAAAATCAAATTTAATTTATGCTCTTAATGAGTTTGGCCCCGAAAGATTTGTGAGAGATAGTTCTTCAGATTATTGTATACACTTGAATATACATATGAAAAGTTCTTCATTAAGAGTCAAGGTAACGTGAACTTGAACCTGAGAATGTCCCACTTTTGCCGTATAATTTTCTGATAAATTTTATAGAATGCTTTATAAATAAAAACATGGTAATGTACTTTTCTAAACTACAGTGCGTGCATTAAGTCTGGAATCACCCGAATAACTTTTTAGTTACAAGTAAAATACAAAAATCCTCAGACAGGTCGATTTATATTTTTAATTCTGCAAATTTTGGTCTAAAAAAAGTTATCGAAATTGGCACCCCCTTGCACCCTCACCCCCCAACTTTTTTTTTCAAATAGCAACCTACCCCTTGTGATACATCATTGGAAAGGTAATTTAATAAGCTTTCCAACAGTGTATGATAAAGCCTAATTTGTTAAAGGGTCTATGAAAAAACGCATGTTTTATTTAAACATTGTTTGTGTGAAATATTACGCATAATATGGTAATTGTTGCCCTACTTGGCACCTTCCTGAGAATCTAAATAAGGTTGTTTTAAACTTATTGTAATATTTCATACCCTGTTGAAAAATGCAATTTTTTTTTTTTGTTGACCAATTTTATGTTTACTATTTAATCGATTTTAATCCCGTTTTTTTTACTGTCCACTGTCAAAGAGCTGAAGGACATCAATTTGAACATTTATAGTGAACTAAAGTTATACTTTACATGTCTTAATAATAAACTAAATTGTGCATTTTATCATTAGCCCTTTACCAAATTAGGCTTTAATATACACCGTTGGAAAGCTTATTAAATTACCTTTCCAACGAAGTGTCACAAGGGGTAGGTTGCTATTTAAAAAAAAAAGTTGGGGGGTGAGGGTGCAAGGGGGTGCAAATTTTAATAACTTTTATTACACCATAATTTACAAAATTAAAAATAAAAATCGACCTATCCGAGGGTTTTTGTGTTTTACTTGTAACTAAAAAGTTAATCGGGTGATTCCAGACTTAATGCACGCACTGTATAAAAAAAATCGCTGGTAAAATAATAGTATATATAGTATATTGTTTTACTAAGAGGAAAAGTAAAGCTTTTTTTACTAATCTGTAGAATTTACGAGTAAAAAAAAAGCACTTTTGCTCTGAGTGAAACATACTATTTTTTCTTCAAGCATCCTATATATATTTTTTTTATATTAATTTTTGAATTTTATTTATTTAGTAATAAAGTATGTTTTTTTATTAAAATAGGCCAATAAAATCCTTTCGAAATAAACTTAAACCTTCCTTAGCTCATTTTAAATTTTTTTTGTAGACTAAATCGTACACTTTTCGCAATTTCGATGGTAACTTGTCTAATGTAGCATTTGCAATTTCGAAGAGATTTGTAGGTGTATAAACCATATATTCTTCTTCAATCATTTTTAATCAATTTCACACAAGGTTTTTGCACAGAATCTCGAGTTAACCACCTATTTACATAATAAACAAACAAGTTTGAAGTATGGCTGTCATCAAAGTCAAAGAGTGCTGTTGCCAGTGGTGGTTTTGCTAACTAACTTTTTTTTACGGCGTACAACAATGAACTCATTTTTTTACTGTAAAAAAATAGATCACTTCTAATTAGTGTGTTCAGTTATAAAATATGAACATTATAGTACGCTTGAAGAAAAAACTACTTTTTTGCGAAAGCCCGAAAGAGAAAGAAAAAAAGTCCAAACGAAAATAATTTTTTTTAAATTTCCACTTTTAATTTTGACTTCTGGGCTTCCGTAGATTTCTTTTTTTTTCTTTGATATACACACACAGTAAGAATATTCGAATATAAAGTATTTTCAGTGGCGCACCCAGGATTTTCTTGGGTCGGGGGGGCTGTGTTACATGATTTTTCTTAAATAATCAATACATTTTTTAAGTCACAAACAAGGGTGTAGCCAGATTTTTTTGCAATATTGGTAAAGAAAGTTTAGCGCTGCAGTCAATTTTGATAAGTATTTTCAAGGTCGCGCAAATGCGTGAAATGCATGAAAATTTAATAACAATTAATTAAAAAAAACTTCAATTAGAGGAAATAAAGTTTATAAATTAAAATTGTTGGCAATCAAATTTAGCGCCGCACCCAAAAATTTTTACAGTTTACAGTTTTTGGGACAAACAATTTCTAAGAATAAAACATAACATATTATGCTAAGCGCCGCAGGCGAAAATTTTTAGAAACCTTTAGTTTTTTGCATTTGGCAATCACCTCAAAAGTCGTATAGAAAAAATTACCACAATATCCAGAGGAATAAGGGCGCATTGTGTTTTAGTGGTATTTAGTGACAGGAGCCCGTGTATACCGGGTGTTCCAACTCTATTTACCCAACGATTTTCTCGAAAACTTAAAGAGATAATCAAATTCTAAGAGCCGTCTTAAATAAGACAACTTAAACTATCTTTTAGCATATATTTGATACTTTCAGCTCTTAAAATGTGGGCAGGCGGGCATAGGCGGGCATTTTTTTAAATGGAAAGGTGGTCGTGTGATACATATTTTAAAGCTTATTAAATTCTCCATTTAACTATATATTTTTTTAATTAAAAAAAAAAAATTTTGAGTTTAAAATATGGTTAAAAATGGGTATTTTTGTCAAAATTACTCTAAAAAAGTTAAACAATATTTAAAAAATTACTAATTTCATGATTAAAAAACGTAAATTATACTTTTAATTAATTTAAATTTAAAAACTTAAAATTTAGCATTTTTTAGCATAACAAATTAAAGAATCAAAACCTTAAAAAAATTGTTTAAAAAAATAAAAAATATACAGTCTAATAGAGAACTGTATTTTCTTTAAAATGAATTATCACTCGACTCCCCTTTCCATTAAAAAAACTCCCCTTCCTATGCCCCCTGGCCACATTTTAAATTCTAAAAGTATCAAATACATGCTAAAAGATAGTCACAAGTCACTAATTTGAGATGGTTTTCGCAGAACTTGATTATCTCTTTTACTTTTCGAGAAAATCGCTGGGTAAATAGAGTTGGGACACCCGGTATATAGTTATTAATTTTATTGCGCAAACTTTTAAAGTGCATATTTCTCAAATTAATTTTTCATAAAATTTTAATCTGGTATAGCTCCCTATACCTTAAAAAACCGGCTGGAGTGGAAGGAGTTAATAACAGATATGAGCAGGTCCATGAAGTCCTTTTACTCTTTAAGGTAAGCTCACACAGCTGTATGTTCATCACTGCGTAGAAATAAAAAACTGCATAACTTATAGGACTTATACCACAAAGCTATTCCTACTTTATGCATATTTGGTAATATGTAAGTTGTAGTCAAAATTGCATAAAGCTAGCTTTGCATTAGGCAAGTTCATGATCAGTACTCGGCGAATTTCCAGTACTCGCATAAGCCCTCGTCGACTCTATCGTTGACGCGAGTTTTTAAATATTTTCATTTTTATTTCTTTTTATCTTGATTTTTGTTTAATGATTCCTTTTTAACAAGTAAGGTGGGAAAAAAGTTATCGATAAATAAAAATTAAAAACTTTCGTATTCTTAGAAGATAAAAATCGAATATCGGTTTTTTCTTTGAAAAACACCGATATATATCGGTATATGTATGTATATACATATGTATAGTTAAAATGTATAGTCAATATTTTTGTGTGTAAGAAATTAGTCAAATGTTTCTATTTAGTGACCTTTATAACATTTCCCCTCATAATTAGGCAAAATTATTCCGTAAGACTATGTTTCTGTGTTTATAATCAACGTTGTTGAGTCAAAACTGAGTTTACGCCGACTACTGTACAAAAACCAATAGAATTATCTGGTTTAAATTCGGAAGATTCTATTGGCTTATTTTTCCTGCACAGTAGGTACAAAACTTGCTTATTATTGGACTAGCTTCAGGCAATATCTATTGGAGTAAGAACCTAAGCTTTAACCTCTTCAGGGACGAATTTTTTGTTTAAATTAATTTAGTAGCCAAAGTTAAAAATGCTTTTTATTGTCAAAACAAGTAAACAACTGAAGATGTGCGAATCTTGGCCATTGAATGTCGCGTGTGGTTGGAAACAAAGCAAATGGCAACAGCTATAGCCCCTGAACAATAAGGAATTTGGTGATTTTCATTTTGCGGAGTTTATTTTTAAATGTACACATATGTGCCTATGTCCCTGAAGAGGTTAAAGTAAGTAAATGTAATGTTTATTCAATGTAAATGAGAAATGCAAGTTCAATGTAAATTGTGTAACCTGAATCACTGTCGCATAATAATAAACATGTGGATCGTTAACATCTGATATAATTAAAAAATGCAATTATTTTCATTATGTTAATACTGTTATTTCTACTGCCCTCTAATTAAAATAGACCTATTTGAAAACGACATAGTTTATTCACAAATAAATAGGTGCATTGGCGCAAAGAAAAGTGTGACTGACATAGAATCAGTCAAATAATATTTACTGATATTTCACGGTTAGCCTTAAAAATTTTAAATGAAAAGTCAAACCACCCCGGATTGTTTGATTTTAGGTTGTTTTTCTATTTTGCGACTCTTATAAGCTCATAATCACACGCATTTTGCGTGTTCTTATAGGCCCATAAGAGGTCTCTACTTTTTGTTCTTTTGGGTTGGCAACAGACCTGTCCTATCGCTTGACGTTTTCCGTGCAAATGTCAATGTCGCTTTAAAGTTGAATTTTCTACAAAATTTTGTGTTTAGGTTATTTTTACCATGTTAAAATTGTGGCTTGGTTAATTGCAGTAAAAAAGAGAAGAGATGACTATAAAATATATCAAAATATCATTTGTTCTTAGAATTTTAAACATGGTGTAAACTGTAATGCCAATCCAAAACAAAAATCCCTAAATCAGTCATCAATTTAAATGTAAGTTTTTTTTAATTTTAGAGCAAAATATAAAAAATTGTATAAAGCATTCGTTTCATAACACGTTTTTAGCGCACGCTAAAAACGTATGTTATGAAACTAGTACTTTAATATACTATTTTGGGACATTTCGAAACAGTGTCTGACAAAAATTGAAATCACTCACTAAGCCGTTTTTAAATAAACTCATTCTTCTTCTTCTTCAAGTTTTTCCTGACATCGGAATAGGAAGTTTTTTCTATGACAAACCCTATAGCATAGGTACTACCCATGATACTCAATATAATCACGACAATTCACGCCACCTTTGTTAATGGCCAAAATTACGGTATCCTTTTTTTAGACATTAATAAAGTAGGCGTGTGGATGGTCATGATTATATTGAGTATCAGGGGAAGTCTGTCCTCGACTAGACTCAAGCAAACTCCCAAGTATGTGGCGGAAATGTTGAAAAAACGACGCCAAAAATAATAACAAGAAGAAGAAGAGTATCAGGAAATAATAACATAATTTCACCCTTCCTCATAAAAATTCAATGATAATAAAAAAACATTTATAATATGGGGCAGGGCGGAGTTATATTAATGAGCGCTCAACGCTGAAGCGTCGTGAGATACTGTACCAGCTCTAACTATTATGGATTTTTCAGTGTGTGGATAGGACTCTTTTCATAAGAAAGGTCCCAGTTATTTACTCTTCTGTAATAAATTACAGCAAGAAGTGTTAATTAAATATTTACACATAGATGAAACAACGCTGTCCCCTAATAAGGGCCCTAATAGCCACAATGGGAAAATTTAGAAATAGAAAAAACCTAAACTGTTTATGTAAAGCCCCTGAATTCAAGAAGGGTGCATTATTCTATTATACTGTTTCGTATAAATTTTTCAGAGGGTGTTTTAAGTAAATGTGCCAAAAACTATATAACTCGTAAATAATTTGATATAAAAAAGCTTTGTTTTTGCCAACAATTACCTTATATAGGTACCTAGATAAAAACTCATTTCAAATTTAAACAGATTATCTTTATTTGTTAAAAAGTTATAGCAAATAAACCTGCCCCCCACCCCACTACTAGAAGTTACAGGCACTAGAGGGTCACGTTTGTTTGCCAGAACCTTTCAAAAAATAAATATAATCTCTTCAAATTTTTAATGAGAGTATCTTATTTTATTATTTTTACTATTTTGCGACTCTTATGAGCTCATGATCACACGTATTTTACGTTTTCTTATAGGCCCATAAGAGGTCTCTACTTTTTTTTCTTTTGGGTTGGCAACAGGCAAAAGCCTATCGCTTGACGTTTTCCGTGCAAATGTCAACGTCGCTTAAAAGTTTAATTTTCTACAAAATTTTGTGTTTAGGTTATTTTTTACGGTGTTAGAATTGTGGCTTGGATACTTGAAGTGAAAAAGAGAATACGTGATATAAAATATATTAAAATATTATTTATTCTTAGAATTTTAAACATGGCGAAACTGTAATGCCAACCCGAAACAAAAATCCCTAAATCAGTCATCAATTTAAATGAAAGTTTTTTTAAATTTTAGAGCAAAATAGAAAAAATTGTATAAAGAACGGGTTTCATTACACGTTTTTAGCGCACTAGTACTTTAGAAAACTCGCCGCAAGCGGCTCGTGCGCTAAAAACGTATGTTATAAAACTAGTACTTTAATATACTATTTTTTATTTTAAATCCTTTACGAGTTATATAGTTTTTGGCACTTTTAGTACGTTTACTTAAAAAGCGCTGCAACTTTTTGTTAAATAAAAACCTATCGATGGCTGAATATTATTAGGTCGTAGTACACAATGGCAGTTTGACAGCTCTCTATTTTTTCAGATAAATAAATATCGCAAAACATTATAATTATATTTGAAAATTCTGAAATGAGAAGTGGACTATGACCTATTTGTTTCTGTCCATCGCTATAATTAAAATTATAAAGAAAATTAAAAAAAAAATCATAAATGCATAACCCCAAAAAAATAAAATTATACTTAAAACTAACTCTTTCATCTAATACTAGAATATTCACCCCCTAAAAGCTAGGCATTTTTTAAAAAAGATTTAAATAATATATCATAGAATATTGTAAAAGTAAGAAAAGCTCTATTTTTTAAAATTAAGTCTATATTTTAAGTAAATTAATAAACTATTTCTCTCAAAAAGAAATAACTCTTTGATTATCACTGAGCACACATTTTAACTAGGCTAGTTAATTGCAAATATTACTATTAGATAATTGAACAGCTTTAAGCATGAATTATTCATAACAAGTAATCTAAATAATTGAAATCGTATAAATAATGTTTACTAAACGTAATTTGAACTAATAGTGTAGTAATAACAATAGTAAATAGTTTTATAACTAATATTACTAATAACAATAACAATTATTTAATTTTTTTTAATTTGTCTTTAAATTCTTTTAAAACTTCTTTAAATAACCTTAACTTTTGATATTATTGGTATCAAAAATTTATATACTTCTGCATTTATAATTATATCATATTTTGTACTTCTTATGTATTGGGGTTTTCCCGTTAACAAATAAATAAATAAATAAATTACAAGTGTAAGAATAACTTTTTAATTATATTTATTAATAATTTTATCTCAAAATAATAATAATTTTTTAA
Organism: Brachypterus glaber; assembly: GCA_958510825.1. Lineage (NCBI taxonomy): Eukaryota > Metazoa > Arthropoda > Insecta > Coleoptera > Kateretidae > Brachypterus > Brachypterus glaber. Next base: position 111,573,620 of record OY294044.1, on the reverse strand, counting down.
AGAAAATTTTAATAGTATATTAAAGTACTAGTTTCATAACATACGTTTTTAGCGCACGAGTACAAGTTTTCTAAAGTACTAGTGCGCTAAAAACGTTTTATGAAACGAGTGCTTTATACAATTTTTTCTATTTTGCTCTAAAATTTTAAAAAACTTACATTTAAATTGATGACTTTTTAATTTAGGGATTTTTGTTTTGGATTGGCATTACAGTTCTAAGAACAAATGATATTTTGATATATTTTATAGTCATCTCTTCTCTTTTTTACTGCAATTAACCAAGCCACAATTTTAACATGGTAATAATAACCTAAACACAAAATTTTGTAGAAAATTCAACTTTAAAGCGACATTTACATTTGCACGGAAAACGTCAAGCGATAGGCCAGGTCTGTTGCCAACCCAAAAGAACAAAAAGTACAGACCTCTTATGGGCCTATAAGAACACGCAAAATGCATGTGATTATAAGCTTATAAGAGTCGCAAAATAGAAAAAATAGCTAAAAGTAATATTAACATCAATTATTTTAGTTAAAATAAAAACAACCCCAAATAAAACAAATAGGTACCAAATTAAAAAGCTAACCAATAACAAGTAGGCGTTTAAAATGATAAGTGAATTAATATTAATATAGCGTGCTTTGATTAATATAATTTTAAATAATTACTTCATTCATGTTTTAAAACAATTAAATTTTAACCCTCTATGGCATATGTTTTTATTTTATTGTTAAAACACAAAAATATGAAATTATCAAAAAAAGTTCTAATTTAAAACAAAAAACAATGGATATAATTTAATGAGTTTAAAGTATTACAGGCAAAAGTTCCTTATATTTGTTAAAAAATTATGATCAATTAAGGACTGCTTTATAAAAAGTTAAATAGTGAATCAATTATATAGGGCATTCTTTTTTATCTTCAATCAACAAATTAAATTGAAATAAATTTTATTTGGAAATGCTTTTTAATATAGGGCTGTAGGGTTAAGTACAAATAAACTAATTAAATAATTTTAGTCCTTACCGCATTTTCGTTATGTCCTTTATCATCAACAACAGGTCCTGCTGTTGCTATGGCAACAAAACAACAAGCAAACACAACACATATCACTTTACAGTTCATTTTCACTAATTATTTTTTTTCTACTTTTTTTTTCGACCAGAATGATTTTTTTGTGGTATCCAAACGCCAAAATGGTTGCAAAACAAATGATGAGATTTTCTGGAAGTGGTATGGTTTTATAGGAAGGCGCCCATACGAAGTGTGTCATATGGACCAGATGGAATTGGGTTCGCGGCAGGCCGTACGAAATGCGCAGGTGACTGTTGTTTTATTTGGTCTTCTACAGTCTAGCTAGAAGAAGCTGGCTAGGACATCTTCTATAGACAGTGAAATTTTCACGTGCTTGTGTTTTTTTTTCTGTTTTTTTTTTATTAAATTATTACCTTTTTTCAAATACTTACATTTTAAGAAAATTAGCATTTCGGCATTTCAACAGTAACAAAGATGGAATTTATACATAAAAATAATACGAAGAAATAATACACAGACAATTCGTTACCGTAGTAAATACTAAACGTTTTTGCCTATTTGAAACCCCAAGCAAAATTTGTTATTAATTACATCGGCACTTGGTGCTACTAAGAGTGCCGATGTATTGAAATCTTCGCCGAAAAGTCAAAATCTTTGACCACGTTTAGTTCACATTTCTCGACGTTTAGACCATTCTGAGTCGAAATCAGTCTGTCTGCCTGTCTGGGTGTAAACTCTCTAACTCCATTTCTACATGAGATATCGACTTGCGGTTTTTTGCATATTGTTTCTTATCGCATTCCGAAGAGCTAATTAGATTTTGGGGGTAAACGATTAGGGGTAAGGGGGTAAAAATAGGGTAAAACTCCTATTTTTAGCGTTTTTTGTTTATAATTAAGGCAATTATTATTGTATTTGGTTAATTTAGCACTTATATAAAGATAATTTTAAATTGGTCAAAAAATGTTATAAACAACGTTTTCCTAAAACGCATAGTTTTCGAGATATTGGTGTTTAAAGCAGTAAAAGGTTTTTTTAGCATATCTCTCATATTTATAACCCGATTTCAAAAAATTATATTTTAAATAAAAGCTCTTTTTAAGCCCTATAAAAAATGTTATATGCAGTTTTTTGCTAGAATATAATGTTTTAAAGATACAGAATTTAAAATCAAACAAAACACCTAGTTTAAAATTTGCAAACTAGATGGCTCTAGTGTACAATAGTGCCGATGTTTTGACAGGGTCCTTGCAAAGTTTCATCTAGTTATAAGTTGTTACAGTTAAACATAACGTTGTTGTGTTTTACTGTACATACTGTAACAAATTGTAATTAAATAATATGTTGCCTGGGGTTCCGAATTATTCGGAACCACTGGAAAAAATCCTATTATAGGCAAAAACGTATTTAGTATTTACTACCATAACGAATTCTGAGTACTGCAGTGTACCTTGGGGTGACCCATAAGTCACTTTACCATTTAAAAATTGAATAACTTTTTTGTTTGTCATTTTTTTTAATTTATTTCTTTTTTTTTTGCTTTTTTTGCTTGTTTTTTTTTGCTTGTTTTTTTTTCTCATTTTTGTTTTTTGTTTTTGTTTTGTAGAAAACATATAGGTGCTTATTCTCACTGTTTTTTTTTAGTTAGCGGCATCTCTAAACTTTTTGTTTTGTTAAATTGTTATTTTTTCTATGGTTAAATCGGTAGACCAGGTGTTGCTTTAGGTTTAGAAAAACTCATGTAAAACTTTGTATTATTAAACCAACATCTGAGTGTAACCATTTTACCTTAAAAAAAAACTTTTTATATTTAATATTAAAATTCTACAGTGCGTACATTAAGTCTGGAATCACCCGATTTACTTTTCAATTATAAGACTTTTAAAAAAACGCTCGGACAGGTCGATTTTAATTTTTAATTTTTCAAATTTTAGTGTAAAAAAAGTTATTAAAATTTTCACCCCCTTGCACCCTCCCATCACAACTTTTTTTTTTCAAATAGCAACCTACCTCTTGTGACACATCGTTGGAAAGGTTATTTAATAAGCTTTCTAACGGTGTATGCCAAAGCCTTATTTAAAAAGGGGCTTAGAAAAAAATTAGTGGCTATTTGAAAAAAACAATTGGAATAAGTGGGTGCAAGGGGGTGAAAATTATGATAACATTTGGTGTAAACCAAAATTTGCAAAATTAAAAATAAAAATCCACCTGTATGAGCATTTTTTTTTAACTTCCCAGTTACAAGTTAAAGAAAAAAATGCTTAGACAGGTCGATTTTTATTTTTTATTTCGAAAATTTTGGTTTACACCAAATGTTATCATAATTTTCACCCCCTTGCACCCACTTATTCCAATTGTTTTTTTCAAATAGCCACTAATTTTTTTCTAAGCCCCTTTTTAAATAAGGCTTTGGCATACACCGTTAGAAAGCTTATTAAATAACCTTTCCAACGATGTGTCACAAGAGGTAGGTTGCTATTTGAAAAAAAAAAAGTTGTGATGGGAGGGTGCAAGGGGGTGAAAATTTTGATAACTTTTTTTACACCAAAATTTGAAAAATTAAAAATTAAAATCGACCTGTCCGAGCGTTTTTTTAAAAGTCTTATAATTGAAAAGTAAATCGGGTGATTCCAGACTTAATGTACGCACTGTATATTGTATTATTATTTTTGGGGTAAATAAATGTATTTATTATTATTATTATTATTATTATTATTTCTTTTACAATATAGAGTACAGGAAATGGCTTTTTTTTGAACTATGTATGAAAAATCATGTCTTTTAAATGACGTCCATTTTCCGCTTTGCAGGCACGGGCTCTTTCCATGACGGCTCCTAACATGTCTGGCTTAAGCTGTTGAATAGTCCTGGGCTTGTTGACATACACCCGATCTTTCAGGTATCCCTAAAGAAAAAAGTCCGGTGCTGTCAAATCGGGCTATCGTGAAGGAAAATGAAAATCTGAATTTCGCGAAATTATTCGCTCTTTGAAAATCAGGCTTATTAAGCTTTTAAAAAGCTGCATTGTGGCTCTGGCCGTATGGGCAGTTGCCCCATCTCGCTGCCACCATGTTTCTGCAATGTCATCCACTGCAGGGCAAACAAAATTTTCCAGCATTGCGCGATATCGGTCGCCGTTCACCGTTACTGTATTGCCATTTTCCTAGCAGAAGTAAGGCCCGATTACCATTTGGATTGTTACACCGCACCAAACTGTGACCTTGAGGGGGTAAAATTCACGTTGGTGCATGACCCTAGCTGGAGCCATACATGGGTGTGCTTCTAGTTTGTTGTAGCAGTAGGATAAAAATAAATATAGAAACAAGAAATTATTGCTTCTTTTTAACGCCTTTCGCTCCAGACGGTTTTTTAAGGTATAGGAACCTATAACAGATTAAGAATTTTATAGAAAACGGGAGTAAAATTTCATAACTTATAAGGAATGTATCTAAAATTTTGAATAGTTTTAATAATACATTTTTTACGTATATTATCAGGGATAATATCATAAGTGATACTAGGTTAGGTATCGGTGGTTTTTTACATAAATTTTACAAATATTAATCCCAATGATGAAAATGCAACGACTGCTTTTTTGCATTTTGCATTTTCCAAAAATTGGGATTAATATGAGTAAAATTTGAAAAAAAAAACACCGGTACCTAACCTAGTATCACGAATTGGTATTTAGGGAGAGGATATAATTTATATTTAATACACATACCTCTTAATTATAACGTATTAATCCACAAATAAATTATATTTTATAAATTAAAAAGCAAAGAATAAGCACGATTTTAGATTAGAGAAAAGAGGGGTAAAAAAAACATCGTAGGGGTAAGGTATTAATCAGTACAGCATACTAGATATATAAAAATTATATTCTCTTACTAATAAATGATAATACCACAGGCGGTAAAAGTATAATTTTTTAATGACAAGACTGTAATTTAAGATAAACAAGTAGGCAAACCAACAAAACAATAAAAAATAATAGTTTAATAGGTATACCAAACCTAATAATTTTTATGACAAATTAGTTTTTTATTGTCTAAAAAATTATTTAATAAGCCCGAAGCTTTAATAAAAATTATCAGCTTATAAAGTAATCAAACAATAAAAAATAAAAAAATAATCATTGAGACTATGACTCGCGCGTTAAGGGTTCCGCAGTTAACTTTATTTTACGTTTTTTCTTTTTGTCGCCATATTACCAAAAGTTCTAGCACTAGCTCAAAAATGCTTATGTCATTTTTTGTTGAGCATATTAACCAAATTTTATTATCGTAACTATAACATACTAGTATGGCTTGAAGAGTGTTGTTTAAATGACGTCATAGTTAGTTGGTAAAGTAGGACACTATTATACCAAAATCTTTTTCAAGGTTAAAAAGTTGATTTAGTTGTTTATTTTGCGATATTTGAAATTGAGAACCAAAAATGAGTTCTACAAGAATAAAATTATGCTTGTCCTAACTTTGCAAGAACATTTTTGCATAAAGCTTATAAATTACTTACTTTTATTTAACTCATTTATTATACATTATCCACAAATGATATGTGACAATTATTTAAAATTATTTCAGTTTAATCCGTTCTTGCACAAAAGAGTGCCTAGCAAAATAATCTTATCTTAGATTTCATACATATATATATATGAGATCTGTGAATCTTACAAATATTTTTAACGTCTGGCTTACCCAAAAAAATTACACCTAACCTATTTTTTCCTCTTCTTGTTCAAAAAAATATGATTCGGAAAGGACAGAAATATGATAGAAAAGGATAGAAATATTTACTATGCGAGCAAACCACCTAGGGGTACATGGTTACTAAGAATAGTAAGTGTGACGTCATTGTTTGTTGTAGTTAAGTAATAAATTTTGTGTAGTATGCTATTCTGCATACTAGTATGTTATAGTTACGATAATAAAATTTGGTTATTGTTTTTCATTCGATATTTAGTAACCGAGTAACCGATAAAACAAATAGTTTCCCTGTTAAAAAATAGAGTAGTTCCATCTAGGAAATAATTTGGGTACTTGAAACCGTAAACTACAAGTTCTAATAAATAAATTATTCTGATTTAAAAAAATAGTAAATTAGGATTATTACAAATTAAATTATTTATTAAAACGTAAAAATATTGTCAAATAAGCTATATCTAAAAAACAAAAGCTAATAAATAATAATAATAATAAATTTTATTGGTCAATTTTTAAATAAATACATTTTTTGAATGTTATACCCTATTTGTATAAAGTAGGCTTTCGGAGAAATTTAAAAACATAGTAGGTAGGTATATATTTTTTTTAAACTTAGAAAAAACATTGCACCTGATAAAAATCGTGTTGTGCTTCTAATTTGTCACAGAATTATTATATAAGTATTAATGTTTCATTATTTATATTTATTTTTTTTTTTTATACATACATATTTTTTAAAGACCGTTCAAATCTTTAAAACATTTAAATTAGGGTTATACTTTCAGATAGAGGGAGGTAGAATTTTATTGCTCTAGCGCATATAGGAATAAATAGATATTTGTTTTTATAAAATCGGTAGCTTTTTTATAGAACAGTGCAGTGTTATTTATTTTTTTTATTGATGAAGGAATTAGGTTGTATAATTTTGGACCTGTATAGGCAAGTGATTTTTTTATTAGTGTTTTAACAGGTTGAGGTAAGATTAAATTGTAATTCAGTTTTGACCTAGTTTCATGTAAATGTTGAATGTGACCCAATAGATTTCGATTTTTTTGGACAAATTTAACTGCGTTTATTATATAAAGCCCCTTTATATCTAGCATATTGGTCTGAGAAAATAACTCTGTTGTGGAAAATAATTTGTTTTTAAAGAAAATAACTTTTAAGATATATTTTTGCGTGATGTTTAAGTTTTCAAAATGTGTGTTATATGTATTTCCCCAAATGCAAATTCTATATGTTATAATTGATTGAACCAGTGAAATATAGATATTTCGTAGAATATATTCAGGAAATAGGTCTCTAATATTATAAAAAATATAAATAAATTTTCTAATCTTTGAAATGACGTATGTGACATGTTGTTCCCATTTTAGGAATGGGTCAATAATTACACCCAAGTATTTTATTTGATCAGTTTTTTGTATTTTTTGCGTGCAAGTACAGTTTTCTACGTTGCAGTTATTATGTAATTTGATTGTTTGAAAGTTTGGCTGGTTTACTATTGATGCAGAGAAGGTCATAAAGTATGTTTTATTTTCATTTAATGATAGGAGATTATCATCTAACCATTCTTTTATTCCAGCCATACCCAATTCTCCCTCCCTAATAACGTCTTCCCATGAAAAACCTTCAAACACTAGCACTGTATCGTCCGCATAAGAAATAATATGTCCTTTAAGATTAACGTCAAAAATGTCATTTAAATAGATAAGAAATAACTGAGGACCTAAAACTGTACCTTGTGGTATGCCACACTTCACCTCCGCAGACTCACTGAACTTATCATCTATATTGACGTGCTGTTGACGTTGAAATAAGTAGCTTTTAAATAAATCGTACACTACCCCCCTTATTCCGATGTCATACAGTTTTTTTAATAATTTATTATGAGGTACGGTATCAAATGTTTTTTGTAGGTCAAGAAAGGTTGCTAATAGTTTTTTGTTTTTATTTAATGCTTTGTACAGTGAGTCTGTGAGATGAAATATGGCATCCTGAGTAGAAGTTTTTTCTTGAAAGCCAAATTGAAATTTCGATATAATTTTATTTCTTTTAAGGTGGGCACAAAGTCGTGTTTTTATACATTTTTCGAATATTTTTGAGAAATTATTTAAAATTGATATCGGTCGATAATTATTCATTTTACTTGTTTCCCCTCCTTTATGTATAGGACGAATTATGGCAACTTTCAGCTTTTCAGGAAAAATCCCTTGTTAGAAGAAGACTTTTACTAACATAAACTTTATCCCAACAGCTTTAACAATAACGCCGAAAAGCGATTGATCTGTCTCAGCTGGAACACCCGGTATAGTTCCTGAGATAAACGGGCATGTCAGATGGATAGACCCATACTAAAATTAACTAATTATTAAATTTTAATGCTTTAAAAATTGTCTATAAAGAAGGATATCGTGTTAAAGGCGAGTTTTGGGCTAAATGAGAATAATATGTTTTTGTTTAAAACAGTTCAAAATTATAAAAAACTGTTTACAAAGTTTATTTGAAGAAAAAAATATTACATAAAAAAATATTTTACATTATTTTGTTATCGTAAACCTGACAACAATGCATCATTTAAAACTCGTCATGCGCTAAGTGACTCTTTAGCCTAATGTTGATAATTTAAATTCTTTCAATTTTTTGTTTATATTTGTGTTTTTTGTAATAAATCCACCTTCAATAATTTATTTATTTGTTCATTAAGAGAAGAGGGATGGGTTAAAACTTTGCCCTTGGCCCCACAGGAAAAATACATATTTTTGCTTTGTTGACTTCATTGACACATTAATGTGAAAAGTTATTTTTATTTAAAAACTAAATATGACAAAGTGATTACATAGGCACTTCTTTTTAAGCAAAAAAACACTACTACCTACCTACTTACGTATTTGAAATATTTTCTCTAATTTTATTTATCGACCAAAGGTCGAAACAATATCCAGTAAAGATAAACCAATGATTTTTTTATATTTAACAAATAAGACATTAATTGCTTAAAGTTTTTGCATTTTTTAACAGCTTTTTACATTTTAAGATAATTATTTTTAACACAGAACACAGAAATGGTATATTTTTTTACTAAGAGGAAAAGTAAAGCTTTTTTTACTAGTCTGTAGAAAAAGAAAAGAAAAAGTACAAACGAGTAAAAAAAAGGACTTTTCCTCTGAGTGAAACATACTATTTTTTCTTCAATCATACTATATACTTTTTTTTTAATTATTAATTTTTGAATTTAATTTATTCAATAATAAAGTATGTTTTTTTATTAAAATAGGCCAATAAAACCCTTTCGAAATAAACTTAAACCTTCCTTAGCTCATTTTAAATTTTTTCGTAGGCTAAATCGTACACTTTTCGCGATTTCGATGGTAACTTGTCTAATGTAGCATTTGCAATTTTGGAGAGATTTGTAGGTGTATAAACCATATATTCTTCTTCAATCATTTTTAATCAATTTCACACAAGGTTTTTGCACATAATCTCGAGTAAACCACCTGTTTACATAATAAACAAACAAGTTTGAAGTATGGCTGTCATCAAAGTCAAAGAGTGCTGCAGCCAGTGGTGGTTTTGCTAACTAACTTTTTTTTACGACGTACAACAATGAACTCATTTTTTTACTGTACAAAAATAGATCACTTCTAACTAGTGTGTTCAGTTATAAAATATGAACATTTTAGTACGTTTGAAGAAAAAACAATTTTTAATAGCAAAACCTCTATTTACTTTCATGACAATTGACACGTGAACGTAATGTGCAATGTTGCTAAATCATGCATTGACATATCGTCGGCTTAAAGTGTTAACCTGCTAACTCCACTTTTGAACGAATTGTCGTTTTTGATACCGTTTAAAAGACGGCTCTAAGTTACACCATCTGAAAAAAACAGGCAACTCTAACCTTTTCCCAAATATAACTTTTTCCATGATGTTAGTCGAAAAGCTGCTAACTCCGCCACTTTCAGCAATTATTGCAAAGGTTTTTATTTTTAAAATAATTGCTTTTTGATGTTGAAGTATTTTATACTTTCATTTTCTAAAACAAAAACCTTTACAATAATTGCTTTATTTTTTCAAAAAACTTTACCTAAAACCTGCCAACTCCTTGATGGAGATTTGTCTCAAAGGTAGAAAACCTGCCATCTCCTTTTTAATTCAATAAAAATCAAGCCCAAATTAATTTTTTATAGTTGGTATTTGTTAAAACCTCCAAAACACGCTAATAAAGAAACAGGATTTTTTATGTGTGCGACAAGGAAGTTTAATTGCTCCTGATGCCTTCAATGCCTACATTGACCACCTTCATACTCTCCTGGCCAAAGCCCCTGCTGGATGCTTTCTTGGTGGCCTAAAAGTCAACTGCATCAGCTACGCCGATGATATGGTCTTTCTTTGCCCCTCACTTCAAGGTCTACGTATAAAAATATGTGAAGACTTTGCCAAATCACGTTCTCTTAAATACAATAGTAATAAGAGTAAAGTTTTAGTGTTCAAGTCCACAAATTATAGAGACCTCTGTGTTCCTCCTGTTTATTTAAATAACTCTGTTGTTGAACGCGTGTTCGAAATCAAATACCTAGGTCACGTTATCAATGATATGCTAAGTGACAACTCTGACATTCAGCGTCACAAGAAAAACCTTTGTGCCCGCGCAAACATGTTAGCTAGAAAATTCTCTAAGTGCTCTGTCGAGGTTAAGAACTCTCTTTTCAGGAAATTTTATTCTAACGCATACTGTGGTGAAATTTGGCTTGATCATACGGTGGCCTCGTGGCGAACTCTTCGCGTATGCTATAATGATGCATATCGCATTATCCATAGACTACCGCGCTACAGTAGTGCCTCGGAAATGTTTGCCTCTGCCCGAATAGTTACCCTGGATGCTCTGAGACGCAAGTTGCTCGCCTCTTTTGTGAAGCGGCTACTCTCCAGTCCTAATGTTTTCCTAAAAGCGTTTGTATCTTCGGACTGCTTTTGGGTTTCTGCACAAATCGCCACTTGGCGACGCCTTTGTTTCTTACAAGTGACCTAATCATTTTATTTATTTATAAATTATAATTATTTTGTTTTGCTTTATTTTTATTTTTATTCATTTTATTATTTTGTAGTATATGGCCATTGTGCTGTAATAAAATAAAATTATTATTATTATTATTATTTATTTTGTTATACAATTATTATAGAAACAATATTTTTTTCGTCTCCTGTAACGTTTGGTCAAAAGGAGTTAGCATTAACACTTTAAGCCAACGATATGTCAAAATGAGTATTTAAAAAAATAAATTAAAGTATGTTCTGGGACATATAAATGGCTGAAATTTCGGCTAAGTATTTATTTTTTATCTATAAGCATGTAAAGTCTTATGGTTGCAGGCGATTTAGCCCAAAATACGATACCCTCCTTTGTCTATAATTTTGTTTATATTAAATAAAAACCACAAGCTTTAATTTGATAAAGCCATTTCTTTTAATAAACTTACTTTTACTATCTATAATTACTAATTATAACCATCAAGGAATCTTATAATGATAATAATTTATTTTTTTATTTTCACTCAATACAAGTAAGTAGAAATCATTATCAATTAATCCCAGATTATTTATTTATAAATTATAAACTAATCAATTCTTAAAGCCTCTTAATTATACTAGGCGTGAAACCGATTTTTCTACAGACATTTTTATTATACAGGGTGTATTTGAAATAGGGTCGGAAATTTTAACAGGTGATTCTACATGATAAAATATGACAAAAAGTTCCTATAAACATATGTCTAAAAATGCGTCATAAGGGAGCTACGCCCCTTTGAAATTGGCTAAAAAAATCGGTTTTTATTTAATAACTCAGGAACCCTTTGAGATATATTAACGAGGTTTTGCACGTGAATTAATCCTAATAAGGCCCATCTTTGTATGTCATTTTAACGTACTTATTTAAACCAGGGGTGTGCGAAACGGGAGGGCCTTATCAGTTTTTTGTCCCAAACTTTTTTCTGTGTAACTTTTTTGCAACTTTATTTTTGAAATATGATTCCTCAGGTCAAAATACATAAAAAAGGTACTCTTGTTGTAATACTGTAGGATTAACCGTTTTCGAGAAAAGTTCATTTGAAGGTTAAATTTCACGGTTCGGGGACGAAAAATTAAATACTAAAATGTCGAAAACCAAAATTTTAATGATGCAATGTTATTCTACATCAAAAACTAAGAAAAAAAGTTTCCATACATGTAGGTCGAAAAAACGCTTTTAAAGCTACCATAGCCCTTTAAAAATGGTGCATATTTAGGAGACCATAGCTCCATTAGGATTTATTTTTGGAAGTACCTGTATATGAGGTTTCTTCTTAGTTTTTAATGTACATTCGCCCTGCATCATTAAAATTTTGGTTTTCAACATTTTAGTATTTAATTTTTTGTCCTCGAACCGTGGAATTTCACCTTCAAATGAATTTTTCTCGAAAACGGTTAATCCTACAGTATTACAACAAGAGTACCTTTTTTATGTATTTTGACCTGGGGAATCATATTTCAAAAATAAAATTGCAAAAAAGTTACACAGAAAAAAGTTTGGGACAAAAAACTGATAAGCCCTCCCCGTTTCGCACACCCCTGGTTGAAATAAGTACATGAAAATAACACATAAAAACGGGCCTTGGTAGGATTAGTTGACGTACAAAACCTCGTTGATATATCTCAAAGGGTTCCTGAGTTATTAAATAAAAACCGATTTTTTTAGCTACTTTCAAAGGGGCGTAGCTCCCTTATGACTCATTTTTAGACATATGTTTATAGGAACTTTTTGTCATATTTTATGATGTAGAATCATCTGTTAAAATTTCCGACCCTATTTCAAATACACCGTGTATTATTCACAGCGCCTGCTCTAGGAATATTATACGGTAGTTTCGAATTTTCAAAAATTTTCAAAAATCCAATCGACTTGAAATTTTCAGGAAAAATCAAGGTCTACGAGGAGGAAACCCCTATTGTTTTTAAAAGTTATCCCCCCAAAACAAAAAAGTTATGGGGGGTTAAACTTTTACAAAATCGAAATAAGCTGAAAGAAAACTTTGATTAACGTAACTTTTAGGAAAAATTAATTTTATTATAAGGTTCAATTCTAAAAGTAATATCCCGCAAAAACAAAAATGTTATGGGTGATACCTTATTTTAAAGCTTATTAAATTATCTTTTCGACAATAAATGTTTTTAAGGTATTTAATTTTAATTTAATTTTTTTTTTGTTAAAAAATGCGATTTTTTTAGATATGTTGAAATTTTTATTTATATTATTTAATATTAGTTTAAAAATATAATTTACGTTTTTTGTCATAATTAAGGAAATTCCCATTTTCAACACTTCTTTAACCCCCTCAAAAATGTTGAAAAAAATAAAAAATATATAGTCGAATAGAACATATAGTTAGCTTCAAAATGATTATTTAAGCAAAGGGTTTTATTATTAAATCATATTATCTGGATTATTTTAAGAAGGTATGTTGTTAATTATATTTTAGGTTAACATTTAAGGCCTATCCAGAAGTTTGCATATAACATAAAACATAAGAATGCGAATGCCGTGATTGGCTTACAAGATACATGGCGGCAAATCAAGTCAATCACGGCATCGCATTGTTAACCACTATGTTGTTGTGCGAGCCTGTAGATATGCCCTTAAGGCCTATTCAGAAGCTTGCATAAGAACATAAAACATAAGAATGCGATGCCGTGATTGGCTTACAAGATACATGGCGGCCCATCAAGCCAATCACGGCTTCGCATTGTTATGTACTATGTTCTTATACGAGCCTGTGAAAAAGGTACTTATTTGGCTTAAATGATATTAATTTAGATTAGGATTTAGTTTTTATATGTATATCAAAAAGTTCCCTTGGACGCTGTTTCTGAAAGTTTTTTATATTTTTTGCTGCAAAATTTTCTATTTCTGAATAAACCTAAATGAATTATGCAAAGTATCATATTTTGATGGAAATTCTCTTTGTTTAAGATGACCCACATGCTTGTGGTTAACTTAATAACAATTTAAGAAGAGAAAACAAAATAATTTTCATGGTCGTTAATTATCAAAAGTAAGTTGGTAACAATAATTTAACAATAATCTCTTAAATAACGTTTAAGTACCGCTCCACAATAGGCATAAAATCTCGAATAAAACTCGTTAAATCATAGTAAAAAACAATAATAAATAATTGTTAAGTATTTATGGAAATACCTAGTTTTATATACAGGGTGTCTCAACGAAGCCGACTCGGTCGATATATAGTAAAGTATCCACTTTAGAGAAAAACTTTAATGTGAAAAGTTGTATGGTTTTAAAAAAGGTACATTCGAAAAATATTTTGAAATATACAGGATGGTCCTCCTAGGGTGAGAAACGTCTGACTTAATTTTTTTAAATGGAATGGTATATTTTTTATTATGTCATCTTACTTGTCGTAAAAATACCTTTATTTTAATGTCATATTATATGGGACTATGTTTATAGTTTTTAAGATATATTTTTTTTTGAGAAAAAATGCATTTTAGAGATGAGATAAAAGCTGAAGCAGGTTTTTATTCTACATTTAATGAGTAAATAAAAAATATAGCATTCCATTAAAAAGATTTTTTTTTAATGGAATGCTATATTATTAAATGTAGATTTTTATTCTACATTTAATGAGCAAATAAAATATATATCATTCAATTTAAAAAAAAAATGATTTTTTTATGTTTGAAAATCCAAAAGTTTAAATATTAATTTTGAACGCCCTGTATAAAACATTTTAGTTTTTGTACATAAAGTAATTAGATACACCCTTTTAAGATAAGCTTGCAAAATTTAATTAATTCTTGACAAAAAGTAAACAAATTGAAGCAGGTCTTGTCTCATCACTAAAAATGCATTTTTTTCTCAAAAAATATTTTTAGAATGTCCCTTTTTTAAAACCATACAACTTTTCCCTTTAAAGTATTTCTCTAAAGTGGATACTTTACTATATATCGACCGAGTCGGCTTCGTTGAGACACATTTTTTTAAAATACGCATCTTCTTTTAAAGATATGTAATATTAATTATATAATTTTAATTATTAAAATATTAATTAATTAATGGTTTCGGTCAGATTTGGCTAAAATATGGATGTATTTTACTGCCAGCCTGAGATAAGATGTCTATGCATTTTTGGGATTCTTGTTTAATTAACGAGGATTTAAGAAATTCATAAAATCAAAGTCCGTTTGTTGTAGTTAGGACATCTTGTCTTAGAACGGCAGTATAGTCCTCGACTTCCTAAACAAAGCAATTTCCGAAATCTAATTCTGAATTTGCAAATACCCAAATATTTTTTCTCCCTTCCATATAACTGATGACTAAAAAATTAAAATACCATCTGTTTTTAAAATATTCCAGTTCTGGAATCCTGGACAATTTCGAGACGATATTATTAAATTGTTTCAACACTTTAACTGCCGTGTAGTGTGTTTTCGCTCACAATGGCCTCTCACTGTGCGCCGTGTGTGACAAAATGCAACACATAGCATATATTAAAAATTTAATTCTCAAGCCGTGTGTATGAATTTTTCACACAACGTAATAAATAACGAATAAGCATTGTGTGACAAAAAGTCGCTAGCTTTTTTCACATTATTTAGTGGCTATTCCACTTCTTTTGCCATAAAATATTAAAATTAAACTAGACCAAACGTTGCAAGCACCCTGTCAAAACATCGGCACTATTGTATACTAGAGCCATCTAGTTTGCAAATTTCAAACTAGTTGTTTTGTTTGATTTTAAATTCTGTATCTTTAAAACATTATATTCTAGCAAAAAACTGTATATAACATTTTTATAGGGCTTAAAAAGAGCTTTTATTTAAAATATAATTTTTTGAAATCGGGTTATAAATATGTGAGATATGCTAAAAAACCTTTTACTGCTTTAAATGACAATATCTCGAAAACAATGCGTTTTAGGAAAACGTTGTTTATAACATTTTTTGACCAATTTAAAATTATCTTTTATATAAGTGCTAAATTAACTAAACACAATAATAATTGCCTTAATTATAAACTTATAGGCTAAAAATAGGAGTTTTACCCTATTTTTACCCCCTCACCTCCCATCGTTTGGACTTCAATACATCGGCACTCTTAGTGCACTCTTACGAGGCTGTTAGTGTTAAATTTAGCTAAAGCCGATTCGGAGCTAAATTTGTCAACTCGAAAAATTATTGGCCCCCCTTAGGCCCGTCCTTGATTATTATTATCACAGAAATAAAGAAAAAAATAATAATTATATTTTTCTTTAATTAATTAGTTCATTTCTTCTCAAGTGTAATAAAAAAAATTATACACCTTGTCAGAAATCTATGTCATTCATATAAATAAATTAAGATTTATTAAAAAAAAAAAAGTGTGACTTGATTTTATCATAGTGAAATGGGAAGCATAAAAATGTATGTTAAAAACATTTACTAAATTAAATTTATTTGGATCTATAATTAGAAGGCTATAATTTGTCTAATAAATTTGTAAATAAATTAAAGGTTTTGATTTAACAATTTTTAATATATGTTAATTGAACAACATTCCACTCTATACTCTTCACATTCATTTTATAGATTACAGACAAAAAAAATTAAAATGCTTTTCATTTTTAACCTTGGTTAGAAATGAATTCATATCAGTGCAGTGTAAATACACGGTGTATTTGAAATAGGGTAGGAAATTTTAACAGGTGATTCTACATGATAAAATATGACAAAGTTCCTACAAACATATGTCTAAAAATGCGTCATAAGGGAGCTACGCCCCTTTGAAATTGGCTAAAAAAATCGGTTTTTATTTAATAACTCAGGAACCCTTTGAGATATATTAACGAGGTTTTGCACGTGAATTAATACTAATAAGGCCCATCTTTGTATGTCATTTTCACGTACTTATTTAAACCAGGGGTGTGCGAAACGGGGGGGCCTTATCAGTTTTTTGTCCCAAACTTTTTTCTGTGTAACTTTTTTGCAATTTTATTTTTGAAATATGATTCCTCAGGTCAAAATACATAAAAAACGTACTCTTGTTGTAATACTGTAGGATTAACCGTTTTCGAGAAAAATTAATTTGAAGGTGAAATTCCACGGTTCGAGGACGAAAAATTAGATACTAAAATGTTGAAAACCAAAATTTTAATGATGCAGGGCGAATGTACATTAAAAACTAAGAAAAAAACCTCATATACAGGTACTTCCAAAAATCAATCCTAGTGGAGCTATGGTCTCCTAAATATGCACCATTTTTAAAGGGCTATGGTAGCTTTAAAAGCGTTTTTTCGACCTACATGTATCGAAACTTTTTTTCTTAGTTTTTGATGTAGAATAACATAGCATCATTAAAATTTTGGTTTTCGACATTTTAGTATTTAATTTTTCGTCCTCGAACCGTGAAATTTCACCTTCAAATGAACTTTTCTCGAAAACAGTTAATCCTACAGTATTACAACAAGAGTACCTGTTTTATGTATTTTGACCTGAGGAATCATATTTCAAAAATAAAATTGCAAAAAAGTTACACAGAAAAAAGTTTGGGACAAAAAACTGATAAGGCCCCCCCGTTTCGCACACCCCTGGTTTAAATAAGTACGTGAAAATGACATACAAAGATGGGCCTTATTAGGATTAATTCACGTGCAAAACCTCGTTAATATATCTCAAAGGATTCCTGAGTTATTAAATAAAAACCGATTTTTTTAGCCAATTTCAAAGGAGCGTAGCTCCCTTATGACGCATTTTTAGACATATGTTTATAGGAACTTTTTGTCATATTTTATCATGTAGAATCACTTGTTAAAATTTCCTACACTATTACTCAATTTGTTTACAATAATGTAGGGTTGTTTAAGCAATAAATTGTTACACGATACACAATCTAAAATACAGAGACGTAAAAAAAAATTATATTAATACAAATACAATAAAATTACAATTAATCATTAAAAATTCATTAAGGGAATAATGGGATTTGTTTATTAAGAAAATTTTTAATTTTCTTTTAAATAATTTTTTGCTGTATGTTGCAATTTTTTTATCTCTTTGAAACAATTTACTTAAACATATAACACCTGCATGATCGGGGTTTTTTCTGAAATTTTAAGTCTTGCAGGGGGTACCGCTAACATGTCCTTACTCCGGGTTTCACGCTTGTGAATATCTTCTTTTGTAAGTGTGTTGGGACTATTTTTAGCATAACTAAGAAGAGAGTACAAATAAAGGCCAGTTAATTTTAATATTTTGTGTTCCATAAAATAAGGTCTGCTTAAGGGTGTGCTTTAGGATTGCTTCGTATTCGCTTCGGTAGTATATAAACAACATAGTGTGCCGCATGTGTGGTTTGGGTCTGCTCCTGGTCTGCTCCAGGCCTCGTTTATGTCTATTCTGCTTCGGTAGTGAGCTTCGGTTGTACTTCAGTAGTTTATTTTAAATATTTTTACTCGGGTTTAGGGCATACGGGGATTAATTTTGAAGGGGGCAATATCGGTTTACCCATGAGTGCCATACAAGGTTTTATCCAATAAATAGCTTAAGAATTCATATTTTTATTAAAAATTTTAATGACATTTACAAGAAAATAATTTGACAAGTGACAGTTGAGTGGGTAAAATAAATAATTATCCACTCAATAAAGTAAAAGCCACCCGTGGGTTATTATTGAGTTTATCTATTTAAAATAAAGCTGGTAATTGTCTTATTATCTGTATTTATTGGATAATATTATTTTTTTAGGAGAAAGCCTTTTGAAACAGTCTCTTCAAATAGATAATTTTTTAAATTTTAATAATGTGAAGACTAGGTATAATAAACAGATACAAAATAACGGATAAAATGGTACAGAATGCGGACAGATTATGAATTAATTAAAATATATTTAGAAAAAGTTTAATTCAAACATTATCTCTCATCCGCAGTTCTGCTGTTAGAAATTCCAGTACATTTAGACGAAATGTCGCGACTGAGCTTTGCAGAGGTTAATGATAAAAGTAAAAGTGAAAAGAAGATCAATTAATACAAAATTAAAATTTAAAAAGTACGAGTGAACTCGCACACTGAGGTTTTTTTTTTCTTTCCCACATGTCAAAGAGACCTAGTAGTAGTAGTAGTAAATTTTTGGGTTGGCCAAAGCCGGACAACTAGGCCATTTCTGGCCCTTTTTGTCACCCCAGGCAATCCAAGCCATTTACTAATTTGAGTCCTCCTTGAACCTGCCCGTCCTTTCAATAAAGTTCAGGATATTGGCCCAGGGGAGATCTCTTAGTTCCTCTTGGTTGAGTCTCTAAGAGATCTCCCCTGGGCCAATAACCTGACCTTTATCAAAGAGACCTAGTCGTAGCTCAAAATTGCATATGACATTTTTTCTTTTAATTTAATTTTACCTTCATACCAAACTTAGTAAGCGTTGTAGATAAAAAATTAAATGTTTGTCCTTTTTGCCCCATTGGGTTCCTTTACTCCTCCCTCTCCTCTTCTCTATAATTTTCTTTAAAAGATTGTTTCATTATAATGTAATTTTTACTTACATAGGTTTTCAACTAGAAGAAGACCCCTCTATTTTAAAAACTATGAGATAACATTAAATGTTTTCCTAAAAGAGCATACAAAAAAGCACACTTTTTGAAAATATCATAGTTAAAATAATATAGCTATATTTTTTTCAGATATGCAACATAAGATCGAAACCTTTCATACTCGATAGGATTCTCTAAAATTTTTGTATAAATTTTATTTTTACCATTTTGACAAAAACAACTTCTGATAAAATGTACCTGAATTAGATTTTCTCCAAGGTAATTTACTTATATTCCAAATTTCAAACTCATAGGTATATAGTTTCTTAGATAAATACACAGCCCAGTAAAAGAGCTTTCCAATTTTTCACCTCCGAGCGTAAAATGGATTTTTTTATTATCATATTCACTTTCAGCAACCATAAAAACCTTAGTATACCAATTTTCACGAAAACTACCCTCTGCCCCTTTGGGGGTGAAGTTAGAATTTTGTTATAGTCAGATTTCCTTTCAACAACCTCAAAAACCCCAATATACCAATTTTCACGAAAACTACCCCTCACCCCTCAGGGGGTGGATTTAGAATATTTTTATTATCAGATTTACTTTCAGCAACCTCAAAAACCCCAATACACCAGTTTTCACAAAAACTACCCCCACACCTCAGGGGTGAAATTATGAAAAAAATATTATCAGATTTATATTCGACGACCACAAAAACCCCTATATACCAATCTTCACGAAAATATTAAAAATATTTAAAAATATTTACCCCCCGACCCCCGTGGGGGTGGAGTTAAAAAAATGTTATTATCAGATTCAATTTCAGCAACCTTGAAAACCCCCCTACATCAATTTTCAGACGGACAGACGGACAGACGGACAGACGGACAATATAAGTGGGGTTGTGAGAAAAGGTGGCTTTCAAATCACTGCGACCAATGAGATCTATTGTGAATCCCCTTTGCAATTTAGTCTACATCAAACTTTAGGCTTCCAAAGAAGACCAAGAGTTTTTTGGGGGCTACTTGGGATATATCTGCAGGTCTTGGATATACCTGATCTAGATATTGTAGCTTTTTGCGACCAATGGCTTCGCAGAAGAACATAATGTGTTCGCCCGTTTCTGGTGCTTCTGAGCGTAGACGGCAAGTGTCGATTTCAGATTTTCCCATTTTTTTAAGATGATATCTTAACGGGCAGTGTCCGATTAACAGCTCTGTATAGGTCTTTAGGTCCGTCTTGCTGAGATCAAGTATCTTTCTGGTTCGTTCAGGTTCATATTTTATGAATATTTTGGCCTGTCTTAAGTTTTGGTCTTTCCAATATCGAGTTTTGATTTTGGTTTCCCATTCCTTAATTGCCTCTACCTGATGGCTTTTGTTAAAGCCACAGAAAGGTTCAGGGCCAATAAATTAAGTGCATGGTTCCTCTCTCGCGAGAGAGTCCGCAGCCTTATTGCCTTCAACACCCTCGTCTTGTTGTAACATCAAAGCGGACAGACGGACAGACGGACAAACGGATAAACTTTATCAATAGTCTAGATTTAAATTTTTTTAATGTGCGGATTTTTATTATTATTTATTAGATTATCTACCCATTATAATACTTTGTTTAAATAATAAGTGGTCCAGTAAGGCTAACATCCTACTTCACATAAAACAGTATTTTTTCAGTCACGCGAACAATGTGCATTTAAACAAAGTTAACTATGTTAAATATTATGTCGGAAGAAAGTGTTTATTACTTAAACAATGAGCTTAACAGATACTTACTGCCAAATATTGACTGTTAAATATTTATGGTTCTTTTAAAGAACTTCTGTATATTTTTTTACCGTATGGTAAAGAAATATACACCTGCTTTAAAAGATTAGGTATGTAGGTTAGGGAATTTCAGAAACACGATTTTTTTTAAGTCGTGAGAAATACTTTAACAAAATTCTGTGCCAAATTTCATAGCAAAAAAATGTAATTTGCAAGCACCTGATTAATTTAAAATTTATTAATCGAAATCAAGATTCTGTGCCGAATTTCAGATCAGAAAAATAAAAATTAGCTCACATTTAAAAACGGGAAAAAAATATACTTATTTAAATTTAAAATGTAGTAGGTGCATGCTAAATGACGTTTTTTTTAGTTGAAATTTGGCACAGGGTTATATTTGGGCATTTTTCATATTAAACATACAGGGTGATCCATAACTGGCATGCCAAAATTTAAGAGGTGATTCTAGATCCAAAAATATAAAAAAGTTCCTATAAAGGTTGGTCCGGAAATGAGCCCTAAGGGATCTAGGGCCCTTTAAAATTGTAATAAAAATAAGGTTTTTAATTAATAACTCGGGTACCGTTTAAGCTAGAGCGGCGAGCTTTTGCATGTATACTAGTATTAATAAGGGCAATAAGTTTATGTTAATTTATTTTTTTAATTTATCCAGAGGCGTGCCCAGACGGACAAAATATATGAGGCTTAAAACATTTTTGCCCCAAACTTTTCTATGTGTATGTTTTTTGGATTTGTTGTAAAAAATATAGATTTCTAGAGTAAAAATACATATAAAATATCATATAGTGTAACACTGTAGGAGCAACCGTTATCAAAAAAAAAATGCAATTAAGAGGAAGTAACATTTTGTGCCACCAAAAACGTTACTTTTTAAAAGGCTATTACTCCTTTAATATTAAATTTAGGTGTTTTGGTGTATAATACTTTTTTGCTCAGTTTTAAATGAAGAATCACCCTGCAGCATTAAAATTTTATTGGTGCTTTTTTTTTGTTCCCCATTCAATACGTCATCTTCGAAGGGCCGTAGCTCCCTTAGGGCTCATTTCCGGACCAACCTTTATAGAAACTTTTTTTCATATTTTTGGATGTAGAATCACCTCTTAAATTTCGGTACGCGAGTTCTGGAACACCCTGTATATAATCATAAAAATTATAATTTTTAATTTATTTTCAATTTTCAAATGAAATAGGGCGGTCCCTAATTTTATTTTTTTGAGCTCAAATTTAGCACAGATTTTTTTTATGGTATTTATCAATATGGAGGAACTTGAAACTTTTAAAAAACGTGTTTTAGCTTTGAATTTTATTATTTAAAAAATATACAGGGTGTATTTGAAATAGGGTAGGAAATTTTAACAGGTGATTCTACATGATAAAATATGACAAAAAGTTCTATAAAAATATGTCTAAAAATGCGTCATAAGGGAGCTACGCCCCTTTGAAATTGGCTAAAAAAATCGGTTTTTATTTAATAACTCAGAAACCCTTTGAGATATATTAACGAGATTTTGCACGTGAATTAATCCTAATAAAGCCCATCTTTGTATGTCATTTTCACGTACTTATTTAAACCAGGGGTGTGCGAAATGGGGGGCTTTATCAGTTTTTTGTCCCAAACTTTTTTTTGTGTAACTTTTTTGCAAGTTTATTTTTGAAATATGATTCCTCAGGTCAAAATACATAAAAAAGGTACTCTTGTTGTAATACTGTAGGATTAACCGTTTTCGAGAAAAGTTCATTTGAAGGTGTAATTTCACGGTTCGAGGACGAAAAATTAAATACTAAAATGTAGAAAACCAAAATTTTAATGATGCAATGTTATTCTACATCAAAAACTAAGAAAAAAGTTTCCATACATGTAGGTTGAAAAAACGCTTTTAAAGCTACCATAGCCCTTTAAAAATGGTGCATATTTAGGAGACCATAGCTCCATTAGGATTGATTTTTGGAAGTACCTGTATATTCTTAGTTTTTAATGTACATTCGCCCTGCATCATTAAACTTTTGGTTTTCAACATTTTAGTATTTAATTTTTCGTCCTCGAACCGTGGAATTTCACCTTCAAATGAATTTTTCTCGAAAACGGTTAATCCTACATTAATCCTACAGTATTACAACAAGAGTACCTTTTTTATGTATTTTGACCTGAGGAATCATATTCCAAAAATAAAATTGCAAAAAAGTTACACAGAAAAAAGTTTGGGACAAAAAACTGATTAGCTCCCCCCGTTTCGCACACCCCTGGTTGAAATAAGTACATGAAAATAACACAATAAAACGGGCCTTGGTAGGATTAGTTGACGTGCAAAACCTCGTTGATATATCTCAAAGGGTTCCTGAGTTATTAAATAAAAACCGATTTTTTTAGCCACTTTCAAAGGGGGGTAGCTCCCTTATGACGCATTTTTAGACATATGTTTATAGAACTTTTTGTCATATTTTATGATGTAGAACCATCTGTTAAAATTTCCGATGCTATTTCAAATACACCGTGTATATCTAAAATGGGTTAGTATAGGAGAATGTTTAGATAGATTTACAAACGATGGCCTTTGGAGAGAATTAAGAAAAATAGTTATTTATGGTACTAGTGGGTAAAGTAAGATATTGTCCATGAGAAAATTAACCTGCGAGGCGTCAGCCAAGCAGGTTAATTTTCGAGAGGGCAATATCGGTTTACTTATGAGTGCCATACAAGGTTTTATCCAATAAATAGCTTAGGAATTCATATTTTTATTAAAAATTTTAATGACATTTACAAGAAAATAATTTGACAAGTGACAGTGGGTAAAATAAATAATTACCCACTCAATAAAGTAAAAACCACGCGGGGGTTATTATTGAGTTTATCTATTTAAAATAAAGCTGGCAATTGTCTTATTATCTGTATGTATTGGATAAGGGTATTTTATGGGAGGATTACTTTCAAAAACAATAAGGATATCTCCCTCGTAGAACTTGATTTTTCCTGAAAATTTCAAGTCGATCGTATTATTTGTTCTTAAGTGTCTACAAAAATAGTGAGATGGGACAAACAGACAAACAGACGGACAAAAAAAAAACAAAAATTTCTTATTTTTTCATGAAAAAATAATTTGTATAGGGGAGAAAGGGGTAATAAGAAACACTCGGGGTTTTAAGAAACAGAGCATGTTAGAATTAGGACGTTAAGGCAGAAGCTTAATTTTTTTTTTGTATTATGTATTGATCGGATGTATCAAGTTTCTTGTATAAAATTCAATTAATACTAATACGTTCAGTTGTAAAAAAATAATAAACTTTTTTAAAAATTTTGTTTCTTATTACCCCTTATGGGGTATTGAGAAACAAAAATATTATACCCTATAAAAAAGGCTTAAACAAATAAACTGAATACACAAGAGACACCTCTAAAGCACGTCTAAGTTTACTTTAAATTTGAACAAAAATTAATAAAGATTAAAAAACTTATCAATAAACAAAATTTTATTTTGAAAAGGTGAACTGTTAAACTAAAAAACGCATTTAAATTTTTTTATAAAAAACTAAAAAATGATGAAAAGCAGTAATAATAACTGGTAATTTTAACTTTTACAAACAATTAAACCTATTGTTGATGTTTAATTTATCGCTTCTGCGTAATTTGAATGGCCCATTTCCCAAAAATTAAATGGGTCCATAAAAAAAATGTCTTCTTTGAACAAATTCTATATTTTCATTTGGAGGCCAGCTAAATTCATCCATTTCTGATTGTAAAATCTTAATTTTATATAATTCATTTAAATCCCCTTGAATAAAGGCCAAATACCAGTTTAGATTTAAATTTACTGCATAAAAGTTTTTTTCTAGTAGCGCCAGTTCTGGTGACTCCTCTTCTTCGATATCAGAGATATTTAAGTCTTCGTCAGCGTCTTTAAGTTCCAAGGTTAAACTTTCCGACGATGAGTCACTCTCTATTACTACTGGATTTTTTCTTTGTCCTTTTAGTTTCTGATGAATATCGAGAAATTTTATTTTTAACTTTATCATTTTTCTTTACACTGCTTTTATCATCAACTTTTTGTTTCTTATTGTTCCTTAAATAAATAGTTTTAAAAAGTGTTTCTTATTACCCCAACAAAATACAATACCTGGGGTAATAAGAGAAAACAACTCTGCAAACACCAGAATCACTTATAATAAATTATTATAATGACATTTACAACCTTTAAATGTCAGTCAAATATATCAATGTTGCAAAGCCTGCTAAAACTTTTAACAAAATTTTTATTCAAAGTCAAAGATAAAATGGTCCCACTTTAAACATTAAAGTTCATGAATACATGTTAACTTTTCACTTAAAAAAAATATGAAAATGCTTAAGTAGCAACCTGCAATTTTTAGGAATAATAGCTTATGGATGTGAGTTCTTTGTACTTTTTTTTCAAATTTTTAGAAGAAATTTTTCATGCTTTTTTCTTGATCGTTTCTTATTACCCCTGTTTCTTATTACCCCTTTCTCCCCTACAAGAATTTTTTGTCTATGACGTTTTTGGTCTTTCTGGAAAAGTCGAAACTACCGTATGATACCATTCTAGCGCAGGCGATGTGGATAATATAATATAATAAACAGATTTTCAGTCTAGAAACTTCATATTTTTTTATTTTAATTTTCTGTCGCATTCCCTTGACTGTCACAGATCCGTGTGCCACACTTTACATGATGGCTTAAAGATATTTAGGAGAGCAAGCTGGAATTTATAAGAAAGGTAAACAGGCCTAATATATATATATATATATATATATATATATATATATATATATATATATATATATATATATATATATTACTGCTCACAAATAATAAAGGGTGTAGGGTGTAGAAATATTGAAATAAAATCATTGGCTAGGGATAAGTTGAAATAAATCAAGACTTTCCCTTGTCAAATTTAAAAAGTAATACAATTTTTTTAATTAACAGAAGTAAGAATAATTACTTCTATATTTCAAACAAGATTTAATTAATAATTTGTAGAAACAAATAAATAATGATATAAATAACCTAAAAAGTCAGAGCGTATAACTTAATTAATTTAAAAAAAATAACCCAGTCATTGTTCTTATTAAGTTGTTAAAATCTCACACAGTTTTGCATCGATACACATGTTTTTGCAAAAATAAAACAGTTTCTCACTAAAGTATTTAATTTTTGATCATTTAGACTAAAATGATTTAGTGAAAGTATTTTGGCGTCTTTCAGTCAAGGTAAATATGGAAGATAATAGTATATTAAAGTACTAGTTTCATAACATATGTTATTAGTATGTTATGTTATTAGTATTCTAAAGTACTAGTGCCCTAAAAACGTGTTATGAAACGAGTGCTTTATAAAAAAATTCTATTTTGCTCTAAAATTAAAAAAAAAACTTACATTTAAATTGATGACTGATTTAGGGATTTTTGTTTCAGGTTGGCATTACAGTTTTCGCCATGTTTAAAATTCCAAGAACAAATGATATTTTGATATATTTTATAGTCATCTCTTCTCTTCTTTACTGCAATTAACCAAGCCACAATTTTAACATGGTAAAAATAACCTAAACACAAAATTTTGTAGAAAATTCAACTTTAAAGCGACATTGACATTTGCACGGTAAACGTCAAGCGATAGGCCAGTTCTGTTGCCAACCCAAAAGAACAATAAGTACAGATCTTTTATGGGCCTATAAGAACACGCAAAATGTGTGATTATGAACTTATAAAAGTCGCAAAATAGAAAAAATAAGATTATACATTACATTCGTGTTTGTTTAACCTCGTGCTGGACTTGTGCTGGCTAGTAGTAGAGGGAACCACCGGCTTATACTGACTTTCGAACCAGTTTTTATAGGTAGTGTCCGCTTCACTTACGCCTTCGCCAAATTTCAATTATTAATTAACTGAAAAAGGCAAATCGGCGCCAGTGAGAATCGAACTCACGCTAGTTGGTTAGTAGACTTGTCATGTACAGACGCGGTTGACCACTACACCAATCCTCCCGTAAGATGAACAAGCATTAAATTTTAACAAAATGCCTACACCCTCACTCAAAATTAACCAAAAGCATAAAAAGAAGTAAGGGAACGTTCAAGTATTACGTAACGCAAAATGTACCAAAATTCATACACTTCATACCTTGGTTCTCGCTAAAAGGCTGTAGAGATTTCATATTTTGGCTACCCCCCTAACTCACCCCCTATTAGGTGGGGTAGCCAAAATATGAAATCTCTATAATCTATAATAACGCAGGAACCGGGGTATGAAGTTTATGAATTTTGGTACAATTTGCGTTACGTAATACTTGAACGTTTCCTAATCCAGGAAGTAACAAAACAAAGAAACCGAATGAGCAAGACATCTTTAGGCGCATAGATATGGAAGGCCGTAGAGAGGGTATTAACCCCCCCCTCAAGAGTCTTTATTTGTATTTTTTTCTTTATTTTCTTTTGTTTTTTTTTTTTATTTTTGGTTTAATATAAAAGCAGTTTTATCACTTTGTAGTTATTAAATTTTTTTTATTCCCATAAGTAGACTTTTTTTGCAAAAATATTTTTTAATTTTGGCGAATGCATCGCTTGAGATGCTGATTACCCCCTCCCTCCCATCGACTCCACTAGGCAGCTTATTCTAAAAACAACTTGATGGGAAATAGTATATTCTATAACTAGTATGGAATAGACAATGACTATTCCATACGTGTTGTAGACTATACTTTTTCTTCGACTGTAAATATGAAACACTGTATGGCTTTAAACTGCGAACAAGGTTAAAAACAATGTTTTTTATGACTCGACATTGTAAATGCAACAATATTTTTAAATAAAGCAATTAATATTATTTAATAATTTTATCAAATCAGTACTTAAAAAAGATTTTGTATTTAATTTGTAAAATAAGGCAAAAATTAAAGGTTATGTAGATTGTTGTGACAGATATCAGGTTTAAATATTTAACAATAGATGGAGCAGTTTTAATTTTTTGAACTAAATTGATAAAAAACTGGTCAAATATTAAGAAAAACTAATAAACTTTATGTAATTTTAACGCAAAACTTTAAATTGCATTAAAATATTCAATATTTCATGGTAAAATAAATATATTTTTGCTAATTTTGCTACAGTTTTCTTTACATTTATAAACAAGAAATGGCACTACATGTGCTCATTCTAACACTTGATACGGAATATTCATACCGTATCTAGAGCTAGAATGGATTCATTCTGTGTTTGAAAAGTGTGTGTATTTGCTTACATTCTAAAGCAGTCGTAGAAAAACTTATCTACTATATCTACTAAAGATGGGTTGGGCTGGCCTAGACGTAATAATTTGGCACTGTAATATGTATTTAAATGATTATAAATTTGGTCCACATAACCATAGTCCTAGCGCGTTGTAACGGGAAGTATCACCTGAAGGATAATTGCTGAATTTGATTATTACTTTAGGTGGAGAGAAATTAACCTGTTTGACAGTGTGAGCAAATCCAGTTCAAGTCAGTCATTATTTGGTCAAAAGTCTTAAACGAAAAATATTCAGGAAATGAAACTAAAAGTTTAAAGAGTACTAGATTAAACTGAAATATTGTAAATAAATTATTTAATTAAAAAAAAAAAAACTAAAAAGTATAAAACAAGAATTATGAAAATTTAAATTATATTGTAACCGTCGCAGTCGGGCCTTTCCTGCCTTAATATTATTAATACATTTGAATATTTTAATTGAATTTGTATCATTGGGAACGTTCAAGTATTAGGTAACGCAAATTTTGATCATTTTGGACCCCCACGCGTCGTGTAATACCTAATTTATAAAAATCGGAGTTTTTTTATTTTTCTCTGTATAAATCTCTGATGATGACAGGCCAAATAAGCGAAACATGGATTTTTATATAGCCTATGTGAACCAAAACATGAAGACGAATTGTTTGACACCTCAATTGTCAAATTCGGTCAAGGAGTTTAGGCTGTAGAGTGGTACAAACATACATACAAACATACCCTCCTTTCTTGGTCAGTCGGGTAAAAATAATTTTTAATTTTATTACGTACCTACTTTGCAAAGTATAATATACTCCTAATTTGGAGTGTATTATCATTATCGGAGTTGATACATTACAACAGGGATGTATTCAGTGTTTAACTTATTTTGAATTTCGATTTTAAAACAGGGGCGGATCCATGGGGGGGTAATGGGGATAATTACCCCCCCCAGGATAAAATAATTGCAAATTTGTAGAACGTAAAATTCTTAAAAATTTTGGCATGCGGCGCTAGAGTTTCTTGTATTTTTTTAAATTTTATAATTAATTAATAGTAAATTAAAAGACTGGTTTAAAATTAAAATAGACCATTGAGTTTGTAAAAACTTCGCCTACGCGTAGCTACGGCGCTAGAGCTTTTTTTTTCTTAATTCAAAAATATAAAATTTTAAAATCTTAAAATTTCACGTGAAGATTGGTATACCTTTTAATTAACTTCGGCGCTGGTGCAATAATTTTTAAATCTTTTAAATATTTACGTGATTGTTATTAGGGGTTTTGAAGTAGCTAAAATTGGATCTGATAATATTCCAACCCCGGGGGTAGCTACCGGTAGGGGGACATTAATTTTTTATGCTTACAACTGTAAAAATGAAAGTTCAAGGCTATATTTTTCTTGCGATCAAATGGTGGGTCACATATTAAAACATTTAAGCTCACATTCTAAAACATTCTAAAACATTCTAAAACATTCTAAAACATTCTAAAACGTTTTAAAACATTTTAAAACATTCTAAAACATTCTAAAACATTCTAAAACATTCTAAAATATTCGAAAACATTTTAAAACATTTTAAAACATTTTAAATCACTCTAAAACATTCTAAAACATAAAGATATTTTAAATAGCGATTTAGAAAAAGAGAACTGCTCATAAATAAAAAAGAATATAGGGTGCGGAAATTTTAAGGAAAAAAGGAAATGGCTAGGAATGGGGTAGGATGTAGGCTACCTCGAACCCGTCTTAAGACCGATAACTGGATGATGATACTCAGGCCCGTAACTGAAAAAAAATCCAGGGGGTGCTGAGCAGCCCCTGACTGAAATTTTCAGTGGTGCTCCGAAGCATTTTTGGGGGGGGGGACAGAGCAAATATTTCCCAACCAATAATTTAAAAATTGAGAAATTTCCCAAATCAAAAAAAAACAGATTACCCCTGACCCTGAAATTTTGCTGACTAAAAAAAAAATCCCAACTCAAAAAAGCTTTAATACCCCCGACCGTAAAAGGTTGATGACTTAAAAAAAAGGTCCTAACCTCTGAAAAATTCCCAACCTTTCCAAATTTTCCCAAGTAAACAATTTACTGACCAGTTTGCCTTTACCCCTCAATTTTTCCAACATACATTTTACGAAATCTGCCACTCAATTTTACCAACTGGCTTGAGCACCCCCTATGGGGGTGCTTAGAGCTTATTTTACCAGGCTGTACTCAAAATCATGCCAGTGAGGGGCTGAGCACCCCTAGCACCCCCCAGTTACGGGTTGATGATACTGATTCAGTAGTGATCTACTTGAAGTGAAACTGCTCATTTCTGAATGAATTTCAAATATTCATTCAATATTTCGCGTAGGAGGTGAAAGATATTTTGTTGACCAAATTGAGGTTTTAGTAATATACTAAATATATCTATTTCAGTCGTTTTATCTAAACGGTATTTAGTAAATGCCGAAAAATTTCTTTGACGAGGACAACTTTCTCACGCCCAGTGGCGGACTGATTCCAAATGACATAGGTACCCGGCCAATCAATGTTTTTTTACCTTCTCAAAAACTTTTTCGTTATAATTAAGGCAATTATTATTGTATTTTATTAATTTAGCATTTATTTAAAAGATAATTTTAAATTCATCAAAAAATGTTAGAAACTATTTTTTCAAATGCATTGTTTTCGATATATTGGCGTTTAAAGTAGTACAACGTTTTTTTTAGCATATTTATAACCCGATTTCAAAAAAATATATTTTAAATGAAAGCTGTTTTTAAGCCCTATAAAAAATGCGATTTACAGTTTTTTGCTAGAATATAACGTGTAACGAGATACAGACTTACAAACTTTAGGTGTATATAGGTTGCCTATTCACGTGATCACACAACATTCCTTTTCATAGGGTTTCAAATTAGTGCCTAGTGCCGATGTTTCGATAAGGTGCTTGCCACTGTTCAGCTGGTTATATCCTGCGATTTGCCGACCAACCTGCCAATCTAGCAACGAACTAATAACTCTTCTTTCTAGAATACGCATACCGTTAAAATAAAGTATCGCCAACATCTCGGTTTGTTTGTAAACAAATAGTAGGTATATTCAGGCCTGAACAATAACAATTACCAGTAACTGGTATTGTTGTCTCTGTTAGAACAAAGATGTGCGAGTAAGACAGACGAATGTTTATGTTGCCGACGTTTTTGTCAGTTTTAACGAATGAAATGCCTATTCTAGAGAGAAGAGTTATTAGTTCGTTGCAATCTAGCCAGTCCGCCACTGCTCGCACCATAATATATTCAAGGTAGTAACAGGTGGTTCAAGACTTTCATTCCCTAGATTCTCATTTAATATTATTTTACCAGATGCTCAAAAAACTTGAATATGAACTATAGCTAATTGAATTAATTTATTTATACCTAATTAATTAATAATTTAACATAATTAGAGTTCGTTTGTGCGACAAAATTTATTTTAATTTCCTATAGAATGACTATGTTTACACGATAACAACCAACGAACTAATAACTCTTCTCTCTAGAATACGCATACCGTTAATATAAAGTATGGCCAACATCTCGGTTTGTTTGTAAACAAATAGTAGGTATATTCAGGCCTGAACAATAACAATTACCAGTAACTGGTATTGTTGTCTCTGTTAGAACAAAGATGTGCGAGTAAGACAGACGAATGTTTATGTTGCCGACGTTTTTGTCAGTTTTAACGAATGAAATGCCTATTCTAGAGAGAAGAGTTATTAGTTCGTTGCAATCTAGCCAGTCCGCCACTGCTCGCACCATAATATATTCAAGGTAGTAACAGGTGGTTCAAGACTTTCATTCCCTAGATTCTCATTTAATATTATTTTACCAGATGCTCAAAAAACTTGAATATGAACTATAGCTAATTGAATTAATTTATTTATACCTAATTAATTAATAATTTAACATAATTAGAGTTCGTTTGTGCGACAAAATTTATTTTAATTTCCTATAGAATGACTATGTTTACACGATAACAACCAACGAACTAATAACTCTTCTCTCTAGAATACGCATACCGTTAATATAAAGTATGGCCAACATCTCGGTTTGTTTGTAAACAAATAGTAGGTATATTCAGGCCTGAACAATAACAATTACCAGTAACTGGTATTGTTGTCTCTGTTAGAACAAAGATGTGCGAGTAAGACAGACGAATGTTTATGTTGCCGACGTTTTTGTCAGTTTTAACGAATGAAATGCCTATTCTAGAGAGAAGTGTTATTAGTTCGTTGCAATCTAGCCAGTCCGCCACTGCTCGCACCATAATATATTCAAGGTAGTAACAGGTGGTTCAAGACTTTCATTCCCTAGATTCTCATTTAATATTATTTTACCAGATGCTCAAAAAACTTGAATATGAACTATAGCTAATTGAATTAATTTATTTATACCTAATTAATTAATAATTTAACATAATTAGAGTTCGTTTGTGCGACAAAATTTATTTTAATTTCCTATAGAATGACTATGTTTACACGATAACAACCAACGAACTAATAACTCTTCTCTCTAGAATACGCATACCGTTAATATAAAGTATGGCCAACATCTCGGTTTGTTTGTAAACAAATAGTAGGTATATTCAGGCCTGAACAATAACAATTACCAGTAACTGTTGTTGTCTCTGTTAGAACAAAGCTGTGCGAGTAAGACAGACAAATGTATATGTTGGCTACGTTTTTGTCAGTTTTTACAAATGAAATGCCTATTCTAGAGAGAAGAGTTATTAGTTCGTTGATAACAACTACCTTATTTATAAACAAGGTATTTCTGAAAATCCATTAAATCCAAATTGTTTGCACGTTAGAACTAAAATTAGTACCGAAAATTTTGCCAACCTTCCGAAAAAAAGAACATTACTACCTAGAAAACTTACTGTTACATATGTAAGTGTATTAGTCTAAGGGAACGTTCAAGTATTACATAACGCCATACGTAATACTTGAGCGTTCTATATGACCATTTTTATTTTATTATTTGCTCCCAACTGTATTTTATATATGTCTTAAAGTACAATCAAATTAAGCTACTTGCAAATCGCTAGGTCCTGGATCGGTTCCTTTGGATGCTAAAAGCCTCGAAAAGGTGGTGAAATGGAGTCCCTGAAAAATATATTTTTAACTTACCGAGTTAAACAAATTACATTTATTACATTTAGATTATTCTATTTTCACAGTTTTACACAATTATTCAATAATAATAATAATAATAATAATAATAATAATCATCATCATCTTTATTTTAAACTGCCACAAATATAAATACAGTGGGTAAAAACAGGTCAAAGAGAAACAGAATAAATAATTTAAAAATACACCTTAAATAAGAATATAAAATAGTTATACAATATTTATAATAAAAAAAATTAAAATATAATTTAAAAAAAAAATCTACATAAATTGAATCTAAATAAATTAAAATTTAAACCAGAAACACATTTAAAATCTAGGTACATATAATTTAAATCAGTAAAAGACAAAAAGACCGTCTATCTTCTTGAATGATTTAAAAATTCATCAATGGTATATGGCTCTATACCAACAATAAAATTAAAAATTTGCCTTTTAAAGGTTCTTAAATTTGTTAAAGTTTTTATATCTGCTGGAAGACAGTTAAAAAATTTCAAGCTCATATAACATGGACTGTTTTCAGATAAACAAAGTCGATGCCTTGGAAAATTGTAGTCATTATAATGACGGGTGACATGTTCATGTTCCCTCTTAAAGTCCTCAAATTTATCCTTATTTTTAAAATTAAACATCAGACATTCAAAAATATACAATCCAA
Source organism: Brachypterus glaber (assembly GCA_958510825.1). NCBI lineage: Eukaryota > Metazoa > Arthropoda > Insecta > Coleoptera > Kateretidae > Brachypterus > Brachypterus glaber. The sequence goes on along the minus strand of OY294044.1, from coordinate 111,539,465 downwards.
CCAAGGTTATTTTCTTTAAATTTAGTACGACATGAATCATTAGTACGCAGACCAATAATCGTTCTTAGAACCTGCTTTTGAATTGTAAATATCCTTTTAATTTCTCCAGCCCTACCCCAAAACAAAATGCCAAATTTTAGTTTTGATATAAAACTGCCATAGTACACTGTCTTAAGCGTAGCATGTGAGACATAGTTTTTAATCACTCTTATGCTATATGAAACGGAATTTAGCCTTTTTGATAAGTCCTGTATATGCACGGACCAGTCAAAAACAGCATCTGTTACCACACCAAGAAATTTGACACTTGACTCCAGATTGATTTGTTTGTTTTCAATACTAAGTGTGCGTACGTTTTGTGCTCTATTTGTTCTAAAAATAATAAATTTTGTTTTATTCTCATTTAGAATCAAATTGTTTTCCACAAGCCAATTTTTTATTTTGACGAACAGTCTTGTTGCCTCCTCCTCCAAAACATTTAAATTTTTTGCTCTTATAAGCACATTAGCGTCATCAGCAAAGTTTATCATCATATGACTTGTATTAATTAAAATGCTATATATGTCATTAATAAAAATAATAAACAGTAAAGGACCTATGATACTGCCCTGCGGAATTCCTAGATTTATCATAATTTTTTCTGATGTATACTTTTTACCATTTATTGTAATTTCTACTTTCTGTAACCTATTTGATAAATATGAGCGTAAAAGCTGTAGTGCAATGCCTCTTACCCCATATTTCTCAAGTTTTTTTAATAATAAGTTATGATACAATCATAGGCTTTTGTTAAATCCAATAAAATGGCTAAAGCTATTTCCTTATTTTCTATTATCTTTAACGCGTGATTTAGGAATTCAAACAGGGCAGTATTTATACTTTTCCCTCTTAAAAAACCATGCTGCTGTTTATTAAATAAACTACACCTGTCAAAGAAGTCTGTAATTCTATTGGTCAGGATTTTTTCAAATATTTTGGAGAAGGATGGCAACAAGCTTATTGGTCTATAATTACCAATGTCATTTGTGTCTCCTTTCTTATGTAATGGACAAATATTTGCTGTCTTCAACTGATCAGGGAATATGCCATACTTAAAGGAATTATTTATTATACAAAGTAAAGGAATTAAAATAGGCTAATAGTTAAAAAAAGACATTAAAAACTTTATCTGACGAATGTTAACACTAAAAAGTCTAAAATTCTCATTTAATCAAAATGTCATTTCGTAAGTTTTTATTCCTTTAAAAAATTAAGTATCACATATTTTAAAGGTACTTTGTAAAGACTGTGCCCACCCCTTGGCCCCAGAATTATTTGTGTATGACTATGAAAATAGCTTAATCTGACTGTTATAAATGTAATGTATATGACTCGGCAAGTTAAAAATAGATTTTTTGGTAGCTCATTGCCATAACTTTTGGAGCTTCTAGCACCCAACCGGATCCGGAGTCTAGCAGTTTAAAAATAGCTTAATTTGAATGTACTTTAAGACATAGAGGAAAGTCGCCGAATTTCGGATACCATTTACAATGTATTCAATATTTAATACTCGGTATTACTTTTTGATATTTTTTTTATATAACCAGATACAACTTATTATAGCCAACCATGATTTATTATAAAAGCAATTTTATTACAGTTTATTTTTTCCAAAAAACACGGTTAAAAAAAATCAGAGCATTTTTGTGCATTTGAAAAAGGGCTCCTAATTTCGGACATATCCGAAAAAATTTTTTCAAGAGTAGATCTGGATCCCATTGCTTATGTTTCTTGTTATTCCTTCACATTTAAGACGTAATTTAATCATTAAGCGATTTTCTACGAAATACTATAGGAACTATAATTTTAGATTCCCAATTTCGAATATCTTAGTATCTTAGGTAATATTCGTTTTTTCAAAATTGTTTATCTTAGTTTGTTGTATCATTATAAAAAAAATAATTAATGGTTGGTTATCCTGAATAATAATTACCTTGCGAATATCCGAAATTGGGAATCAAATGCACAAAAATGGTCTATCCGAAATTAGGCAACTTTCTGCTTTTTAGATTAGAAATTTGTAGAATGTTTACGTTTTCAAATTGCTTAATTATGAATAGTGGATCAACTTAACTAACATCATAACTTACCCAAGACAGAATCACGAACTTTTATAACGATTATTTATAAAATAAACAAGCATAATAATGCAACTGAGCACAAAACTGCCATTTGCAATATAAACGATTTATGCTGCCATTTAAAGGGGAGAAGCTCTACCGTTATCATATTACAGGACGGATTTAGTTTGACATTTGGCTTCACATAAAAGTAGGTTTTTGTTTACCTTTGCAGACAGTATCTTAAATACACTACTATCCGAAATTTGGAAACCATCCGAAATTAGGCGCATTTCCTCTATATAAAATATAGCCGGGAGCAAATAATACATATAGTATAATACATATAGGGTAATTTGTTTTTTTGTCAAAGGTTGGCAATAACAACATTTAAAAATCTTTACCGTTTACACAGACTTCTCACGACTAAATCCCGATTGTTCACTCTAACCCTGTTGTTCAAAAGGGAAAGATTTATAACTCCCAAAGAATAAATACTCGTAAATGCCGTAGAAAAGTGCGTTTACAGGGCAATTAAATACCTTATTAATAAATACAGTAGTCCCGGGCATCTAGGCCATAGGAACTAAATGTCATTCTTAAAGTTAAAAGTTCTTGGACCCTATTATTTCCTTTTTATAAATAGCTCCTTTAACAGAAATGTCTCAACAGATTTGGTAGAAGAGTGAAATCTCAGTTATAAAAAAATCTATTTTTTTAAGTTACATCAAAACAAATATTTTTAACCCTACAAAAATAACACTAGGCAACAAATCTCAACTTTTTTTTGCCCCTATCGGAATGTATTCTACCTATGAATTTAAAGTTTCCATGTTTTAAGTTGGGTATTTTTTAACTAATATTGGGTCGCCGAATCTAAATTTATCCTTGGAATATATTTATCTCCCATGAGTTTAGAACAAAATAGAGATAAAATAATGATTTTTTAACATTTTTATCTCATTTTTCTCAGAAAACTTAGGTAATAGAAATATTCTGAGGCCAGATTCGGTTTCAGCAACCCAAAAATTAGTTAAAAAACATATGACTCCAATCAGGGCAAGAAACCGTGTTGCCTAGTGTAATTCAGGGAATTTTTGTGAAACTCAATTGGGAAAAAATATGCTGTAAAGATTTCTGGTAGTTTTCTAATATACAATATTTATTTTCTACCACCTATAAAAATAAATGCATAAATAAATTATTATTGAAAAATGATCACTCGGTTGACATTCCAGCAAAGTAGAAAAATTTCTTTTCCTTAACCTTGTCCGACCGGCTTGCATTAGAAGTTCAATCCTTGACACTGCCTCACTTTCAATACCGACAGAGACGAAATGAGATCACCGGAACTTAATCCACTCTTCGTCCTTGCAGGAGAACTATATTTTTTCTTGAAATATCAAAAAAAAAATATGTCTTCTAGTATAGCTATTTTTCTACGACTGCTTTAGAATGTAAGCAAATACAGACACTTTTCAAACACAGAATGAATCCATACTGTATGCATATTCCGCATCAAGTGTATAAAAGTATAAAAGTAAAGAAAACTGTAGAAAAATTAGCAAAAATATATATATTTTACCATGAAATATTGAATAATTTAATGCAATTTAAAGTTTTGCGTTAAAATGACATAAAGTTTATTAGTTTTTCTTAATATTTGACCAGTTTTTTATCAATTTAGTTCAAAAAATTAAAACTGCTCCATCTATTGTTAAATATTTAAACGTGATATCTGTCACAACAATCTGACAACCTTCAATTTTTTTATTATAATTTGTAAATATGTGCTAAAATTAAATAAAAATCTTTTTTAAGTACTGATTTCATAAAATTATTAATAACATTAATTGCGTTATTTAAAAATATGTGTTTTGTTGCATTTACAATGTCGAATCACAAAAAACATGGTTTTTAACTTTGTCCTCAGTTTAAAGCCATACATTGTTTTATATTTGCAGTCGAAGAAAAAGCATAGTCTACAACACCTATGGAATAGTCATTCCGCGCTCGCGGGACCTTCATACTCGCCTGCCGGCTCGTATGACAAACTTTCCGCTCGCACGGAATATAGTCTATTCCATACTAGTTATAGAATATACTATTTCCTAAGAAGTGAGAAAAGATACCCTTTTTCGCACTCGGTTGCTACGCGTCGTTCAGGCAAGCAATGGAGTGCGGAAAAGCCTCTTTACCCATGCGTTAGGAACAATACTTTTCCTACGAGCAATAAGAAAATCAATTAACAATTAAACATTATAATGTTAATATTAATATTAATATTAGGCTCTAAATAAATAAATAATTTATTAATGTTTTTATTAAATTAAATATTGCTACCATTAACTTTAGCATTTGTTTAACCTAATTAAGCATCCCCTAAGTCCAGGGCTTATGTGGGGTAATACTCCTCTGGGGTATACTATAGTAGTACAGGGAACCACTGCCTTTTATTGTCTTTCGAAACAGTTCTTAGGGCGGTGTCTCCATTTTATTTGTAGCCTTTGTCAAAGGTATTAAAAAACATATGACAGATCGATAAAAACTTTTTTGGAAAATTTAACTTCTAAAGAAGATTGTTTGGACTTTGGAAAAACTGAATGTTAAAAAAAGAAAATAAAAATTTGCCTTAAATGAGCAAGAATACTTTTTTTTTAAATACGATTAATCACAATAATTTTTGTGATTTTATTTTTTTAACATTTCAGGTTGTTTTTAAATGTTTCTTCTATTGTGATTAATAAAAACAGTTATGTCTAAAAACAATGTATTATATTTTGGTGGAGAGGGGGCATGAAAAAAAATGGTAATAAAATTTTTTACTCTTTAGGTGGTTTTAAAATTTTTCTTCTATTGTAAATAATAAAAAAATATGAATAAAACAAAAATTTAAACCCCCTTTTAGCCCCTCCCCCAACCGATTTTTCTCCAATACGAAGTTGTACAAGGATAATATAAAAATACCAAATTTTAAGTCTCTGCCTCAAAGTGTTCTTAAGTTATCGTGGATACAGACAAACAGACCGACCGACAGACAGACTTTATTTTGTTGCTTATTTTGATTTTAGGAAAAAGTAAGAGGATTTTGGCAAAAAAAGCAATACTTTCTTTATAAGAAAGTAAAAAATTAAAAAAATAAATGAATAAAAGCTTGATAAACTTAATTTCAAAAAAATATTAAAAATAGTCCAGAATTCAGATACAATTTTGTCCTTTTTTGTGTTTTGACAAATTTTGTTTATAAATGAAGAAGGGGACAAAGTAAGTATTTTACGACTACTACGACTGCTTTAGAATGTAAGCAAATACACACACTTTTCAAACACAGAATGAATCCATTCTAGCTCTAGATATGGTATGAATATTCCGTATCAAGTAAGCACATGTAGTGCCACCTCTTGTTTATAAAAGTAAAGCAAAATTAGCAAAAATATATATATTTTACCATGAAACATTGAATAATTTAATGCAATTTAAAGTTTGGCTTTAAAATTACATAAAGTTTATTAGTTTTTCTTAATATTTGACCAGTTTTTTATCAATTTAATTCAAAAAATTAAAACGGCTCCATCTATTGTTAAATATTCAGACCTGATATCTGTCACAACAATCTTTAATTTTTGCATTATAATTTGTAAATATGTGCTAAAATTAAATAAAAATCTTTTTTAAGTACTGATTTGATAAAATTATTAAATAACATTAATTGCTTTATTTAAAAATATGTGTTTTGTTGCATTTATAATGTCAAGTTACAAAAAACATTGTTGTTAACCTTGTCTGCAGTTTAAAGCCATACAGTGTTTCATATTTGCAGTCGAAGAAAAAGTATAGTCTACAACACGTATGGAATAGTCATTCCGCGCTCGAGGGACCGTCATTCTCGCCTGCCGGCTCGCATGACAAACTTTCCGCTCACGCGGAATATTGACTTTTCCGTACTAGTTATAGAATATACTATTCTTATGCCTGCGTTAAATACGAAGCAATTCTGCAATTTCACATGTTTTTCAGTATTATTGAGAAAGCAGCTTCATTTCGTATGTAATAATAGAAAGTGGAATAAGGTAACGTGTGATATTCTTAAGGTTTTCATACAGAATATCTACATTATTAAAATATTCAATCATCTTCCCATAATTTAATAAATAGACGAGAATACACGGAAACTAAATTAAATATCGCTGAAAAGTTAAATCAATGCTTTCTTGTTATACACACTACTCGGCGAATTTCCAGTACTCGCATAGGCGCCGCGTCGACACTAGCGTTGACGCGAGGTTTTAAATATTTACATTAACTTGATTTTTTTAATGATTCCATTTAAACGAGTTAGGTGGGAAAAAAAGTTATCGATAAATAAAAATTAAAAACTTTCGTATTCTTAAAAGATAAAATTCGAATGTCGGTTTTTTCCTTGAAAAACACCTAGCCAACTCTTGATTGTTGTATGTAACAAATTAGTCGTTTAATGTTTCGATTTAGTGACCCTTATAAAAATTTTCCTCATAATTCGGCAAAATTATTTCGTAAGCCTATGTTTCTGTGTTTATTTTCAACGTTGATGAGTCATAACTGAGTTTACGCCGACTACTGGTTATTCACTGTAAAAAGTAATTCCCAGAATTTTAAAAGAAAATTGAAAATTTTGCCGAAATTAATACCTAATTTTAAAAATATTAAAGAAAGGAAGTAAATATGGGCTACCCATTTTTAGTTTTTCTTGTAAAAACAATAAAAGTTCTGTTTAATACCATACGTACCCAACGATAGCTATATTAGTTAGTCACAAACTGTTATAATTTCACATTGATTAAAAAAAATAAAAAATTTATTATTTCGTAAATAGTGAGAAGGTGCACTTTTGTGTCAACTTGAAATTGGCCCTAAATATGGGCTACCCCCAAAAATGTGTGATACGTATTAGATATGTGATAATCAATTAGAAGTGATAATCAATCCTCTTGTTACTAATAAGTTAAAAGTATAAAAGTTATATCTTAAATAAAATAATAAACAAAATAACTCATAATGTAGAACGTGGTACATTAAACATTTACTTACCTGCCAAACTAAATGAAACGAGCGCCTTGATACCAATGGGGAAAACTCCATCCATTTTCCAGGCGGAAATATACGCCATAAAAATTTGTGCTCAAGAATGCCTGAATAAGGGCAAAAGAGGGCAAAAAATATGCATATTCTCGGATAGCCAAGCAGCTTTAAAGGCACTAAACATGTACATTTGGGTCAAAGCTTGCCTGGGAATGCTACGAAACCCTCAAACAACTGGCAGAAACCAACAAGGTTTCCTTGATGTGGGTGCCAGGACACGAGGGTGTTGAGGGCAATGAGGCTGCGGACTCTCTGCGGAGAGGGAGCATGCGCTCAATTTATTGGCCCTGAACCTTTCTGTGGCTTTAACAAAAGCCATCAGGTAAAGGCAATTAAGAGATGGGAAACCAAAATCAAAACTCGATATTGGAAAGACCAAAACTTAAGACAGGCCAAAATATTCATGAAATATTAACCTAAACGAACAAGAAAATTACTTGATCTCAGCAAGGTGGACCTAAAGACCTATACAGGGCTGTTAACCGGACACTGCCCGTTAAGATATCATCTTAAAAAAATGGGAAAGTCTGAAATCGACATTTGCCGTCTATGGTCAGAAGCACCAAAAACGGCCGAACACATTTTGTGCTTCTGCGAAGCCATTGCTCGCAAAAGGCTACAATATCTAGAACAGGTATATCCAAGACCTGCAGATATATCCCAAGTAGCCCCCAAAAAACTCTTAGGCTTCTTTGAAAGCCTAAAGTTTGATGTGGACTAAATTGCAAAGGGGATTCACAATGGATCTCATTGGTCGCAGTGATTTGAAAGGCAGTACCATGCCTCACAACCCCACTTATATTGTATTGTATTGTATTGTAATGCGAGCGCCTTCGCCAAATTTGCAAATTAAAAAAAAATGTTAAAATAAGGTCTCCTATGGAACCATAGACAAGGAAAGACCTCCAAAGCCGTTGCGGAATACTGTGATAAATGTGCCTAGCGCATCTGAGATAAACTTGCACATGTGCACTACTATTGTTGTTTTTGAAGAGTATTTTTAACCTTAGTTTTGTGTGTCAAATAAAAATTGTAAAAAATTCAACATAAAACAATAAATATCTACGAAGAAACGTCGAAATAGTATTTTAAAATTATTTTATGAGAATTTTTCGAGGTGTATAAGTTTCGGGATTTTGTACACCTACTTTGAGTACACCAGGGATTGACCCTTTGCTCTTCATAAAGCAACAATACAGGTTAGGTTTAAAGTTATAAACAAATACAGCAAAAAAACAATTGAAACACAGTAGAACTCGAAAAACGAACAGAACAGAAACAAACGACGATCTAACAGTACTGACAGTATAAACAAACTACTAATAATTCGTCACCCCAGTATTGGTTTGCCATATCTCTATTTTTGGACTTTTTTAGTGAGGGATTTTTGGAGATAAGACAAATGAATACTGGGATGATGAATTGTTTTACGACCGACAGCATTTCACAGCTGATAGAGATGCGTACTGCGCAAGCTAAGATATATTGCGTTACGTCATTTCGCTGCCCCGTTCTGTCACAAAATAATCTTGCGCAGGCTGGACTAATGGTTCTCTTTCCTTCTCTATGTATGGAACCCACTGAATCTTTTGAAAACCATCTTCCGCCAATTAGAAAATTTTAACAGTACTTTGTAAGCTTACCTTTTGAAGGAAGCCTAATTCCAATTAATTTTTTTTAATTCTTAAGAAATATTATGTATCAGGTTTTATTTGTCCTATTTTTGGAATATTAGGCTGTATCTTTCCTAAATAATTTTACTTAAAAAAATAGTTTATATAAACTTTTTAAAAACTTTTCATTCCTGAACTGACTAAACAAAATAATTAATTATAAAAGCCTCGATTTTAGAATAATTACCAAGAATGGCGATTTCTCCCGTTAGATTAAACAGGGACAAAAGTTCTACCCAAAAAGGATAGAAGACATACATACACTCCCACTTCCACCCAACCAAACAAATTCTGTATTTGTTCTTTGTGGAACAAATACAATATTTACTTGTCCAGGCGAAAAGTGTAAAGAAATTACTGGCGCCATCTAAATTTTAGTAGAATTATCTTATTCTACAGATTCACATTAGCTATGTTCGTTCGTGCCGCTCACTGCTACACCTTCCGGCCAACCAAATAAATACTGTATTTGTTGTGTGAAAAACAAATACAGTATTTATTTGGTTGGCTGGAAAGTGTAGCACAAATGAGATAGAGATAGGGTAGACGTCTGTTGTTTCATAATTCTAGTTGTAGAGAGCTCCATTTAGATTGCATAAGCATTGTTTAATTAAATAATAAAATAATTACAAAATACAATTTATTTTATACAAACATACAATTTATTAATAATAAATACAAAACAACATGAGTATTTTTTAGTAAGTTTTCATTTTTAAACAAACTATGAATATTATACAATATGTACAAAACATTACTAAATGTTTAAAAACAGTAAAGTTACATTTTTTTGGGGGGGCACAGAAACAATTTTTTTCCAAAATTTAAAAATTTACAACTTTTTACATGACGGCAAAAAGTTAAAGAAAAAAAAAAGGTCATCAGCTCCATAATTTTCCCAACTGGAAAATGGATTTTTCCAACTCGAGTAATTATGAGTAATAATAATAAATTAAATAAATAATAACAATTATATCAAGTATTTTTCTTACTAACTAAAACTATAGTATTGGAGATAAGCTTTAATTTAATATTTACAGCAAATTGCTGTACACTGATAAAAAGGATTTATTTGGATATGGCCAATTAAATTATTTGGTTGTGAGTAACTAATTTTATTTGAGTCAAATAAACATTTAGTTCATGTAAACAAATATTTTAATTTCAAAATAATTTATGAATGGAAAAAAATAGTTTATTTGACAGAAATAAAATTTATTTGTCACAACAAAATAATTCAATTGGATATATCCAACCAAATATTTTGTTGACACAAATAAACTGTTTTATCCCATACATACAGATAATAAGACAATTACCAGCTTTATTTTAAATAGATAAACTCAATAATAACCCCCGCGTGGCTTTTACTTTATTGAGTGGATAATTGTTTATTTTACCCAACTGTCATATGTCAAATTATTTTCTTGTAAATGTCATTAAAATTTTTAATAAAAATATGAATTCCTGACTTATGTATTGGATAAAACCTTGTATGGCACTCATGGGTAAACCGATATTGCCCTTTCTTACTTTACCCACTAGTATCATAAATAACTATTATCAGTGTATTAGCAAATCGATTTTCTTATACTTTCTTGTAGAATCAAAAAGATGTATAAAATTTAAATATGTACAAAAAAAATGATGGTTATTCCAATATTTTCTTACTTTAAATGATTTTTTTCGAGGTTAAGCTTTCAAAGTCTACTTCTACTAGAATAAAAAAAGATTACACCATTTTATTGGAAGAAAAGTCGCGAGTTTTAACTGATGAGGAAACTACAGACGAGGGACAAAATGTCACTTTTAGTCCAACAAAACATGCTATTTTTCTTCATATTTTTAACGTTTAAAGAAAAAATACAATGTAAGGATACACATCGTTGACTAGAAAATCACCTATGAATCAGGCAAAATTGACTTTTTGGAGCTGGTTTCAGTTTCAGCCTCGATTCCTCCATCTTTTCCTCCATTCCTGTACTGATTCCATCCATTGTAAGCCAAATTCTGGGCTTGGTGCTCGTCCCTGAAATGAACACCACCGGATTCACCATGGTAATCACCATGGTGACTGCTAAACTCGTGGTAACTTGGTGGTGGTTGTTCTCGGTAGTGGTGGGGTTGGTAGGCTATGCCAGAAGGTGAGTACTGTAAAATCGATGTTAATAATTAATTTTTGTCCAATTTAGGATGACACACTGATAGAAATGTTGTTGTAATATAGTCGACAACCATATTGTGCAATATGTTATAATACAGTGCGGTCCAAAAGTCACCCCCCCACTTTTAACTTTTGAACGAGTTGAGATATCGACTTCAAATTTAGAACTCTTAAATAAGACAACTTAAACTATCTTTTAGCATATATTTGATATTTTCAGCTCTTAAAATGTGGGCAGGGGGGCATGGGGGGACAATTTTTTAAACGGAAAGGGGGGTCGTGTGATACATCATTTTAAAGCTTATAAAATTCTCTATTAAAACTAACATTTCTTATTTTTTTTTAATGTTTTTTAAGGTCTTGATTTTTCAATTTTTTGTGCTAAAAAATTCGATTTTTTAAGTTTTTTTTTATAAATTTTTATTTATGTCAACTAAAATTAGTTTAAAAGTATAATTAACATTTTTTTATGATGAAATTAGGCATTTTTAAAAAATTATTTGTTTTTTTTAGAGGAATTTTGACATTAATACCCATTTTTAACCCCATTTTAAACCAATTTTTTTTTTAATTTAAAGATATGGAGTTAAATGGAGAATTTTATAAGCTTTAAAATGATGTATTACACGACCCCCCTATCCATTTAAAAAAATGTGCCCCCATGCCCCCCTGCCCACATTTTAAGAGCTAAAAGTATTAAATATATGTTTAAAGATAGTTTAAGTTGTCTTATTTAAAAGTTCCAAATTTGAAGTCGATATCTCAACTCGTTCAAAAGTTAAAAGGGGGGGAGTGACTTTTGGAACGCATTGTATAAATATGTTAGTAAGGACAGAAATTTTTAATTTTAAACAAAATTATAAAAATATTAATTTATTATTCCATCAATCTATTTTCTAATTATCGTACAGAGTGATATTTAAAAAAAATTATAAAAATATTAATTTAATATTCCATCAATCTATTTTCTAATCTTCGTACAGAGTGATATTGGTAGACTGACAGTTTCGGGCTGCTGGCCCTCTTCAGTACCAAGAGTCAACTCTGAACGCTGATTAAGAAAAAGTTTTTAGACTTTATTCGCAAAAGGAATATAGTCATTAGATTGATGTAGACTTGTGCGCGATCTATTGCTAGATGTAGACAACTTCTGTACTGAAGAGGACCAGCAGCCCGAAACTGTCAGTTTACCAATATCACTCTGTACGAAGATTAGAAAATAGATTGATGGAATATTAAATTAATATTTTTATAATTTTTTTTTTAAATTAAAAATTTCTGTAATTACTAACCACACGTTAGTGGTACTATGTGCTTGAGACACACAAGTCTTCAACTTGCTACCATTCAAAGTCTCCAGACTAGGAGAAGTATGAGTAGTTGTCTACATCTAGCAATAGATGTCACACAAGTCTACATCAATCTAATGACTATATTCCTTTTGCTAATAAAGTCTAAAAACGTTTTCTTTATCAGCGTGCAAAGTTGACTCTTGGTACTGAAGATGGCCAGCAGCCCGAAACTGTCAGTCTACTGTCAGTCCACCAGTCTACGGATTGAAAACAATTCCATTTTCCATGGAAAATCCTTAAAACTTAAATTACCTGTGGACCACTGTAGGCATTTCCAAAATTCCCAAATCCGGGATTTTGAATATTTGGTTTGCAGAGTTTAAAAAATCCGATCAGTCCAGGGATCACGATGGCGGCAAATCCAAGGATTTTCTTGAACGAGGCGAGGCCGAGGATCAGAGGCAGGAACAAAAGGAGTTTCAGCTTGAAGATTTTCAGGATCAGCAACATTGGGATGAAGAGTTTTTTCAGTTGTTTCCGTTCTGAAATTAGAAAAAATAATTAATAATAAATTACTTAAATTATTTGGTTGAAACTAGTATATTAAAGTCCTTTAAAAAGACAAGTTACATAAGACACTATTTAGGCGCGTCCATGTTTTCCATGTCAAATGCCAAATGTCTTATAGAAAGGGATCTTCCAAAGAACTTTTACCTCGAGAATGAACATGATGAAATCTACCGTATGCTTTGTTTGAAGCGTGAACCAACTACGGTGAGGGGCTGGTGGGGAGTGACTATTGTTTACACTTAGTACGCGTAAAGAGAGAGAAAGAATGCGTAAACTCACAGTCTAATGTCGTAAATTTTGTCAAGCAATACAGTGTTGCCGGTTGCAACACCTGCTTTAGATATTTTATTGTAAATTTTAAGAAATATTAGTTTTATTTGAGTTTTATATGAACTAGTAGTTTAATTTTAATAAATTTAATTATCTTACATTATCAAACATAATAATAGTGTCGTAGTATAGTAGTTTTTTAAAATTTTAATGTAGGTATAAAGATTTATCATAATGATAAAGTGAAAATTACGCAACATCGCTCTGGTCACCAGAAGGTCAAAACTAGCGATACTTATGTTTACACCAGAAGCAGTATCACGTACGTTTATGTAAACAAACAAACAAAAAGATGACACCATCATAAACATTGGTCTGAAATAACTTCTTGAGGTAAAAGTTCTTTGGGATCTTCACACTATTTTATCCATTTGCTCGTTTTATTTTGTTTACAAAGTAAGTACTTTAATTTTTAATAATTTTTATATGCCGGATTTAGGAAATTGATTATATTGATAACATTGACACTTATTTAATTTAATTTAAAAATTTTCATTTGTTTTCTTGTCATTACTAATTTATAATATTTATTTAGAATTATTTTGACTGTCAAGTTGTTTACTATGAAAACTTTTATTGAACACCGCATTATATTGCTTATTTGAAAAAAAAAAACATTTGTAGTAGATTTATCAATTTGTTTTCCTACGACCTAGTTAGTACTTAGTGCCTATTTTCTCGTAGCCTATGACAACGGTTGGAAAGTGACAATCTGCTGTCAGAAAATAAGTAAACGTCAAACACATAATCTCAAATTTTCGAATTAATTTTAAGACAATTTATGCATTTTTTACTCAGCTGCGACTCGTAAAAAAATAAGCACTCTCGTGCACTGAAAACTAAAGTCGTGTCATTTTAAGAATCCGAATGCGGTCCGTATCAAGTAGTTCCCTATACCGGCTGGAGTGTGGATTCGACCAGTGGCATACTAATATTTATAAAATCACTTGTAAATCACAGAAAAAATAAATTAAATGACAAAACACGGAGCTTATGAGATGTTGACTGTACACATTTTAAATTACGACGCGCCGTTCGCTGATATTCTTGTTGAATTCCTTTAGAGTGAGCGCAATTTCATATGAACGTACGGTGTATCTTACTTCAACCAAAGTTTTAGCGCTCGCTTCGTGATACGCCGTATTAATAAAAGAGATAGATAATATTAAGTTGGTCTCTGATAATTCTTACCATTCGCATTCTTAAAATGACACGACTACATGTTCGCTTACTCGGTGCGTAATATACTATTTATTTTTAGGACTTTCTTGTTGTTCCCTATAAAAAAATGTATTAAAACGTATTAAAACACGTTCAAACGATTCCAAATACGTTGTAAAAATTACTTTTCAATGCGTATTTGGAATCGTCTCTATCTGTTACAATACGTTTCAATATGACATTTTTTATAGGGTTTCCACCACTTTCTTGTTTTTAGAAATTAATTTGGCTTTTTCAATGTCAAACTATATTTTAGTTTTTTTATTATAAAATCATTATTTTCAAAAACTTACTAAATAAAGTGTCCTTTTTGTCTTCAATAACATCGATTTCATCGGCGATTTCGTCTATAAATCTTGGGGAGTAACGTCCGTCACTCGTTACTTCGTTATTGAAATCTACCTCGATGGCTGTGGACTTCATGAATCTTTCTGCCTAGAAGTTATATTTTGTTAGTAAATAACTAAAGTCTACATTTTATTAACTGGCACCTGGAATGTGTGGCGCGGGTAAGAGAAGAGGTAAAATTTTGCGTGTATTCTATAGGCGACCTTGCATTCCCAACATTCCAGCGAGGGGCCAGTTCGTAAAATGTTAATAGTACATAAAGAATATAAGTGTCAGTGACACCCTCATATTCTTGACACTGTCACCCCTATAAAATAATCTGATTAAAACAGATAATGCATACGTAATTACAGATTGAAGCAGCTAGATTCTGAATAAAAAATTGCGGATAGAAAAAAAATTAACCGTAAGGATTCCTTATAAAAAATTTAGGATTCAGATAAAAATAAAATCTAACTGTTTGAGTTTGTTTGAATCCGTTCAAACAATATGTAAAATTTGAAGGTCTCAGCATATGTTGAGACCTTTTTGCTATATAGCATAAAAAGTTGCAGAATCCGTCGTCTAAAGAAGCCCGGCAGAGTATCATATCCCCTGAAAATCGTATAATGTTCAATCTGTAAACGCAGACAGATACGGATTCAGTCTCAATCCGTATATACAGATTGATACGAATTAAAAATATATTTGCATATGCAGACATATACGGATTGAAAGGGTCAGTCTGTATTTACGGATTGATACGATTAAAGTTATATCTGTATATGCAGATAGATACAGATTCAGTGTCTTAATCCGTATATACGGATTGATATTAGATATTTATAATGAATATGCAAATACAGATTCAAACGGATAAACGAATTGAGACTGATTAGTTCGGATTCATTTTAATAAGCTACGGATTAAAACCAACAAACTAATAACTTTCTCTCCAGAATAGGCATTTCATTTGTAAAAACTGACAAAAACGTAGCCAACATATACATTTGTCTGTCTTACTCGCACAGCTTTCTTCTAACAGACAACAATAACAGTTACTGGTAATTGTTATTGTTCAGGCCTGAATATACCTACTATTTGTTTACAAACAAACCGAGATGTTGGCGATACTTTATATTAACGGTGTGTGTATTCTAGAGAGAAGAGTTGTTAGTTCGTTGATTAAAAAAAATACATTATCTATCGTTTGCGTATTCAAATTATGTATGTCCGAATCTATCTGTTTGAATCCGAATGTTTTTAGAATTTTGGTTTATAATTACATAATGCTAACGTTATAACAAGGGCGTAGATGTTTTCTTTTCTATGGGAGGGGGTAATACCAACATCGTAGATATTTTTTCCGGGATTAAAAATGAAAAAAATAGCCAAATACAAGTTTTACTATTTTAACAAAAACACATTTTTTAACACACCCCTTACTTTATTTGGTATTATAAAATTATATTGTTTTATAGGACAATGCAATACCAAAAAAAATTGTCCTATGGGAAGACAATTACCCCCCTTAAAACCCTCATCTACGCCTTGGCGTTATAAAGTGTAAACTCTAGGGTGCTTGCAACGTTTCATCTAGATGAAACGTTGCAAGCACCCTGTCAAAACATCGGCACTATTGTACACTAGAGCCATCTAGTTTGCAAATTTCAAACTAGGTGTTTTGTTGGATTTTAAATTCTGTATCTTTAAAACATTATATTCTTGCAAAAAACTGTATATAAATTTTTTTTATGGCTTAAAAAGAGTTTTTATTTAAAATATAATTTTTTGTCGGGTTATAAATATGTGAGATATGCTAAGAAAACCTTTTACTGCTTTAAACGCCAATATCTCGAAAACAATACGTTGTAGGAAAACGTTGTTTATAACATTTTTTGGCCAATTTAAAATTATCTTTTATATAAGTGCTAAATTAACCAAATACAATAATAATTGCCTTAATTATAAACAAAAAACGCTAAAAATACTCCTATTTACCCTATTTTTACCCCCTTACCCCCAATCGTTTACCCCCAAAATCTAATCAGCTCTTCGGAATACGATAAGAAACAATATGCAAAAAACCGCAAGTCGATATCTCATGTAGGAATTTTTTTTACTGATTTTGACTCAGAAATATTTATTATGTACCCAAAGGATACATTTTTATCGAATCACTTTTAATACTAGAAAACTTACAAAAAGAAAACAAATATTACACAGCCACCCAAAAAAAAAATCATGTGCTAGACACTAGAGCAAAGCATTTTTATTTTTTCGGGGTCGCTGAAACCGAATCTGACCTCAGGTCCATCAGGTGACTTTATTTCCTAGCCTTAAAAAGATCTGAATGTAGGGTAATTTCGCACCCTTTTTTTAAGTTTAGAAAAATAGACGGCTTTGCGTAAAGTTTAAGATTAGCAACTGGCAACACTGTAAGATTTGTTTTTTCAACCAGTCGACTGCAGACGCGTCTTCTCACTTCGGATCAGCTTGTAAAGCCGCGTACGGGTAAATTGTTAATTTTTGTGGTTTTTGTGTGATTAAATATTGACCATTACAGATATTAATCGTGTTTGAGTACTGTGGTTGGTTTCTTCAAGAAATAAGGTAAGTTTGCATGCGTTTTTTAGATTTTTTGATCCGAAAGAGTAATTTTAAGGTATAAACATGATTTTGTGAAAGATTTGTATTGTATGTGTAGATAATACATTAATAATGTATTAATAATATTATATAATCATTTGTTGACAATAAGTTTAACAATAAGAGTTATCATTGTCCATTATCGCATGTTTAGAGCAAACATATTAATAAATAAAGCGGCAAGTGGATGAAGGTATTCTGTAACATTTTTTAAAATTTTGAAATTTTTAATGAATAAAGGCCCTTCTATGATATATCATTGATAATATCAATCATATCATAATATCAATCATATCATATCGTCGATATAATTATTTCTATAATTATTGTATAACAAAATCGAGGGGCTGACCGCGAGGAAATCTTTTGTAAAAGCCAAAGGAACTCAGGAGGAACTCAGGAGGAACTCTGAAGAACTCTGGAGGAACTCCGAGGAACTCTGAGGAACTCTGAGGAACTCTGAAGAACTCTGGAGGAACTCCGAAGGAACTCTGAGGAACTCTTTTGTACAAATTTCAGACGCGGTCAGAAACAATTATTAGTTATTATGAAGGGGCGCCAAGTTTGGTAGAAACCGTCAGGGACAAAGCTTTTTCCTGAAGGTAAATTTGAGGCGCCAATTTTTGTTTTGAAGGGGCGCCATGTTTGGTAGTAACCGTCAGGGACAAAGTTTTTTTCATGAAGGTATTTTTCGGGAGCCAACTTCTTTTTTTGTAGGGTCGCCAAGTTTTGGTTGAAACTATCAGGGACAAAGCTTTTTTTTGAGGGTGCCTTATTGGCAGTAGTGCTTGTATAACGATAATTTCTACGGCTTATTTGCCAAAAATTACCCCTTCCAGAGAGGAATTCTTAAGGAACACAGGAGAAACTCGGAAGAACTCCTAAGGAACTCAGAGGGACTCCGAAGAACTCGGAGGAACTCGAAGGAACTCCGAAGAACTCGAAGGAACTCTGGAGGAACTCTGAGGAACTCCGAAGGAACTCAGAGGAACTGAGGAGCTCTTTGCAAAAAGGCACTCTTTTGTACAAAGAGCTTAGCGGAGTAGTAGTGGAAAAAGTGCCCCAGCTCGGAATGGGCTTATATTTATGGAAAAGGTAGCTAACATAAAGACTAATTATTTCCCAGAGTCTTAGCCCCAAACAACCCCCAGGGGGGTGGGAAAATATTTTTTTACTCCAAAACGTTTTATTGTTTTTCTCCGGTTTTTGTGATCCGATCAATTTGAAATTTAGAATACGAATAAAGGGCAATAAGAACATATTGCAAAAAAAATATCATACATTTGCGATCATTCTAACCTATGAAAAAAAATACTTCTTTTTTTCGAAGTGGTCAAAAGGGCCATAACTGATCTTAATCATATCCAAAATTCATTTTTTTTTTCATGAGGTAAAACAGTGTCAAAAACACTAAAAACTGCGTCAGATGCGCATTTGGTTGCATTTAAATTCAATTTGTTTTTTTTTAATTATTATTATTTTTAAGTTTAAACTATAGTAAATAAATTACAATTATCAATAAATAAATATTCAAAAATATATATTCTAAATAAATAAAAATTGGAATCAATTTGTAATCTTAAATAACGAAATTAGATTTAACTTACAAAGTTAAAAATTAAATAAAACATAATATGTTATATATTAATATATAACATTTTATGTTATGTTATGTTTTAATTATTACATAAATAGGTATAATATAAAATAATAGAAAGAAAAATACATATTTTCTACTTAACCAAATAACGGCATTAGATTTAACTTAAAATATTAAAACTTAGAAAAAAAACATAATATTATTATTTATTATTATATTATCTTATTATGTTATGTTATGTTTTTATTATTGTTATGTTTTTCAGTATAGTTATTTTTTTGTAAAGATGCTAAGAAGTAAAGCTGTTCTGGACTTGAGATGTTCTGAAGCAGAGATGTTTATGCCTTTAAAAAAAAAGGTGAATGCCCAATAAATAATGCTTCTGCGGCCGCCGCCGCCGATGATCATTTGCCATCACTTTATCGCCCGTCGGCCGCCGGGACATTGTTTGTTGGGTCGGTTTAAAACTAAATAAATAAAAATGCCAATACATTTTTAAGTAAATTATTTACATGTCAATTTCATTGATTTTCATTTTTGTAACTAGATTTGTTTTTAACTTGGTTTTTTTAAATGCCTTAGGTATATTAATACTATAAAACCTAGATAATTTAATTTCAAGTAAAGATATTAATACAATTTTTTTTTTCTTATTTTGCATTTTTTATTAAAAACACTAAAAAAGTACTTCTATATAAATTCACGAAATTAAAATATGTAGGTAGATACTTTTTTACTTTTTTTACTTTTTATTTTAGAACTCATTTATTTTTATTGGTAGTCTCAGTTTTTAATTTGTACGACGCGTTAGTTATAGTGGATTTAGCATGCGGTCGGCATTTAAAATCAGTTTTTTATCTTTCCTGAAAATTTTAATTTTTGTGACATCCGCCCTTTATGAACCAAGACCCTGATATGTATTTTTGTTTTTATTAATACAGGGTGTTTCAGAACTAACGCACTTCCTTTTAAGGCGTGATTCTACGTAAAAAGTATAAAAAAGTTAATATAAATATATATCCAAAAACGGTTTCCAAGGTTAAGTTATAAAATAAAAACCGAATTTTTGGAGCAACTTTTGAAGGGGCGAAGATCCCTTAGAAACAGTTTTTGGATATACATTTTTAGGAACTTTTTTTATATTTTTTATGTAGAATCACTCCTCAAAACGAAGTGCATTAGTTAGTTGTTTAAGATTATAAACTGAATCCAATTTTTATTTTTATTTGTTTACTTAGAATATATATTTTTTGTTATTTATTTTTGTTGCTTTATTACAGCTTAAACTTAAAAAAGTAATAAGATATTTTCAAAAAAATCAAATTGAATTTAAATGCAACCAAATGCGCATCTGACCCAGTTTTTAGTGTTTTTGACACTGTTTTACCACATGAAAAAAATTGAATTTTGGATATGATTAAGATCAGTTACGAATACATAACATATAAAAAAATGGCGGGGATGATATTCCAAAAATGGCCCTTTTGACCACTTCGAAAAAAAGAAGTATTTTTTTTCATAGGTTAGAATGATCGCAAATGTATGATAATTTTTTTGCAAAATGTTCTTATTGCCCTTTATTCGTATTCTAAATTTCAAATTGATCGGATCACAAAAACCGGAGAAAAACAATAAAACGTTTTGGAGTAAAAAAATATTTTCTTACCCCCCTGGGGGTTGTTTGGGGCTAAGACTTTGGGAAATGATTAACCTTTAGATTAGCTACCTTTTTTATAAATATAAGCTCATTCCGAGCTGGGGCACTTTTTCCACTACTACTCCGCTAAGCTCTTTCAGACGCGGTCAGCCCCTCGAATAAAATGAAAAATCTAGTTTCTTTATTAGCGTGTTTTGAACGTTTTAACAACTATCAACTATAAAAAATTAATTTGGGCTGGATTTTTATTGAATTAAAAAGGAGATGGCAGGTTTTCTACCTTTGAGACAAATCTCCATCAAGGAGTTGCAGGTTTTAGGTATACCTACTTACCTACCCTTTACTTACTTTTCTCATTGCGAATTTGACTAATGACCCCCACTCGTCGTCATTAGACCTTGGACTTTCAGAAAACTCGTACGGTTCTTGGGCATTTTGTCTGACTTCCGTTTCAGGCAGGCGGATCACTCTTGCATTTTCAGTCATTTGGTAAACAGGCTAAAAAGTACAAATATTTAATACTTGAAATAATACTTATTTATGTGGATTTAGGGACGTCAAGTTTTTATGGTCCTTACATTTTGTACAGTGTTGAAATGGGACTTTAATGAACGGTTAGGTGCAAAGTAGTGGAAAAAATTAAGTATATTTCTCTGATATATTATAATTAGGCCAAGAATCAGGTACTCATAATATAAACGCGGAAGGAAACGATATTTTTTATTTCTACATTCAAGTACAATCTAGTAATTTAAATAATTGGAAATAAAAAATAGTGTATGATACACGGACAAAAACTGTTTTTATGGCGATTACGGGGCTTGTCATCCGAGCTCCGACAGCGAGGTTGGCAACTGTAATAGCCCAAAAACAGTATTTTTCGTCCTTGTTTCATAAAGTACTATTATATGTGTTGTCTAAAGTCCATTCAACGAGAGAATACGACTCTGACGTCACAGCGCGTTAATAAAAAAGCAGTTTGTAGTGTATTTGAACCTTATTTATTAAGAACCTTATTTATTAAGACATAATACATAATTAAGCCTTATAAGAAATAAGTTTCAATTACCCTACAGAGGACCAAAAATACTGTTTTTGAGGATTACGGTTGCCAACCTCGCTCTCGGAGCTCGGATGACAATCCCCGTAATAGCCCTAAAAACAGTTTTCGTCCGTGTCTCATACACTATTTTTTATTCAATTGTAATATGTAAGCTTTTGAATGGTAATTTCCAATTATTTAAATTACTAGCTTGTACTGGGGATTTGGGAGGCATAGCGTAGTGGCTAGCGCGTATGTATAGCAAGCCTACTAGCGTGAGTTCGATTCTCACTGGCGCCGATTTGCCTTTTTCAGTTAATTATAAATTCAAATTTGACGAAGGCGATAAGTGAAACGGACCCTCCCTAGAAACTGGTTCGAAAGTCAGTATAAGCCGGTGGTTCTCTCTACTACTAGCCCACATAAGTCCTGGACTTAGGGGATGCTTAATTAAGTAGAATAGTACGAGGTTAAACAAACAAACAAACTTCAATGTAGAAACAAAAAATATCGTTTCCTTCCGCCTTTACATTATGAGTACCTAATTATAATACATATCAGAGAAATATACTTCATTTTTTCTACTAAAAAAAGATCGTTCTCTGGTTGAAAACTTACTTTTGTAAAAAATTCATCAAAGGACTTAAGTGCTTGAGATTTAAAACACTCTGCCAAATCTCCATTTAAGCATTGACCATTCGTCCTTGCAATATAAGGATCTACGTCTGCTCCTGTGCCTAATCCTACCCAGTCTAGTAAATTTCGACCTAAAAAAGGATATTAACTATTAATTATGTTCTACAAATATTGCAAAAAATAAAAAAATAAATGGATAAAAAAATTTATCCAATACATACAGATAATAAGACAATTACCAGCTTTATTTTAAATAGATAAACTCAATAATAACCCCCGCGTGGCTTTTACTTTATTGAGTGGATAATTATTTATTTTACCCACTCAACTGTTACTTGTCAAATTATTTTCTTGTAAATGTCATTAAAATTTTTAATAAAAATATGAATTCCTAAGCTATTTATTGGATAAAACCTTGTATGGCACTCATGGGTAAACCGATATTGCCCTCTCGAAAATTAACCTGCTTGGCTGACGCCTCGTAGGTTAATTTTCTCATGGACAATATCTTACTTTACCCACTAGTACCATAAATAACTATTATTCATAGATCAAAGCTGTTTTATAAGTCAAAGCGTTAATAAACCTCCAATAAAGTAGAAAGTGCGTAGCGCCGACTTTTAGTTGCCTTTAGTTATCATAAAAAAAAATTGACAGGTCCGCCATCTTGATTTTTATTTTTACTTTTTTTAATTATGGGAATGTTCAAGTATTACGTAACGCTCCTAGGGGAGGTGGGGGTCATTTTGGAGTGTAACGCCCATATTAATGGTATAGGAAAATAGCGTTACAGGGGGGTGGGGGTCCAAAATGATCAAAATTTGCGTTATGTAATACTTGAACGTTCCCTATTATTGTAAGACTAAATTCCAAATTTCAAGTTTCTAAGCTTTTTCATTTAAAAGTTATCGTAAAATTAATTCTTTGACATGTCCTCCATTTTGTTTATGGGGGAGGGGGTATTTTATAATCTTTTTATAATCTGTGTTTTATATAAGTTATGTGTCCCCTTAAATATACAAAATACAAGTTTTCTATTTTACTCATAAGGGAACGTTTAAGTATTACGTAACGCAAATTGTACCAAAATTCATACACTTCATACCCCGTTTCTCGCGTTATTATATATTATAGAGATTTCATATTTTGGCCAAAATATGAAATCTCTACAGCCTTGAATAACGCAAGAACCGAGGAATGAAGTGTATAAATTTTGGTACAATTTGCGTTACATAATATTTGAACGTTCCCTAAACATAATAATCATAGAAAATAAATACCGTCCTTCAAGGGGGGCTCGTAGATAACTTTTTGGATTCTTTGTGTAGTTTATGTGTATCTTTATGTAGATGCCAAATTTCAAGTTTCTGGCTAATGCCGAACTACGTAAAACATTACAGACAAACATGCTTGTTTAATTGTACGCCGTTTTGTTCGACTTTTAAGTAGTTCCCAGATATAAACTAGGCACCAGCTTATAGATCATCTCCTAAACTATCATAAAACGCAAAAAAAAAAACAAAAATGGTAAATTTTGACATTGTCTTCTTATAAACAGTAGGGTGTTTTATTTATGTCCACTACCAAAATTAAGATTAATCTTCATTCGATAAAAACGAAACTTTGGTGACTTATATAATTTTAAAATGGCGGATTCCATTTTTTTTGTTTCACTTCCGGTTTCGCCGGTATAAATATGTTTTTTTTTAATGGAACACCCTGTAATTTTTTACAATTTTGAATCCAGCTGAAAATTCTATGTATAAAAAAACAGTTAGTCTTTTTTTTTACTTCTTTTACGTTTTCGTTATGTGGGTCCACATATGATTTACCGTCCAGTTTTATAATGGCGCGGTTTTTCGTTTTCAAAATTATGACTATCATATCCCGTCAATTTTAAGTAAGATTATTTCTTGATATAGAGAAAAATAACTTTTGTATTTTTTTTTTCAATTTTAAGGGCAAACTAGATGAAACGTTACAAGCACCCTGTCAAAACATCGGCACTATTGTACACTAGAGCCATCTAGTTTGCAAATTTCAAACTAGGTGTTTTGTTTGATTTTAAATTCTGTATCTTTAAAACATTATATTCTAGCAAAAAACTGTATATAACATTTTTTATAGGGCTTAAAAAGAGCTTTTATTTAAAATATAATTTTTTGAAATCGGGTTATAAGTATGTGAGATATGCTAAAAAAACCTTTTACTGTTTTAAACGCCAATATCCCGAAAACAATGCGTTTTAGGAAAACGTTGTTTATAAGATTTTTTGACCAATTTAAAATTATCTTTTATATAAGTGCTAAATTAACCAAATACAATAATAATTGCCTTAATTATAAACAAAAAAACGCTAAAAATAGAAGTTTTACCCTATTTTTACCCCCTTACCCCCAATCGTTTCCCCCAAAATCTAATCAGGTCTTCGGAATACGATAAGCAACAATATGCAAAAAACCGCAAGTCGATATCTCATGTAGAAATGGTGTTTACACCCAGACAGACAGACAGACAGACAGACAGACAGACAGACAGACAGACAGACAGACAGACAGACAGACGGACGCAAAATTTTTTTTATTGATTTCGACTCAGAATGGTCTAAAACGTCGAGAAAAGTGAAAAAAAACGTGGTCAAAGATTTTGACTTTTCGGCGAAGATTTCAATACATCGGCACTCTTAGTAGCACTAAGTGCCGATGTAATTTAGGTTCAGGACACCCTAAATAATAACATTTCATCTCAACAATGAACAGTAAAGATGCTCTATAGATCTAAAAACCAAAATTTAAACAAAATAAAAAAAGAATTTGACACGTACTGTATAATTATTATAATTATAATTTATTATATTTATTTGGCACCTTACCTTCTCTGTTATCATCTTGTATCACATTATCTTGTTGCGGTAAAATATTCTGCTGTTGTCCGTAGGATTGGAAGACCGCCAGCGTCACACACGACAACAAAAACAGCCATTTTGTCGAACTAAACATCTTCTTTAGAAGAAAAGTTAACTTTTCTTCTCACAACGTGGTACTACCTTCTCGCAAGCAACAATCCGCTGGGTCACTAACGGTACTTCTCGCCGGTCTCACTTACACTTAACTCACTTGGAATATTTAAACAATTTTTGTGGCTTTTAATTAATTAATAAAATCCTTTATTTAATCACCACAATTAAGAAAATATCAAATAAAATAATTAATAATTTTAACAAAATTATATCAACTATTTTTTTTTGTGGGTTTTATTTCATTGGTACTTGCTCCAAAAACAGTTGGAGGAATATTGGTACTTGCATACAACTCGCGGGTGGTTTATATAAAATATGGTAAAGGATTTTTATGTTTTGGATTGCCCAGTTAAGTAACATGTTACTTAACAGTAACGTTGAATCATTTGCTTGTGTTTGGGAGAAAGTGAAGAAATCATAACCTTGCTTGTGAACTAAAGATATAAGAAGGTTTGAATTAGCTGTAGTAGATATGCATGGGTTTTTTTTCCTGGAAATCCTGCTAAAAAGGATGACCTTAACACGATTTTATTACAAAATTAAAGTGGGTTTTACGTCAAATATAGATTTGCGTATTTTGTCCTACTTTTTTTACTTAGAACATTTCCAAACCCTTAAAACTTGTTGTAATTAAGTTTTTCTACTACTGCTTTAGAATGTAAGCAAATACACACACTTTTCAAACACAGAATGAATGAATTCTAGCTGTAGATACGGTATGAATATTCCATATCAAGTTTTACAATGAACACATGTAGTGCCATCTCTCAAGTAAAGAAAACTGTAGCAAAATTAGCAAAAATATATATATTTTACCATGAAATATTGAATAATTTAATGCAATTTAAAGTTTTGCGTTAAAATTACATAAAGTTTATTAGTTTTTCTTAATATTTAACCAGTTTTTTATCAATTTAGTTCAATAAATTAAAAATGCTCCATCTATTGGTCAATATTTAAACCTGATATCTGTCACAACAATCTGACATAACCTTCAATTTTTGCATTATAATTTCTAAATATGTGCTAGAATTAAATAAAAATCTTTTTCAAGGACTGATTTGATATAATTATTAAATAACATTAATTGCTTTATTTAAAAATATGTGTATTGTTGTATTTACAATGACGAGTCACAAAAAAAATTGTTTTTAACCTTGTCCGCAGTTTAAAGCCATACAGTGTTTCATATTTGCAGTCGAAGAAAAAGTATAGTCTACAACACGTATGGAATAGTCATTCCGCGCTCGCGGGACCGTCATACTCACCTACCGGCTCGTATGTCAAACTTTCCGCTCGCAAGGAAAATTGTCTTTTGCATACTAGTTGTAGAATATACTATTTTGCTTTCCCCTAACATTTCAGATAAAAAATAGAATAGCCATGCGTCGGTTTGTTTGTCTGTCTGAAAAACTGTTACCACGAGATGACCCCAGTCCGTATTTTCAGGAGATAAATCGGCAAGTTAGACGAGTTGTCAGGACAACATCTTTTCTTTTTTAGTTAAAAATAGTGTGTTGTTTTTTCTTTAGTAATTAGGTTTGTTTGGGTGAAAAAAAAATTGGTAGTAGGCAAATTTTTAAAGGTAATAATCTTTTTTCTTTTATTTTAATTTATCAGTTTTGTTTAGGGGTATTTCTGTACGAATCCATACCACCTTGGTGATTGAATGTCACTGATTTTCGTTAAACTTTTTTTATATTCACCACTCTAATACTAAAAGCCTTATGTAAAAAAAAGAATTAAAAAAAAATTTTTGGCTGAGATATGTCTTTTTTAAAATTTTGTAATTTTTCAATTTTTGACGATAAAGAAAACAGCTTTATTTTCAATTTATTACTATAAATCTGAAAATTTTAATCCAAATTTGATGAAATTTGGCGCACTAATGTAAACTTAGATGACAATCTTGAATTTTTTATAATTTTTTTTAATAGTGGGTTTCTGCTCTTCTTCTTCTTCTTCAAAAATATTTTTTTACGTTTTTTTATAACTATGTTTAACCCGATTTTTCGTAAAGTGCCCCCTCTACGATTTTTCTCAAATTTTGGTCAAATGTACTTCTAAGTGTCCTTTTTTCAATGACGTAAAATTTATTCTGGGCAAATTAGGTTTACTATATATTTTAGCCATTTTAAATTTTTACGACAATG
The DNA here is from genome assembly GCA_958510825.1 of Brachypterus glaber. Classification (NCBI taxonomy): domain Eukaryota; kingdom Metazoa; phylum Arthropoda; class Insecta; order Coleoptera; family Kateretidae; genus Brachypterus; species Brachypterus glaber. Next base: position 111,511,915 of record OY294044.1, on the reverse strand, counting down.
AGGAATTGTGCTGAAAATAGCTGTTTTACAAAAAAAGGCACATATTATTTTTTATATGTTTTTAATAGTTTAGGTCAAATGCTTCATTTTAAGACAAAAACAAAATAATTAATTGTTGGTTTTTTTCAAAAAAGGCGTTTCCCTTTGGAAAATTGTATAGCGGTTGTGCTTGAAAAAACAAAAACAACATTTTGTTGGCCCCTTATGGAAAATTGTCAGATAACTGACAGAACCAATTTAAAACTAATTTTACCTATTACTTTTACCTTTTTGTGTTAAAATATGTTTAGAAGCGAAAAAAAATTGCGTATGATCCAAGGACGAGAAATAATGTTGCTCGGTCGCATGCAGAGATTGAGATATATTCCTCGTCCTTGGATCATACGATATTTTTTTTTCGCTTCTAAACATATTTTAATATAAAAAGGTAAAAGTAATAGGTAAAATTAGTTTTAATTTGGTTCTGTCAGTTATCTGACAATTTTCCATAAGGGGCCAACAAAATTTTGTTTTTGTTTTTTCAAGCACAACCGCTATACAATTTTCCAAAAGGGAACGCCGAAGTAAAACAAAAGACAAACTGTTAACAAAATTGTCACTTTTAACTTAACAGTTCTAACCGAACAATGTCACTTTGGAATACAAGCAAATAAAAAAATAGTTCATTATATTTTAGCGATGGATGCGCTTCACAAAAATTTAAAAGATTTTGATAAGGTTTGTATAATAATTAAAGTTAAATAATAAGACATAAATAATATGTAAATAAAGAATTAGTATGTTAAATAAATTAATATTTTTTAAATTAATTTTTATTAAGGATTTATCCCCGGCATAGAAAACTTTTCTCTGAGCTGTGAATTAAAAAAAGATTTATAAAAAAAAAAAGTTTCTTACTCTGACAGTTTACCAACTTTCAGGCATTTTTAAGATCAAAAACAAAACCAAAAAACATATTGTGTTAAAAAAAAAATAAAAATAGTTTTTGATGTTAAAGACTTAGTATTTAACATAAGCTAACGTTTACACCAGAAAAAAAAACGCCTACAAAAAATATAGAAATAAAAAAGTAATAAAATTGTGGACACGCCTTTTTTGAAAAAAACTAACAATTAATTATTTTGTTTTTGTCTTAAAATGAAGCATTTGACCTAAACTATTAAAAACATATAAAAAATAATGTGCCTTTTTTTGTAAAACAGCTGTTTCCAGCAGACAATTCCTCATTGTCGTAAAAATTTAAAATGGCTAAAATATATAGTAAACCTAATTTGCCCAGAATAAATTTTATGTCATTGAAAAAAGGACACTTAGAAGTACATTTGACCAAAATTTGAGAAAAATCGTAGGGGGGGCACTTTACGAAAAATCGGGTTAAACATAGTTATAATAAAACGTAAAAAAATATTTTTGAAGAAGAAGAAGAAGAGCAGAAACCCACTATTAAAAAAATTTATAAAAAATTCAAGATTGTCATCTAAGTTTACATTAGTGCACCAAATTTCATCAAATTTGGATTAAAATTGTCAGACTTATAGTAATAAATTGAAAATAAAGCTGTTTTCTTTATCGTCAAAAATTGAAAAATTACAAAATTTTAAAAAAATCATATCTCAGCCAAAATTTTTTTTTAAATTCTTTTTTTTGCATAAGGCTTTTAGTATTAGAGTGGTGATAATATAAAAAAAGTTTAACGAAAATCCGTGACATTCAATCGCCAAGGTGGTATGGATTCGTACAGAAATACCCTTAGGTGGAAAAAAAGTTTTGGTAGTCCGAAAATCCTCAAGGAGTAATGAGTTTTTTTTTAATCAGTCTTTTAATCAGTTTTTAAAAGTCCAAATCTTAGGTGAGTCGGCAAATTTTTAAAGGTGATAACCTTTTTTGGGGACATAGTCGGCTTTTTTTTTCGGCAAATTTTACGTCCACACGCAACGAACTAACAACCCTTCTCTCTAGAATAGGCATTTCATTCGTACAAACTGACAAAAACGTAGCCAACACATACATTCGTATATCTTACTCGCATAGCTTTGTTCTAACAGGGACAACAATAACAGTTACTGGTTATTGTTATTGTTCAGGCCTGAATATACCTACTTTTTGTTTACAAACAAACCGAGATATTGGCGATACTTTATTTTAACGGTATGCGTATTCTAGAGAGAAGAGTTATTAGTTCGTTGGTTTATGTAGAACATTTTATCTGCAACGACATAAAAAATGAACAACAACTTCCCGAATTTCAAAATATAACCAAAATTTCAAATATAACCCAGATTTTCCAACTTTTTATTTAAAAAAAATTGAAAATCGAAAACCTGCTAATTTAGAAATTCTAAGAACAAATTATATTTTGATATATTTTACAGTCATCTCTTCTTTTTTCACTGCAATTAACCAGTCCACAATTTTAACACGGTAAAAAATAAACCAAACACAAAATTTTGTAAAAAATTAAACTTTTTATCGACATTGACATTTGCACGGAAAACGTCAAGCGATAGGCCAGGTCTGTTGCCAACCCAAAAGAACAAAAAGTACAAACCTCTTATAGGCCTATAAGAACACGCAAAATGCGTGTGATTATGAGCTTATAAGAGTCGCAAAATAGAAAATAGTATACTACGCACCGAGTACGCGACAACGAACTAACAACCCTTCTCTCTAGAATACGCATACCGTTAATATAAAGTATCGCCAACATCTCGGCTTGTTTGTAAACAAATAGTAGGTATATTCAGGCCTGAACAATAACAATTACCAGTAACTGTTATTGTTGTCTCTGTTAGAACAAAGCTGTGCGAGTAAGACAGACAAATGTATATGTTGGCTACGTTTTTGTCTGTTTTCACAAATGAAATGCCTATTCTAGAGAGAAGAGTTATAAATTCGTTGTCCACACGTCAAAAGAGCTAGGAACGTTCCTGTAACAAATATTTTGTTGCAAAAAGCTAATAGCGATGGAGAAAAGAAATCGAGTAGTATTATCAAATTTCTTAGACAATTTCACAAACAACATAGGCCAATCAAAACCTTGCATTTTTAGTTTCTTGACCAATCAGATCAAAATGAATCTAATAATTTTTTTACATGTGCAATTATCACTTGGTTACTATGGAAACAAGAAACTGACAGTTAAATCTTAATAAATGTTATATTTTTGCAAAATTTGTTTTTAATTTGTGAAGTTAATTTATTTTTATTGATAGGTAATATAAATGCTTATTTTATTACCAAAACATCCTAGGTATAAACCCTAATTAATTTCAGATAATATATTATATTTTATGCACTTTCCATCTTAAAAGCTTTAAATCACTGATATTTATAAATTTTAATTTATTTAATTGAATCTTGGTATTAAAAACAGGCCACTCAAAACTAATTTAAACACTTATTTATTAAAAATATATTTACACTAAAGAAGTAAATAATTTACTTCTTTTAAATGACGAAAATCAAAACATCAAATGACTACGGTGGCACCAGTACAGCGTTGCCAAACTTTATTAGAAACCGATGGCAAATTGTTTTTTTACTGGTAGAAACACCCGTTATTTTATTTATTTTCAGTTGAAAACTAAACTTTTTAAACAAAAACAGCAATGATTTTTTTTAATGCTAAAATATATGATAAAAACTATTTTATTGGAATAATCTTAAGCATAAAATATCCCTCAAGCAAAGTTTAGACTTGGTAACATTGGCGAACAAGTGAACATCGTGGTTGTAAAAAGCGCGGCAAATTTGAGATTTAAATTTTTAATACCATTCGTGCATGTTGAATTATACATAAATTTTTTACTGTATATAAAAAAACATTTAGCTTAAGGAAATTGCCAAGCAAAATATTTTTTTAATACAGTAAAAAAATTGTCGATAATTCAACATGCACCTATGATATTACTACTGACAATTTTTCTCTGTCCGGCTTTTTTAGCGGTAAATAATTATAATTATGTCTATTAATTACGTCTCGAATGGGCATAAAAAAAATATTTCCAGAAATAATTTATTACATTTTGGGGTAGAGGAGGGGCCTGAAAAAAATGATAATAACATTTTTTTGTGTAATTTTATTTTACCTTTTAGGGAACGTTTAAGTATTATGTAACGCAAATTTTGATCATTTTGGACCCTACCCCCCCCCTGTAACGCTATTTTCCTATACCATTATCATGGGCTTAACACTCCAAAGTGACCCCCCAACATTTTTTGTGCAATTTTATTTAACATTTTTTTTTCTATTGTAAATAATAAAAAAATACGACGAAAACAAAAATTTAACCCCCCTTTTACCCCCTTCCCTATAACCGATTTTGCTTAAATACCAACTTGTCAAAGATAATATAAAAATACATCTACATACTAAATTTCTAGTCGCTAGCTCAAAGCGTTCTTAAGACCGACAGACATCATTATTTTTATTGCTTATTTTGATTTTTTTCGACGTTTCAGGAAAAAATAAGATGATTTTTCACAATACCTTCTTTTATGAGAAAGTAAAAAGGAAGACCTTCCTGTGTGATATCATAAAAAATTACAGAAAACCCTGTGCTAAAAACTTATCCGACTTATTTTAAATCTGATATTGAAAGCTTTTAACTATACTATACTGGAAATTCAATAAAACCTGCAGTGACTCATACCTCTGCTGCTTTCGTATAAGGGGTCCGCCTTTGCGAAGTTGGACGAAATTACGCGAGTCGCACCCGAACTGGTATGATCTTCGCTTTTTACCACACATTCAAAACAGAGTCACTGCAGGTTTTATTAAATTTCCAGTATAGCGGCAGCTTTATTAATTTTTTTAATTATCTAAACATGCTCGGAAAGAATTATCGAAAAAGAATATGCATTTTGAAATAGAAAGAACTCGTGAATAAATATGTTTTTGATTTTAAACGCCTCAATTATCTAATACAAAATATAAACAAACAATTATTGTATAATAGATTATGACATATTATGTAACTTATCAAAATAATGAATTGAATCCATTATACGTGATTAAAAATAGGATTTTCCAAAAGTTAACCTCAGCCGGATCTCGGTAGGTAAGTATACTTTCTCCAATTTTATTAGGAACGCTTTCTCAACAGTTGCTGCCTTGTTTATACTGATATTGCATATCGCCTTTTTATTTCAATACGTATATTTTTCGTGATTTAAAGGTGTGTCCTTTATGCCCATCATATTACGCATTTAAATTTTCTCCACCGTAAGCAGCTATTTTGAATTTTTAAATTTCCCGCCACCAGAAGCAGGGAGCGTACTTGGCCATATTGTGATGCCGTTAGGGGGCGTGCCGTAAATGGGGTAGTGGAAGGGGTTCGCACAAGCACCCCATACCTACTACTTTTGCCTAACACTTCTTAATTTATACATCAGTAAAAGTGTATCTTAATACTAATTTAAAAACAATAATTTCTTAATTCCCTAAAGTTAATAGTTTAATATTTCCCTGTATGACCCAGATGACTGGCTATAGGGTTATGAAAATTAAGTTACAATAATATATATATATATAATAAATAAACATAATATATACATAGTTTTAAAAGTTATCATTAAGATATTCTTCTACAAAATAGTACGCCTTAGAGATAAGTAGCCCTTTAAAGGCCACTTGCACCAAATTTTGGTCTGGGATTATCTCAACTAAACCGAGTTTAAGTTAGAAATGTTGCGTTCTGATTGGTCGGCCGTCAACTTAATCCAAGTTTAAAGTTAAACCATCATTGGTGCAAGTGGCCCTAAGATATATTTTAAAATTATTTATAGAGTTCATGTTACTTAATGTATCAGGTAATTTATTTACAATATTGACTGTCATAAAATACGGTCTTTTTTCGTAAAATGTGGTGCTGTGCTGAGGGGTAGATAACTTATTTTTATGCCTAGTTTGCATTCCTCTATTTATTTCTGAGTTTCTAGTAAACATATATTTATTCGCATGCCAAAAGGTACAGATATTACAAGTATAAAGTAAATAAAATGTTAATATATTTAATGTTATAAAGTGTGGTTTGCAGTGTTCCCTGTATGAAATGCTGGATATGGTTCTTACTATTTTTTTCTGTAATACAAACAATCTATCCATAGCAGAAGAAGCTCCCCAGTTAATAATGTTGTATTCTAGTCTACTTCTAATATAGGAGTTATAATAGAGAAGTAACATGCTTCTATTAACAGTATTTTTTAAGTTCCAGATAACAAAATGAGCATTTTCCAATTTTAAAAGCTATTTCATTGATGTGCGGTTCCTAGGTTAAATCTGAATCTACCTTTACACCTAAGAATTTTATTTCATTGGTCACCTGGAGTGATTTATTTTCTACTCGCACAAGTATGCTTTTGTTATCAATTTCCTTATTGTGGCAACCAATTTGAATTATATTCTATAATTCTGGATTTAGAAAAGGCCTTTTTCGTCGGTCCAATTTTTCATTAGGTTTGCTGCAGTATTTGCGGTATTGACAAAGCTCTCAAATTCAGAGTGGACAACTGTAAAGAAGAGTCATCAAACCAAACTGGCACACATCAATATTTTCTAGATTTTCGTTGTTTTTTATACAGTTGTTTAAGTCGTTATTAAAAATTATAAAAAGGAAAGGAGATAAAAGCCCCCCTTGGGGTACACCGTATTTTATAACAGAAGGTTTGCTTTTAAATTTTCTATTGTTTTTTTCACCCTTTAGTTCTATAAATTGCAGACGATACAAATCACTCTAGGGTAACACCTGCTACGCCATATGATTCAAGGGTTTAAATGAGTTCAAGGTGATCTATGACATCGAAAGCTCCTCTGGGTCAGTTGGTTATGTTTGGTAAACTATTCCTTCCTCATAAAAAATCTCGTGGCGTTAGGTCAGGAGAGCTTGGTGGTCAAGAAATTATTTCCCTGTTTCCAGTTTTTTTTTGGAAAACTAGTATTTAAATGTTGAGTGATGGAATTAAACCATGAGGTAAAACTTATAATACTAATATTCCAAAAAAATGGATTGGAAACAGGGGAATAATTTCTTAGCCACCAAGCTCTCTAGACCTAATGCCTCTAGATTTTTTATGAGAAATGAATAGTTTACCAAACATAACCAACTGACCTAGAGGACTTAAAGACACGCATTACTAATGCTTTTGAGACTATTAATCCGGATATGGTATATGCAGCTAGCAGAAGAAATTTAATGTCACTATTTAAACACTGCATAGTGGAAAATGTTGGTAATTTCGAGTATTTTATGTCATATGGATGAAGTAAATTTTAGAATTTGGCCAATAACACAATCAAGTTACCTTTATTTTTCAAATATCAGATTTTTTTCAATATTACTTTTTTTAATTTTTTGGAACTATTTTAATAGATATCTCCAGAACGGCTTATCCCATTTTAAAAATTAAAAATAAAATTTAATCAAAATAAAAATATCTTTCAAATAATGTATCACATGACCCGTATTGCTATTTGATATTTAAAAGTTGGGGTTTCTGGGGGTTAGGGGGTGAGTTTTAGAACCTTACCGATTACAAAAATAGAAAGCTTACTAAAAATATCTAACTAACCTGCTTTTTAGATTTTTGATATCTCTTACAGTTTTCAAGATAATGTCTGTAGGAAAGTTAATGGGACACCCTGTATATTTGTTAATAGATTTGCTTATTTGAAAACTATCTAAACTTTGGTCACCAGAGGGCGCTCTACTTTAAGTAAGTGTGCATAATAAGCACAGAACAAAAAATAAGATGATTTAGGCAATAAAAAAGATTTGATCACAATATTTATGAGAAAGTAAAAAAGGGCGACGAACGACAAATAGCATAGGGAACGTTCAAGTATTACGTACTATACCATTAACATGGGCATAACACTTCAAAATGACCCCCCCCTAGAAGCGTTACGTAATACTTGAACGTTCCCATAGATGTGGAATTATGCAGTTAGCGCTAAATGGTAAGCATCGTTTAGCAAAAAGTTTTAAATTAGCATTTTTAATACTTAAAAGAAATTTTAATTCGATAACATTAACATTGGGTGAACCTGAATTTTGTAACAGTTATTTAATAAGTTAAAAATACAACTAGATGAAACGTTGCAAGCACCCTGTCAAAACATCGGCACTATTGGGAAAACTAACTATTAGAACAGGGTAGCATAACATAATTACAATTTTACTACTACTCCTCACTGCACAAACTAACTTGTATAATATTTATATTAAACTTCAGCTTTTCTTGTACACTTAATATATAATTAAAATTAATAATAAAAATATGTTTTTACTTGGATGCAAGTTGAACTTATTAATTACAATTTTTGATTGATTTTAAAAACAAATGCATGGAAGTTTAAAATTTGTACACTAGAGCCATCTAGTTTGCAAATTTCAACTAGGTGTTTTGTTTGATTTTAAATTCTGTATCTTTAAAACATTATATTCTAGCAAAAAACTGTATATAACATTTTCAATAGGGCTTAAAAAGTGCCTTTATTTAAAATATAATTTTTTGAAATCGGGTTATAAATATGTGAGATATGCTAAAAAAACCTTTTACTGCTTTAAACGCCAATATCTCGAAAACAATGCGTTTTAGGAAAACGTTGTTTATAACATTTTTTGACCAATTTAAAATTATCTTTTATATAAGTGCTAAATTAACCAAATACAATAATAATTGCCTTAATTATAAACAAAAAACGCTAAAAATAGGAGTTTTACCCTATTTTTAGCCCCTTACCCCCAATCGTTTACCCCCAAAATCTAATCAGCTCATCGGAATACGATAAGAAACAATATGCAAAAAACCGCAAGTCGATATCTCATGTAGAAATGGAGTTAGAGAGTTTACACCCAGACAGACAGACAGAGACAGATGGACGCAAAATTTTTTTTTACTGATTTCGACTCAGAATGGTCTAAAATGTCGAGAAATGTGAAAAAAACGTGGTCAAAGATTTTGAGTTTTCGGCGAAGATTTCAATACATCGGCACTCTTAGTAGCACTAAGTGCCGATGTAATTAGGTTACATAGTACATTATATTACTTTATCATTAGTTAAACGAATAAATTAGAAATTTTAAATTGAAGCATAAAATAAATATCAGAAAAAAATGCTTAAGTAAAAGTATTAATTGCCAATTTTTTTTTTTTTTTCATTTAGCACTCAAAAAAAAAATATTTGCAAAATTAATTAGGCATTAAAGAAAATTGGAAAGATATGATACAATGTGCTTTAGCCAAAAAATAAATTTAGTTAGTTTTAAACTTGGAAAACAGACGTCGCGACGCGACGCGTCGCCTTATTTTAGTATCTATTTTTTAGTAAAACATTGCAAAACGTTTTATTTTTCATAAATAAGTGGCCGTTTATTCAAAAACGCATATAATTGATATTTTGCAAAAAGTCCCATTTTTAGCAAATAAAAGGCCCATGTTTAGCAAAAATGGCCTATTTTAGTCGATTTTTACCAAAAACTACCATTTTTTACCAAAAAGGCGTTTTTATTAAAAATATTGTAATAATAGTATATTGTTTTACTAAGAGGAAAAGTGAAGCTTTTTTTTACTTTTTTTTGAATTTAATTTATTCAGTGATAAAGTATTTTTTTTTTTAAATAGGCCAATAAAACCCTTTTGCAATAAACTTAAACCTTCCTTAACTCATTTTAAATTTTTTTCGTAGGCTAAATCGTACACTTTCCGCGATTTCGATGGTAACTTCTCTAATGTAGCATTTGCAATTTCGGAGAGATTTGTAGGTGTATAAACCAAAAAGTCAACCACCTGTTTACATAATAAACAAACAAGTTGTAGAGCGAAATATTATGATGAAAAGTCTAGCTTCTGAAATTCAATCACCTTTCAACCTTGAGATATTACTGCATAATGCCAATCTGACAACAGCACTTATAATTACTGAATTTATCACAAAAATTCAAAAGAATTTATAATCCTATAAACATATCCTCAGACTTACCGCTTAATTACACATCCTTATGCTTCTGTAGTTTGTATCCTAAGCTTGTGCCAAATTTTTAGACCGTAGATTCGCTTAGCTTTCCTTTATATCTTCTAGTTAGGTATTCAATCAGTTATATATTACAGCTCAATTGATTACTATTACAGCTCTCACGATTTAACAGCCCGCGGTCGAAAATGGCGGAAATATTCAATACAACGCCAAAAAATTAGAGAAGAAGAAGAAGAAGAAACAAACAAGTTTGATGTATGGCTGTCATCAAAGTCAAAGAGTGCTGCCGCCAGTGGTGGTTTTGCTAACTAACTTTTTTTACGGCGTACCATCATTTTCATAGAAAACGCTCACATCACAGAACCCTGAGGTACCCCAACATTTTAAATTTTTAGTTGTGGTATATGTACTTTACTAAGATTGACACTGACATTTTCCGTAATAATTAAGTAAGGTTAAAGTACAGTCTATATTATATAGTGCAAGTCATATAACTGTCTTTAAGCATATATGCTTATAAGCAAAAAGGTTAACAAATTTTATTATAAATGATATTTATACAGTATGTCTCCAGATAGAGTTACAAAGAGGAATTTATTTTTTATTTTTGATTTGATCTAAAAAAAAGTCACTCTTTATAACTTGCCCTGCTTGATTTTAAACTAAAACACTAAGCGCTTTTTGTACAACTCTTACGGTTCATGGGATAATGTTCTTTTCTTCAAAATAGTGTCTTCAAAAATATAAAGAAAAAAAAAACATCATCAAGAATGACTTATTTTAAGATATCCTAAATAAAAAAATCCTCTTTGTAATTCTAACAGTTGGTTTGTGTAATTTGGTGTAATTTTTGCGTGCCAAGCCTCAATGATGCCCTGTCGTAATTCTTCAGCATTATGACCCAGGAAAGTTAGTTTCTTCCCTCGCTCTGACTCCGGTATGGAAAGGGTTTTCCCGCAGATAATTCATTAATTGCATATCTTCTTCTGCACTACTCATTCTACTTCGACCAGAACCCCGCTTTCTGCTAATCTGTCCAGTTTCCTCAAGTTTTTTCTTTGCTCGCATTATAGTGCTGTTTGCAACATTTAATTCAGTGGCTATTTCACGTAAACTTATCCCGTCATTTATTCTTGCTGTTATAATACATTTTTGATAATTTGTAAGCTGCGGCATAACTAATGTGAATTATTTTGACAAGTAATGTCATAATATTTGACAAATAAATGTCAAAGAGACCTTGATAAAGTTCAATATAATCTGTAACATTTTTAGGTGTAAGCGTTTATTATGAAAACGATGGTACAACAATGAACTCATTTTTTTACTGTAAAAAAATAGATCACTTCTAACTAGTGTGTTCAGTTATAAAATATGAACATTTTAGTGCGCTTGAAGAAAAAAATATTTTTTATGTTTTATAATATCCTTTATTTAAATAATTTATAGTTTATTTTTAAATCTAACAAATAAATAAATTAGTTTTCAATAAATAAAATTAGTAAATAAATATATTACCTACACTAGTTCCTATAAACTAAACTTTTGAGCAGACACTAGAATTTGTAGGTCCTGAGTATGTATACTAACCAACTAATTATTTGGACAATACATTATTTAATTATTTTTCTTTGACATCCCCATGGGCAAAATTACTTTTTCCAACCACCATCTTATTTAAAATATCACTTAGCAATCTATAATATTAGGGTGGTCCAAAAAAAAAATATTTACTAATCTTTTCTATTTGTCGTAGTTAGAACGCCCTTAGAGGTACTTTTAGGGCCCTAAAAACCCTAAATGCAAATATCTATAAAATTCGTATAAAACCAGCCCTAGTATTTGTAATTTTATAACCTTGGTATCTAATTTTTTTCTTTTTGAGTATAAAAATAAGCCTGCCTAATCAAAAGATTCTAACTCGTGCCAACAAAGCCCCGAAAATGCCCCTAAATTCAAAAAAAGTGCTTTTTATATTATTTTTTGCTACTTAGGAATTATAAATATTAAATAAAAAGTTTATATGTCACATTTTTTTCTACATAAGCCTATTTTAAAATAACTAAAATAGAAATATAGAAAAAAAGTTACCTAAAAGCTTTTTTATTTAATAGTTATAATTATTCAGTAGCAAAAATTAATAGAAAATGCAATTTTTCGGAATTTAGGGGCAATTTTGGGGCCTTGTTGGCACGGGTTAGACACTTTTGATCCGGCTAAGATTTTACAGGCTTATTTTGGTGCTCAAACAGAACAAATATAGATATCAAGGTTTTTACATTTTATAAAATTACAAACACTAGGGATGATTTTATAGGAATTTTATCGATATCGATTTTTAGAGCCCTAAAAGCACCATTTAGGGTTCTCTATATAAATTTTTACTCTAAGGGCGTTCTAACCACGACACATAGAAAAGATTAAGTAAATAAATTTTTCTTTGGACCACCCTACTATAACATATTATCCACCGAAGGGGAAGGGACAAAAAAGTTATAACAATTTAAAAAGTATCCCGCTCTTTGTGGGGCAGCCTGTATAACGACATTCTCTGCTAGTATTCTGTATTTTAAAGAAAGGTCAAAGTAAAACTTTTTAAAACGTAAATTTCTTTTCTTAAATAATGTTTTTTTAAGTAAGGTATGGTCGTAGGAAAAATAGCGTATATTATAGCGTGTAAAAACTCATTTCGTCGTGATTCTGTCCATGGGGACATAACCTGTTCAAGTTTAAACTGCCAACTTTGTAAAAAGAAAATATCTTCACAGGATTTCTTTTTATTAATTAAAGTGCATTATATAAGTTATAAAAAACTTTTAATATGGCATATCACAACCACTTATAAAGCTAGTCTTACATTACAATATTTTGACCAAATTCAAGTTCGTATCAAAATGAAATTGACCAATCAAAATCGCTGAAAATAAAAGACAGAGGTTCTATTGGTTAATTTTATCTTGATAGAAACTTGCGTATTGCCAAGGGGCTGTCCATATATTACGTAACGCGCCTAGGGGGGGGAGGGGGTCAGAGAAATTTTTACAGTTTTTTCAACATAAATTACTATTTAGTGGCCCATAATTCACCTTTTCACACAAAAATTGACGAAACTATGCATATTTAAATAATATTGTAATCAGTAAAAAAACTGTTGACATTGATATTAAAAAAAAAAATCTTACGGCCCTGTTCTTGCGTGATCTTGCCGATGAATCATCGGCGATGATACATTTTCGCGCGGGATGTGTACGCACAGAACACCAATGTGTGTACTATTTTGTGTACCTGTGCATAAACAATATACGTGTTATATGTGTAAAAAGAGGTACCTAGTATTTTTTCCCTGTGTGATATTGATTATGAATATTTTTTTAAAGTTTGAGTGACTTTTTCGTTTAAGTACATTAAGGGCTATATGTATTATTATAATAAATATGTATCATTTTTACACTGTCTTTTTACCGTCTTGCATTATGCGGAATTCTGTATGAAGATATGTTAGAAAAAAAAATACAAATTTTTATATTGTTACGCGTTACACAGGGGGGAGAGGGGGTCAATTTTTTTTAAAAATTGCGTTACGTAATATATGGACAGCCCCCAACATTTTCCTAATGTATGACTAGCTTTACATATAACTTTTTTTCTACTACCTGATTAAGTGCTAGCTTACATATTATTTAGCGTTGTCAAGGCTTGTTTACCTTGGCAACTAATAAAATCAGTGAACTCATTTATTATTGACCCTTGTTAAACATTGTTTATTGACGATGGTCAATAATGAAAAATTTTTGAGACAACTACTAACTTTTTTCAACTTATTTTTCAAGCTGACAGCTATTTCAAAATAATTTTTAAACTATTTTTAACTAATATTTGGAGTTACAATCTTTAGGTAGTAGAAAAAATAGTATATGCACCACTTATGCGAACTGTTTTAAGTGTTCTCGACTGATTTTTTGCCTCGACTCCGTCTCAGCAAAAAAACTTTAGACTTACTACACTAAAGACTTAGTTCGCATATTAGGTGAATAATATACTATTATTTTACTATTGTGGTTATTAAAATTTAATTATTATTTTTTGATGAGATAATCCCAAAAATTTGTAAAATGAATTAGGGAATTTAATTCTTAAATTCTATTCTTCCATCAATCTATTTGCTGATCATCGTACAG
>OY294044.1:111281956-111497561 GCA_958510825.1 Brachypterus glaber | reverse complement strand
AAGCGATTATAATTTGCTTGGTATGTGTGTTATAGCGCTCCTAGCTATAATTTTTTTTTTCCGTGTATGTATAATGCAATTATACTCGCCCATTTTGGAAAAAAAACTCTTTTGTATCTAAAATCATTCAAAAATATACTATTATTGATATTTTCTGCGTTAATAAATAAAGAATCCACTAGACCTCCAACTGAAGCATGACAATAAAACAAAACTCAAAATTATATAATAAAAACTACATTTAAATATTTTATTTGCTTGGATGGCTATCCGTTCCGTAAATCATACAATTTTTTATTAGAAAATTATTACTTAACATGATATGTAATAATTATATTATTTGAATAACATATATTTTTTAATCTCACTCATTTTATTTGGGTTATTTGCATATAACAAACATTTTTAGCAACCCAATAGGAATGCTTACAGTTAGATTAGAAAGAGATAGAAGTGTCACCCTAAGGGAACGTTCAATTATTACGTAACGCTCCTAAGGAGGTGGGGGTCATTTTGGAGTGTTACGCCCATGTTAATGGTATAGGAAAATAGCGTTACAGGGGGGGTGGTCCAAAATGATCAAAATTTGCGTTACTTAATACTTGAACTTTCCCTAAAGAGCAAAGATCACTATGTTTAATCAAATATATAGGGACCCTAAACGTAAATTGAATTGGGCTGAAGAATTCAATTCTGAATGTATATTTCATTTACGTTAATTTAAAACTTTAGGGGGAGGGGAGTCTGACCCAGCGTTATCTTGTGTAAAAACCATCTCTGATAGCACAAAAATCTTCTAAGAAGATTCTTAAAATAAATAACCGGAAGGAGAGCATGCTTAGAAGCATGTCTATTTTGCTCAGGATATTCTAAGAACGATTAAAGAAATGCAAAGGATACCGTTTTAATCGTGCTGGGAGTTCCTAGGAAGCTTCTTATAAGCCTCCGCATTAAATAAGAATGTTTTAAGAAGCATGTTAAGAATGTTCTTACAAGTAAGTACATGTACTTTTAAGAATATTCTTAGCATGCTTCTTAAAATATTCTTATTTAATGCATTTAAGTAAAAAATATTGAATATTGCGCACGCGCAAACAAAGTAGGTAGGCGTTTCAGAATTCTTCATTAATGTAGTTTTTCTCTTTCTTTCAAATATATTTTATAATACTAGATCCTTTTTATGGAGTGATATCATAAATTTAGACATGGCTAAGATTTTTACGTCTTTGTGATAAACCTAATAAATAAAGTATATTAAAATCTTTAGATATAGTATCCATCAGGTAAGATTCATATGCGATATGCAATTTTACTGTAAAAGCAAACTTTCCACCAGACATAAAAATCATGCGCCACACAAAAATCCAATGTTTAGAGAAAAAAATAGCAAATAATTATCAATTTAAAAAATAATAATTTTAATCTTTTGTCTAAAACTATATAAAATCACGTTATGCCTAAAAACACATCCATTTCTACTACTACTAGGGTAAAACTTATGTTATTAACAACAATTTTAAGAATATTTGTAATTCTAACCTAATAAAATTAAAATAATATAGACGCCATATTACTATTCTAAAAACATTCCCATTGGAATGTTTTAAGAATATGTATTTGGGAATATTCTTAGCAAAATACTCTAATCATGCTTAGCATGTGCACTATAGCATTATTCTAAAAATATTCCCATTAGAATATTTTAAGAATATGTTTTGGTAATATTCTTAGCAAAATACTCTAATCATGCTAAGAATGTTTAGAGTAAAATCACTTATGCTACTACAGCAGTGCACCTTTTAAGAACATTCTTAGCATGTTTACAGCATTATGCTAAGAACCTTTTCAAGGGAACGATTAGAAAACTTTCTTAGGATGAAGTGTGTTATCAGGGATACTGCGCTATGAAAGTACTCAAAAATGACAAAATGGATAAAAAAATCGAGTTGCTTTTCATCCGTGAAACGAGTAATACGTTAAGCGCGTTTAATTTTTAGCATCAAGTGTTTTAGTATTAGTTATTTATTTATTTATTTGCTATCTTAGATATGCCCCGGGTTCGATTTTATATATTTTATAGTGATTGTATGGAAGATGTGCAGTAAAATGACTAACATGTGATTATATTGGAGTAAGAAGGGAATTTTATGTTTTTTAATCATTTATAATGCTGATAAATTTTGATTTGGAAGCAACTAACACGTAAAGAAGTTTTTATACGTACAAAATTTTTTATATATACTAGCGCATGCGCAAATATAATTACAAATTAGAAAAAACTGCCTTGGCAACAGCTAACACAACCAACAGTAAACACGAAAAGGGAAGAAGGAAAAGAAAAGGAAAAGGTCTTACAGAAGACTGGAAATTTTATATAATCAAAACAGGAGTGAGCATGGTGAAAAGCCAGACAAGAACCACTCTTGGTGAAATGAGTAACTAAGAGGGATCTGGCTAATTATCTCACTGAGAAAAGGCCAAAATAAAGGAAGAAGAAGAAGGATAAAAAATACCTGCTATTGGCCACAGCAGCAGAAGTAGAAGAATCCATGTTTGAACTGCTGGCATCCGCGTCCGCGGCGTCAAGTCCATCGTGGGCGTTGTACGGCCCTGTATCTTTGAACTCAAAATCTTCGACGCTGTTTTGCTGGTGGTTGTTCACTCCTGCGGACGCCCCTGACACTCCCGAGAAGGTGGACAGACCCTTTCCTACCAGCTTACCTAGAAAATTGGATCCTCCTATAGGATATATTAATGTTAAAGTGTAAAAGAAAAAAAGGAGACTTAAAGCCAAAAAGATAAAAACTGATTTTTTTTACATCGGCATTTAGTGCTACTAAGAGTGCCGATGTAGAACTGTGTGGACTACTATACTCATATCCAGATAAATTCATTGTCATAAATGTTTATAGACCACCCAAAGGGGACGTTAGCTTATTCTTTACACAACTCGCTTTAGCCCTAAATTATGCTGTATCAAAAGCAAAAAATGTTATTTTATGTGGTGATCTCAACATAGATTACCAGGAAAATTGTACAAACACAAAGCTTCTTATAGACCTGTTCGACTCTTTTCAATTAAGTACTTCATCAAGGGAGTATACGCGAGTTTTTACTGATAAAAATGGACATACAAGCAAATCTTGTATTGATTATATGACGTGGACTTCAGCACTTAATAGATCAATCTGTAAACTAATAAATCCAAACATTGCTGATCATTTTGGTCATTCTTTAGAGATTAATCTGGTTAATAACGATAATACTGCTGAAAAACAATGTGTGGAGTACCATAAACGCCTAATTAATTCCAAAACTTTAAGTGCCTTTAAAACTAATCTAGGTAATATTGATTGGTGTTTTTTAAAAAACCTTAATGTAAATAATGGCTTTAAATGTTTTTTAGATAAAATAACTCTTAGTTTTAATAATTTTTGTCCAATAAAAAAGGTTAAAAAAAAATGTCAAAATAAAAATTGGTTGACAAAAGAAATTATAGATGAGAGTACAGACTTAAAAAAAATGTTTTGGTTAGTGTCCGTAAGTAAATGTCCAAATTTAAAAAAAGAATATAACTTAAGGAAAAGGAATCACAAATATAATATTCAGAAGGCAAAAAAGGCTTTTAATGAAAATAGGATTAATAACTCAAAGAATAAAAATAAGGAAATTTGGAAAATAGTAAATAGTAATTTAGGCAAAGAACAAAAGAAACACAAAATAAAACTAAATGTAAATGGTATTATTTTAGATAAGGATCAAGACATTGCAAATACATTTGTAGACTTTTTTGCAACTTCAGTTAAAGAAGAAATGAAAAATCACTTTGGAGAAAACGTAACTCTCCCCTGTACATATGGTTTCCATGATTCAAAAGTAAATTTTAACCAAAGTCCCATAACAGAAAAAGAAGCCTTAAATGCTTTCAATAAATTAAAAAGTAAGAAATCAAGTGGATTTGATGGCCTTTCAGTCCAAACGCTCAGTAATATATTTAACGTTATTGTCAAACCTTTTGTATTTTTAGCTAATAATTCCCTTTCCAAGGGCATTTTTCCAGAAGTTTTTAAAACAGCCATAATTATTCCTCTTTATAAGAAGGGTGATAAGGAATCCATAAATAATTATAGGCAAATAGCGCTTCTGTCAACTCTTTCAAAGGTACTCGAGAAAATTATTTTTGATAGAATTATAAATTTTTTAAACCTAAACAATATACTTTCTGACTGTCAGCATGGTTTTCGTTTGGGTAAGTCAACCGAAACTGCAACGTGGGAATTTTTAAATTTTGTTAATTCTAAACTAGACTCTGGACATTTTGTTGTTTCTTTATTATTCGACCTAACCAAAGCATTTGATACTGTTAGACCAGATTTTTTATTAAGAAAAATGAGCGAAATGGGTTTTCCTGTGAATATTCTTAATTGGATTGAGTCGTACATGAGTGCTAGAAACATCATTGTGTCTTTAGGCGATTCCAAATCTCATTCTCGTAAAACCGACACTGGTGTACCACAAGGATCAATTTTAGGACCACTTTTGTTCCTATTATTTATAAATGACATAAATCTTTTTATTACTTTTGGAGTGTTAATATTGTTTGCTGACGATACCACCATATTGTTATCTTCAAAAGATAGTGAAGAATTAAGGCGTTTAATTTTTCATGTAATAGAGGAACTTAGTGCGTGGTGCCAAAGAAATAAGCTTATCCTGAACTGTAATAAAACAATGGCTATAAACTTCTTTAATAAAAAAAGACTACCAGAAAGTTTCTTACTTCCTAATAATATTAAATTTGTACCCTCTGTAAAATTTTTGGGCACTACTATAGACGAAAATTTGACTTGGGAACCTCAAATCGACATTTTGTGTAAAAAATTAAATACTGCCTACTTTGCTATCCGTCAGTTAAAGGGCTCACTGGATAAACCAGCCTTAATAAATGTTTACTACTCTTTGGCATTTTCTCATATTTCCTACAACATTATGGCTTTTGGTTCTGCGGCCTCTTTTTCAAGGATTTTTATATTGCAAAAGAGACTTGTTAGATTAATTTTTAATCTTAGTTATAGAGAAACTTGTAGACATACTTTTAAACTAAACAATTTATTAACCGTGCCGTCTATCTATATTTTAAAATGTGTAACCCATGTAAAGAAAAACTTTTCCTTATACTGTAAAAACTCTGCCTGGCATGGCTATGATACACGAAATAAAGACTTGATTACTGTCCCTTTGCACAATACTACTAAGTTTAAAAGATCTCCATATTATAATTGCTTATCCCTGTTTAATGCACTACCTGCCAATATTAGAAACATAAATAAAATAAATTTGTTTAAGGAAAAAGTAAAAGATATTTTAGTAAATGAATGTTTTTATAATCTCAGTGAGTATTTTTCTCATAATTTTAATATATGACCTCATGTGATTTATCACTTGCAGTAACCAAAAATTATAAATATTATATATTTATTTAAATACCTAATCATTAAGTTTGTTTCATATGATATATAATTCATATAATATGAAGTATTATTATTCGTGTATAAGTTTTTTTTTTGTTTTTTTTTTAAATTTTTATTTATTTTTCTTATGTACGATTGTTTATACTTTATATTTTGTATTTATTTTACATTTTTTTATTGACCTGCCATATGTACTTTTGTATCGACATGGTGTAATAAATATTCTTATTCTTATTCTTATTCTTATTGAAATCTTCGGCGGAAAGTCAAAATCTTTGACCACGTTTTTTCACATTTCTCGACGTTTTAGACCACCGTCTGTCTGTCGGTCTGTCTGTCTGGGTGTAAACTCTCCATATCTACATGAGATATAGACTTGCGGTTTTTTGCATATTGTTTCTTATCGTATTCCGAAAAGCTGATTAGATTTTAGGGGTAAACGATTGGGGGTAAGGGAGTAAAAATAGGGAAGAACTACTATTTTTACCGTTTTTTGTTTATAATTAAGGCAATTATTATTGTATTTGGTTAATTTAGCACTTATATAAAAGATAATATTAAATTGGTCAAAAAATGTTATAAACAACGTTGTCCTAAAACGCATTGTTTTCGAGATATTGGCGTTTAAAGCAGTAAAAGGTTTTTTTAGCATATCTCACATATTTATAACCCGATTTCAAAAAATTATATTTTAAATAAAAGCTCTTTTTAAGCCCTATAAAAAATGTTATATACAGTTTTTTGCTAGAATATAATGTTTTAAAGATACAGAATTTAATATCAAACAAATACCTAGTTTGAAATTTGCAAACTAGATGGCTCTAGTGTACAATAGTGCCGATGTTTTGGCAAGGTGCTTACAACGTTTCATCTAGTTTATTTACAAAATATTTTTATTTTCTACTATAAAATTATATATATTTTTAAAAATAGTGCCGAGTTGAGAAAAAGCTTTATTATTTTGTTGGCTGCAAGTCACTTCTAGGTACTTTTTTATTTTCGTAATTTTAATTATGTGTAAAATTCTAAACCAGCTGAACAGTTGCAAGCACCTTGTCAAAACATCAGCATAAGGCACTAATTTGAAACGTTATGAAAAGGAAAGTTGTGTGATCACGTGAATAGGCAACCATTAATAAACCTGCATAATTTATTAAAGTTTGAAAGTCTGTATCTCCAAAACGTTATGTTCTAGCAAAAAACTGTATTTAACATTTTTTATAGGGCTTAACAACAGCTTTCATTTAAAATATAATTTTTTGAAATCGGGTTATAAATAAGTGAGATATGCTAAAAAAAACGTTTTACTGCTTTAAACGCCAATATCTTGAAAATAATGCATTTTAGGAAAAAGTAGTTTGTAACATTTTTTGACCTATTTAAAATTATCTTTTATATAAGTGCTAAATTAATAAAATACAATAATAATTGCCTTAATTATAACCAAAAAACGCTAAAAATATTAGTTTTACCCCATTCTTAACCCTTTACCCCCAATCGTTTACCCCAAAGTCTAATCAGCTCTTCAAAATACGATAAAAAACAAAATGCAAAAAACAGCTTGTCGATATCTTATTTAGAAAGGGAACGGGAGCCTTCTTCGAAAAATTTACCGCGAAAACAATTATCGCGAAAATATTTCGCGAAAAAATTACCGCGAAATGTTTTTTTTTCGCGCAAAGGATTAACAGCGATAAAAATTTAACGCGAAAAAATATTAAAGCGAAATAAAAATAGCGAAAACTATTACGAAGAAAAGTTTAAATAGCTAAATGCAATTACCGCGAAAAATATATACCGAAAGTAATAGCCGCGAAAATATTTAACGCTCAAAGCAAATTCCGAGTCTAAGTTTAAATTATAAAAATACTTTTTTTATAATACTTTTTCGTTAGCTACGCCAAGTTTAATATATTATATTACCAATTTGTTTAATTAAGTTTAATAATTGCAGAATTAACAAAATTTTAATATAACTAAATTGTTTGGTTTGGTTTTTAAACATATACAGTGCGTGCATTAAGTCTGGAATCACCCGATTAACTTTTTAGTTACAAGTAAAACACAAAAACTCTCGGATAGGTCGATTTTTATTTTTAATTTTGCAAATTATGGTGTAATAAAAGTTATTAAAATTTGGACCCCCTTGCACCCTCACCCCCCAACTTTTTTTTTTCAAATAGCAACCTACCCCTTGTGACACTTCGTTGGAAAGGGAATTTAATAAGCTTTCCAACGGTGTATAATAAAGCCTAATTTGGTAAAGGGCTAATGATAAAATGCACAATTTAGTTTATTATAAAGACATGTAAAGTATAACTTTAGTTCACTATAAATGTTCAAATTGATGTGCTTCAGCTCTTTGACAGTGGACAGTAAAAAAACGGGATTAAAATCGATTAAATAGTAAACATAAAATTGGTCAATAAAAAGAAAAAAAATTGCATTTTTCAACAGGGTATAAAATATTACAATAAGTTTCAAACAACCTTATTTAGATTCTCAGGAAGGTGCCAAGTAGGAAATAGGGCAACAATTACCATATTATGCGTAATATTTCACACAAACAATGTTTAAATAAAACATGCGTTTTTTCATAGACCCTTTAACAAATTAGGCTTTATCATACACTGTTGGAAAGCTTATTAAATTACCTTTCCAATGATGTATCACAAGGGGTAGGTTGCTATTTGAAAAAAAAAAGTTGGGGGGTGAGGGTGCAAGGGGGTGCCAATTTTGATAACTTTTTTTAGACCAAAATTTGCAGAATTAAAAATATAAATCGACCTGTCTGAGGATTTTTGTATTTTACTTGTAACTAAAAAGTTATTCGGGTGATTCCAGACTTAATGCACGCACTGTATGTAAGTAAAATTATAATTATATTACTAATAAATATAATATAACATAACTAATTTCTTTATATTGGTGTTAAAATTTTAATTTTTGAAAAAACATATATATGATTAAACTGTTTGGTTTAGTTTGTTTGGTTTTGTTTTTGATAAAAAATAAAAACAAAACTATGATTATAAAATAAGCGTTCCATTCAAAAAATTATAATATATATTTTAAGGTTATTTTTTTTTAATTAAAATTTAGGCGCGATTATCATATTGCGCGGCGAAAGTATGCGCGATTATATTATTACGACGTAAAAGTATGTGCGATTTTTATTGTCACGATAATAGTTTCCGCGGTAAATGTTTTCGCTGTAATAATTTTTCGTGTTAATTGCTTTTTCGCGGTGAAACCTCTCGCGGTTAAATCATTGCGCGGTAAATGTTTTCGCGGTAAACGTTTTCGCGGTAATAGTTTCGCGGTAAATTTTTCGGCAAAGTCTCCTAGATCCATTTAGAAATGGAGTTATCGAGTTTACAGACAGACAGACAGATAGACAGACGGACGAATTTTTTTTTACTGATTACGACTCAAAAACTTTACGGCGAAGATTTCAATATATCGGCACTTTTAGTAGCACTAATTTTATTTATTTTTATTTAAATAAAATAATATTTATTTTAAATTATTATATTTTTGTTTGGGTGGTAGGAAAAATAGTGTACATAACTTGTCAGAAGGTATATTTCAGGCATTTGCGACGTTTCCGCACTCACCGCTGCGCGGCTCGTGCTAAACAATCGCTCATGCGAAATAAATCACTTTCCGCACACGTTATGTTATATACTATAACATTCACTTGGCCTGAATTAAAAAATTATTTTTACATGTGTAGAGACTTGGACAGCTTAAAAACTACAAAGTTAGTTCTAACGGTTTAAGAAAAGGCCATAAAGTATGTCACGTCTAAGGGGGTGTCCCGTAGTTTGTAACACTTTGTTATGGGGGAGAGGGTCTTGAGTAGTGATGTCACAAAAAAGTAAAGTGGTATAATTTTTTTTTCTATTTTGCGACTCTTATAAGCTCATAATCACACGCATTTTGCGTGTTCTTATAGGCCCATAAGAGGTCTGTACTTTTTGTTCTTTTGGGTTGGCAACAGACCTGGCCTATCGCTTGACGTTTTTCGTGCAAATGTCAATGTCGCTTTAAAGTTGAATTTTCTACAAAATTTCGTGTTTAGGTTATTTTACCATGTTAAAATTGTGGCTTGGTTAATTGCAGTAAAAAAGAGAAGATATGACTATAAAATATATCAAAATATCATTTGTTCTTAAAATTTTAAACATGGTGTAAACTGTAATGCCAATCCAAAACAAAAATCCCTAAATCAGTCATCAATTTAAATGTAAGTTTTTTTTAATTTTAGAGCAAAATAGAAAAAATTTTATAAAGCACTCGTTTCATAACACGTTTTTAGCGCACTTTAGCGTACTTTAGAAAACTCGCTGCAAGCGGCTCGTTTTCTAAACTTGCACTCGTGCGCTAAAAACGTATGTTATGAAACTAGTACTTTAATATACTAATATTCTCATCCTTGATATCTGTTTAAATTAACTGTATGTACTTATTTGAGCGAAGTTTTATGCAAAAGGAATATAATATACCGAATACCAATTGTTTTTTTTTACAAAAAAAATTAACGTGATGTGGTATAGAGGGAAGGGGGTCAGTGCCGGTGTGACACTGTTAAAAGGGAGATAGTGTGGTCAAAATGGCCAAAAAACATAGTGAGGAGATATGTGGCAAATTCTATTGAATGACATGATTATTATAAATTTAGCTCCTGATATGTCCTTTATTTTGGATTTATTTTAATTGATATTTAAAAAAACACTTACCTAGTCCTCCAAGGATGGACGGTAGGAACATGGCGATGAGAACGGATTTGACCAGTTGCGCTCCTATGAAAACGGGAAGCAGCAGCTTTTTTAAAGCGAAGGCAAGGAAGCCCATTCCAAAGCCCGTCATGAAGGAGCTTTTTCCAGTTTCGACTGAAAGAATAAATAATTAAAACTTTATTATAGTCCGTCCAATTATGCAAGATAGTAGTTTAAAATTTCCGCCATTTTTAAGCTACATCATTAGTTAAAAACTGGTAACTTTTAACATAAAAAATATTTTGACATTTTTTGTCTGTGACAATGATTGACGGTCGTTAAAGCTAATAAAAGAAGAAAAAGTTACGTACAAAAATGGTTATACTTAATGTTATTTTGTAGGGTATTGAAAAAGGTACTTTTCTGGTTTATTCTTCATACACTAACACTAAATTAGCATATTCTACATATTGTACAAACGTAAATTATATTGAACACAAGGAAAACGTAAAATTTTTAGGTTACGATTACAACTTAAGGCCTATCCAGATGCTCGCATAACAACCATTACAAAATACATCACGACACATCAAGCCAATCCTGGATTCGCATTCTTATGTACTATGCGTGTTATGCGAGTCTTTGGATAGGCCCTTTCCAGGAAAACAGTACCGATATCTGTTAAATTTTTGATAAACTACGATTTATACATAATTATGCTATTTATGCGCTCTGTGGTGTAAAACGGGCCGCGTCCCTTACTATCTTGCATAACTGGACCGAATATAGTATGAAATTTTTTTATTTGGGACATTGCTTATTCCCAATATGACTTCAATGGCGGCAATTTAAAATCACGAAAACTTTACGAAATACACTCGTACATTTTTTGATAACTTTTAAATATAATAAAGTACTATTTTGTTCATACACAGAAAAAAAGGATATGGAATCCAAGGAAACGTATCTTTTGATATTTTCCAAGCCATTTTCTAATGTTTCAAACTAGAGAGTATGGCTTTGAACATATCGAAAGACACGTGTCCCTGGTTCAAGGAATCCTTTTTTTTCTATTTACATAGAGGAAGAGATTGCCAATCGAGCTCGGAGAATAAGGTTACAATCTATAAAGTAAAAGTCACGTGTGGGTTATTGTTGAATTTCTTTATTTAAAATAAATCTGGCAATTATCTTATTATCTGTATGTATTGGATAAATTATATTTACAGGCAATTTTGACACAATTTTTTTAAAGTGGCCATCTGAAAGCCATTGTGTGCGAATTGACTAAAACTATTTCTTTGCTGGTCTTGCATTTTTGCGAGTCTCGCAAAGCGTTCTTTCTAGCCTTAACACAGAAAAGTATTTTAAAGAATTATTTTAAAATAGGTATAGTCATTATTTTAGACCTACATGTTCAAAAATAAAAACTGCTTTAGTAACTAATTATAAAAAATAATTAGAAATATCTATTTTTTTTTAAATAAATAGTTTTTTTATTTGTTTTCTATGGAAAATAAAGAACACTTTAACATAATTAAGCTATTATTTACGCATTGTTAAATTAATTTAACGACGATGGACAATTTTAATTAATGCATTAAAGTCAATTACACCGTGCCACAAAAAAAATAAGTTTTAAAACTTAAAATTACTATTAACCAGACTAAATTTTTCTAACGTACTTTTGTGCGCTTAGCACAAATTTGTCAATAATAAGCTCGCTGGAAAACTGGTTTTAGACAGATTTGACTGGATATTGGACCTGTTATAGTTTTCGACATTCAGATCAAAAGTTCATAACTCCAAAAATCTATAGTTTAAGTCCAGAGCACTTAAAAAATCTAGAAAAGCGCGGCGCACCGGTCTTAGAGCACTAGATTGCCAGGTTTGTTAGGGTAGGTGGGTAGAGTGGTTCAGCAGGATAAAACTATATAAAAATATATCGAAAAAATACGAAATAATCTGATTTTTTTGAATTTGGAAGCCTATAAAAAACAAACGAACAAATATATTTGAAATCCGCTTTTTTGGGTTAGAGCCCTATTAATAGAGAACTAATCCACCTCAAAAAAACAATTAATTAGACCTTATTTTTTTTACTACAACTATAGGCAAAAAAGAACCACTGTGAGCTATCTCTATCTCAAAAAAAAAACGAACTGATCGAGAAAAACGGAAAAAGGTTCGGAATCAGCGCATCAAATGTAGTCAGACGCAACTAAAATGGTGTCGGCAAATTTTTGGGTGTTGACCAGTGTCATTTTTAGAAGGGAAGCTTTAAAGTTATTGTACCATTTAAAAGGTTCGCTTTAATTTTAGTTTTAAAAGAAGTAAACGCACCAATCGAGGTACTGCAATGGAGCTCTCTACAACTAGAATTATGAAACAAAAGACGTCTACCCTATCTCTATCTCATTTGTGCTACACTTTCCAGCCAACCAAATAAATACTGTATTTGTTTTTCATACAACAAATACAGTATTTATTTGGTTGGCCGGAAAGTGTAGCAGTGAGAGGCACGTACGAACATAGCTAATGTGAATCTGTAGAATAAGATAATTCTACTAAAATTTAGATGGCGCCAGTAATTTCTTTAATAATGCACTTTTCGCCCGGACAAGTAAATATTGTATTTGTTCATCAAAGAACAAATACAGCATTTGTTTGGTTGGGTGGAAGTGGGAGTGTATGTATGTCTTCTATCCTTTTTGGGTAGAACTTTTGTCCCTGTCTAATCTAATGGGAGAATTCTCCATTGGATCGGTGTGTGAAAACCTTGTTGTTCGCGAAAATAAAATAATATAAAAACTAGATGAAACGTTGCTAGAGCCATCTAGTTTGCAAATTTCAAACTAGGTGTTTTGTTTGATTTTAAATTCTGTATCTTTAAAACATTATATTCTAGCAAAAAACTGTATATAACATTTTTTATAGGGCTTAAAAAGAGCTTTTATTTAAAATATAATTTTTTGAAATCGGGTTATAAATATGGGAGATATGGTAAAAAACCTTTTACTGCTTTAAAAGCCAATATCTCGAAAACAATGCGTTTTAGGAAAACGTTGTTCATAACATTTTTTGACCAATTATCTTTTAAACTTGTATAAGTGCTAAATTAACCAAATACAATAATAATTGCCTTAATTATAAACAAAAAACGCTGAAAATGGGAGTTTTACCCTATTTTTACCCCCTTACCCCAATCGTTTACCCCCAAAATCTAATCAGCTCTTCGGAATACGATAAGAAACAATATTCTTAAAACCGCAAGTCGATATTTCATGTAGAAATGGAGTTAGAGAGTTTACACCCAGACAGACAGACAGACAGACAGACAGACAGACGGAAATTTTTTTTTACTGATTTCGACTCAGAATGGTCTAAAACGTCGAGAAATGTGAAAAAACGTAGTCAAAGATTTTGACTTTTTGGCGAAGATTTCAATACATCGGCACTCTTAGTAGCACTAAGTGCCGATGTAAGTATTTCAGGTGGATTTTTTAAATAAAATATGACATAAAATTTTATTGTCATCAGGGATAAGCATGTGTACCAAATTTCAGGTCTCTACGTTTATTTTAAGTGAGTGAAACAGAGGGAGTTTGGACTTATACGCGTATGGGAGGTGTTGGGAGGACGAGGGGAATGTAAAATTTATTGTAAAATTATTACTGGATGAGTATGTAACCCTATTTTGGTTTTAAATTATCTGTGGGTAAAAAAGGTATTTTTTTATTTTAGGGGTTGGGGGGTAAATTTTATATAAAATTGTATTGTCAACCGAGTTAAGCATGTGTACCAAATTTTAGCTTTCTAACTAGGTATATTCTAAGTGGGTTAAAAATCCTTTGGCAGATTTTAGGACAAATAAACTTATATACAGAGCGGTCCAAAAGTCACCCCCCCCCTCCCTCTTAACTTTTGAACCAGTTGAGATATCGACTTCAAATTTGGAACTTTTAAATAAGACAACTTAAACTATCTTTTAGCATATATTTAATACTTTCAGCTCTTAAAATGGGGGCATGGGGGCATATTTTTTTTAATGGAAAAGGGGGTCGTGTAATACATAATTTTAAAGCTTATAAAATTCTCCATTTAACTCCATATATTTAAATTAAAAAAAAAAAAATTGGTTTTAAAATGGGGTTGAAAATGGGTATTAATGTCAAAAAAAAAAACTAATAATTTTTTAAAAATGCCTAATTTCATCAGAAAAAATATTAATTATACTTTTAAACTAATTTTAGTTGACATAGATAAAAATTTATAAAAAAATTTAAAAAATCGAATGTTTTAGCACAAAAAATTGAAAAATCAAAACCTTAAAAAACATTTTTAAAAAAATTAAAAATGTTAGTTTAAATAGAGAATTTTATAAGCTTTAAAATGATGTAACACACGACCCCCGTCTTCCATTTAAAAAAATGTCCCCCCATGCCTCCCTGCCCACATTTTAAGAGCTGAAAATATCAAATATATGCTAAAAGATAGTTTAAGTTGTCTTATTTAAGAGATCTAGGTTTGAAGTCGATATCTCAACTCGTTCAAAAGTTAAAAGGGGACCGCACTGTACAAGTGAAGTGAATAGAAGGACTTAAAAAAAATAGATATAAACTTACCTTTGAAAAATCTAGCGGCATCAGGCAGATTAACAGACAAAACATGCGTTCTCGTATACTGCCTAAACTTATCCTGCACATAATCCTCGATGGTTGTCAAACTTCTTCCGCTGTTGCCACACGTTTCGCTCGCATTCACCAAATTTTCATTTTTACTTTTTTCTATCACTACGCCCGGCACTATCCTATAACTATCTACACTTAAAACTTGGTCTACGTATTTTTTGAGTTCTTTGTCTGAAAGTTTTTCTGTGATCACTGTTTCCGCACTTGCGCATGACTGGATTTTATTTACAAAACTTAAAATTAGGACTAAATTGAGGACTATCACATTTAATTTCCGATGGCTCCATTGTAACTCCATCTTGGACGGCGCATCCCGTTTAATATTCTGGAACGAAAAAAAAAACAAGGTTCATATAAGCTGAAACGGAAACACTTTCTAGACTACTGACAATATATTCTCAGAAATTAACGGCCCTACACTCAGAAAATGTCATTGTAATTTTAATACTAAATTTTATTTGTAAATACATATTTGTTATTTATATCGCCACCATTGTTATTTAATACTTTACTTGTGATATTAAATACTACAATATGTGTATTATATACAATATGTTGTCATACTAACATAGAGACCGTGCTGGTACATTTTAATCCCCACGCAATATGTGTTTATTAATACTAGCATGTTATAGTAAAAATTACTGTAACATTTGGTAAAGCATATCACACTTATAGTATGGTATACTTTGAGTTGTTGTTAAGTTGTATTACTGTACTAGTGTGTTACAGTATTCAGAAAAATTAACATTCGGTAAATAATACCAAAATTTTGATTAGTAATAACCAACCATACACAATTACACACTGACAAAATAATCGAGCCTTTTAATACTTTTCTCTGTATTAGTACTAATCAAAATTTTGGTATTATTTACCGATTGTTATTTTACTAAATACTGTAACATACTTTAAACTAGATCAATAACACAACAACTACAACTTAAAGTATACTAAACTATAACTGCGATATAATTTACCAAATGTTACAGTATTAAAATATAAAGAACTTTCACTTTCGGGTTTAGACCGTGTTAATGGATTTTCACTTTCCGACGTTTCGTCTCTTACTACTAGAGACATCTTCAGGGATTAATCTGAAACTAAGTTTCGAATCAACTTGTGTCACTATTTATGACGAGTTGTGGTTGTTCACCCGTGACGAGGTTTTTCCTATCAAAGACTTCCATATTGCAGGTAAGTGGTAACCAGTGTCCCGATTGATATTGTTAGGATGCTTGATGATTTCTATCGATTCCCGTATCTTCCTTGGCATTTTTCTGTTTTCTGTTAATATTTGTTTTGTTTCAGACAAATTAATTTTATGACCTGTTTCATGTACATGTTCGGCTACTGCCGATAAGGAAATTTGTTTCTTTCTTATATTGCGCTCATGCTCTTGAAGTCTTGTAGAAATTTTTCTCTTAGTTTCACCTATGTAAACCGTACCACAGGAGCAGGGTATTTTATATACGCCTTCTGAACTCAGGGGTATTTTGTCTTTTGTTGAAGTCAAACATTGACCTAATTTTTGGTTGGACCGAAATATAGGCTTAATATTTGACTTCTTCAAAAGTTTACCTATTTTATCCGTGATACCGCTTACATAGGGAAGTATAACTTGTGTCTGTCTGTCATTGTCACTATTGTCCTGTTGTTTGGGTCTGGGATTTCTGTATTTGTATATGGTCTTATTAATGTCTTTTTTGGTATAACCGTTCATGGTCAAGGCTTTGGTTAGTTTAAGGAGTTCTGTGTCTAGGGAATTCTTGTCTGAAATCATGAAAGCCCTATGAACAAGTGAATTAACTACCGAGCGTTTTTGAGAGGGATGGTGATGTGAAAATGCGTTTAGGTATCTGTCAGTGTGGGTTTTTTTCCTGTATACCGAGTGTCCTATTGAGCCATTTTCCGTTTTGTAAACCAAAACGTCCAAAAAGGGAAGTGATCCGTTGTTCTCAATTTCCATCGTAAACAATATCAATCGGGACACTGGTTACCACTTACCTGCAATATGGAAGTCTTTGATAGGAAAAACCTCGTCACGGGTGAACAACCACAACTCGTCATAAATAGTGACACAAGTTGATTCGAAACTTAGTTTCAGATTAATCCCTGAAGATGTCTCTAGTAGTAAGAGACGAAACGTCGGAAAGTGAAAATCCATTAACACGGTCTAAACCCGAAAGTGAAAGTTCTTTATATCTTAATGGCCGTGAAAGCTTAAAATCTAAAATATTACAGTATTATTAAACACATAATACGTGGGGATCCAAATGTACCAGCACGATCTGTATGTTAGTATGACAACAATTTGTATACAATACACACATTGCAGTATTTGATATCACAAAGTATTAAATACCAATGTTGGCAATATAAATAAAAAATATGTATTAACAAATAATAATAAATAATAAATAATAAATAATTCCATTTATTTCCAGAAAATAATCAAATTTTACACACAGAGTCCAAAACAGACATTTAAGGAAATTTTGTCAAAAATATAAATATTGCAAATTTTCTCAGAAATTGCAAATAGATAAAATATTGCAGATATACAGATAGTATATTGCAGACATACATAAAATAAACATATACATAGTGGCTTCAATTAAAAATAAACTGGTGATTTTTTTCTTCGTATTCCCTAACAGTATATGGTTCAATATCGCAAATGTGATCAAATAACCTTCTCTTAAAAACAGACACCTGGCTTTTAAGAATTTTGATATTTTTCGGTAAAACATTAAAATATTTCATTGATGAGTAATAAGATCCTTTCTCGAAAGCAATAAGCCTATGCTTTGGTAAAATATAATCTATCATTCTTTCTGAAGTTGGAATCGAGTTTGCAAATAGATGTCTGTTTTTAAGAGAAAACAAATAACATGGAGTATTAAAAATACAACGAAATTTTCTGCGTGTACCACAAAAATGTTAGTCCTAGTCCTGACTTATTCGTCTAGTAAAGACTAGTTAGGACAACTTTATTTAGAAAACTTTGAAAATTTTCCACATAGGACAAACATCTTAGGCTAATTTTTAGGATTTGGGTTTTAGATAGGACATTTCTTTTTAGTAGACTAATGGGTCTAGTGTAAAGCAATACAATGGTGTGCTTATCTCAAAAAGTGAATTTTTGCAGATAGGACAACTTGTCTTAGCAAGGCAGAATGATGTGTTTTACTCCTAATGATTTTTGACACGACAAACTAAATTGATCACTCTGGTGAAAAAATTTCGGGCCTTCGGTTCAAAAGTTAATGTAGATTTTAAATACAAACTAACAAACGGAATTTTCTTAAAACAAATATATTCCCGACTTGATGTTACTCACTGAATCAAAATTTTGCGTGATATCAATAAAAATTACATTGATTTTGCACCGATGTATGTTTTTCATTGTGACAAAGAAAGTTTTATTATATCAATGCTTAAAATTGATTGTCTAAATGTTAAATGTATTTAAATAATAACATTCGTTAATATGATAAATTTATACACAGAGACAAGGAATTTTAAGCATCGATACAATTAGGGGAACAGGGGGCACAGTGAGTCATTGGACACAATGAATCGTTGACTATAACTCTACCAATATTAGTTTTAGAAACGCCGCTTTCTAATGGCGGGCTAAGAAGACGTTTCTCTAGATAAAGGGTCAGTTGCCGGCAAACCTGCGTGACGTGTGTTGAAGCGAAGAGGTGGCTGCATAAAATAAATAATGAAGGTATTTTATTTGTTAAGCTGTTAATTAGGTATATTTTTACTACTTTTACGTAAATTCCAGTGTAATTTAGTATTTTTATATTCTTTATTAACTCCTTAATAAGTGTGTTTACACAAATTTATCAGATATTTGGTATGTTTTTTTATGTCCACTTTGAATTGGTCTGGTTACTGTGGGGACACAGTGAGTCAAAGACCGATTGGACACACTGGCTCATGATCAATTGGTCGGTCTGTCCGGGAAATCTTGTGGGCACGATAACTTAAGAACACTTTAGAGACTTTTGCATACAGGTATGTTACCAAAAGTTCTCGCTCGGGATTGTTCACCAAAAAAAATCCCGAGCGAGAACAATATTTGTTTACAAAAATTTGAAAATTTCATTATAAGGGTTTTTAATATTGTTCCACCCCCGCAGGGATAAGGGGGTAATATTTTAAAATATTTTTCATATTTTCGTGAAAATTTGAATATGGGGGTTTTTGAGATTGCTAAAACTAAATCTTGAAATTATTTTTTTCCAAATTCACCCCCTTAGGGGTGGTGATGATTTTTTTGAAAATTGATTTATACAATATCCAATCAATGTATACATTTAACATTGTTTTTCAGGGTCTTAATTTACGTTAGTTTATTTTGACTTTTGTTTTTTTTTTCTTACTTAAGAGTTTCATTTTCAAGGTTTTGATTTACCTACGTTAATTAATTTTAAGTTTTATATTATGTTACCAAAGAGTTTTATTTAAGTTTATTTAACTATGTAGGTATCTAAAATAAACATTTTTTTTAATTAATAAATTGACTTAATTTATTTAAATATCACGATTAACTGTACCCCTTGCAGTGATTCACTGTACCCCGTACTGGGGGCTCAGTGAATCAAATGACATACTGTCAAAAAAGTACTTGTAAAAAATCATGGTCTATTCATTTTTAATTTAAACCTGCAAATTATGTTAGCTTAAAGATCAAAGAAACGTAGTATGAAAAAAAATCTGAGTTATTGTCAAAACTTTTAAAAATATGCGCTCTGAAAAAGTAAGTGACTCACTGTGCCCCCTGTTCCCCTACAGTGTTTATCGGTGCAATTTTTTTTTTCAGTGCTGGAATATTTGGAGGGCTGAGAATATAATCAGACCAAGTCCAATTTGTTGTGATTTTAGTTATTGATATCGTCAGATTTAACGAGCTTTATCATACATTACATGTTTGTTTAACCTCGTACTATTCTACTTAATTAAGTCCTAAAAGTCCCTAAGTCCAGAACTTGTGTGTGCTAGTAGTAGAGGGAACCACCGGCTTATACCGTCTTTCGAACCAGTTTTTGTAGGGAGTGTCCGCTTCACTTACACCTTCGCCAATTTCAATTATTAATTAACTGAAAAAGGCAAATTGACGCCAGTGAGAATCGAACTCACGATAGTTGGCTAGTAGATTTGTCATGTACAGACGCGGTAGACCACTAGACCAATCCTCCCCTGAAAATAGATCATCTGGCTATCAATAGCTAAAACAATAATACCCTTTGTATGATAAATACAATTTATAGGAAACTCAAAACTTTGTCGTTTTCTGAAAAACAACATTGGTATTGGTTGGCTTGTTTGTTTTGTTTCCTAGCCCTTCATTTGATAGCCCTATTATTTGGCTGAAGGGGCATAAACTAAAGGTCTCGATTTTCCCAACTTGTATTCTAGATTGTGATTTTTTTTTAACTTTTTACCACAGACTAAGATTTTACATAACGACCGAAAAGTATAAAAAATAGTATATTATTTACCAAGTGAGAGAAGTTTAACATTTTTGACCTGCGTCAAATTGCGGGATTAGCGCGCTAGACGCGGTCTAAAATGTTAAATCTTCACTCACGTGGAAAATATAGTATTTTTTTCACTACCAGTACAATTAATTAGCTATTTATTTATTTATTTTACTAAAATTTAATGAAAAAGCTTATAAATTTAAAATATGACGCTGGCCGTTCGCGGCCATTAAAAAAACAAATGAATAACTTGACATTTCTGGCAGAAATTTTCTGGTGTCCTGCTAAAATTATTAAGTTAGAAAGTGTTTCCGTGAAGTGTAATAAAATATATAAAAATGGAAAGTGAAATGCAAAGTGATGATTCTGGTACTCCTCCAGAAATAAGGGGACAGGCGAAAACTGTGGGGGAGAATCTATTGCCTCAAAAATCAATATATGGGGGTTGTACCTCTAGTAATCTATGATCCTTACGATAATATATGGGTTGTATAATCTATGGTTGAATATGATGGGCCAATGATTTTCACTTTTCGAAGTGTTTTTTGTAAAACATGTTTTATAGGTACTAATTTAGTTAATATTTTTTAAATTATCATGCAATAAATAAATTTGGTGCCTAAAGACACTTGTAAATATCAATCTGATTTAATAATTAAGTGAAACGTCAGATGCCAAAACAGCTGAATAAAAATTCATTATTAACCATGGTGCAATTTCATTATTTTTAGAACCTCTGACGTCATAGGTAGAGAAATAATATTTCTACCAATGAAAAGAACAGTAATAAAGATGTGCTTTTAGGCTGGTGGTGAAAAAAGAACATTAATTCGATAAGTTTCCCAACATTGGTGGTTGGGGGCGTCATATCTCATGAATGATTACCTACTTTCAGTTTTTGTTTTTGGGGAATAAGGCTTTGTATCTGACTGAAATTGTTGTCTAATTTTGGTTTGACGTTTCGACGATGGATTTTAGTTGTTTTCGAACTTTCAAGTATAAAAAAATCTATTTATATACCAAGGGACTAAACTGGCGGTTTTAGTCCCGCTGCATTAGTGTTTCCTGAGCGAGTGTAGCGAGCGAGGGAAACAGAAATGCAAGGGACTAAAACAGCCAAGTTTAGTCCTGAGGTATATATACTATTTTTTGCAGGACCAAACATAATTTGGGTAGGTAGATAAAATTAAAATTAAAAACCACGCTAAAAACGGTTGTTTTATTTTCGTAATTTAATCAAGATGCCTGTAAATTGCGAAAAGTCAGTTTCATGGCTATCGCGATTTCAATTGTTTTTTAATATGGTTGACACAAACGTCAAAAAAATGGACGAAGATGATAAATTTTAAGTTATGTATAAATTGTTATAACAATGTTATTTTTAAAGGTTTTTTTGTTAAAATGAAATAAATTGGTTTGAATTTATTACAAAACACCACTAAACCTAATTTTTTACCAGCAAAGCACATAGTAAGTATAATATTTTAATATTTCTTCTTTTAATTAACTTTTTTTTTGTATCAAAATTTTTGCTTTTTCTTTTTATTAAATTATCTTGAATATTCATCAAATTACTTAAATAGTTAGGGTTTAGTATTTAGTGTATTTTTTGTA
The DNA here is from genome assembly GCA_958510825.1 of Brachypterus glaber. Classification (NCBI taxonomy): domain Eukaryota; kingdom Metazoa; phylum Arthropoda; class Insecta; order Coleoptera; family Kateretidae; genus Brachypterus; species Brachypterus glaber. The sequence goes on along the minus strand of OY294044.1, from coordinate 111,475,566 downwards.
TTTTTTTTTGTATATTCAAACCTCTTGTAACAAGATTTGTAATCTTTTATACAATAATTATTATTATTATTATTATTATATTTTAATATTATCAAGGTTGCCGTGATTTTTATTCCCTAGGGAGAAAAACGGCAAGTTTAGTCCCGAAAATGAAAGCGTAAAATTAGGTTTTAGTCTTGGTGGTGCAAAGATCTATTTATGCCTTCAAAATCATCAACTAATATCTTACTAGAATATAAATAATCTAATTATCTTGTCTTAATCTTTAAAACATTATAATTTATGTCAAAACTTCTATACAAACATGCTATAAATTGCCTGAAGCAGTAAATGCACTTGGCCCAATAAAAGTGGAGCATTTCGACTCATATCGAATGATTAGGGTTATTAAATACCGAATACCGGAACTACGGGTAAACATAAATAGTTAATCATACAATCTACCTATTTTTAAAATTATAATTACACTGTTCGACAAAAAAAACATATATGCCTCCATTTTGTCTGATATATCATTTTCGATGTACTTTTTGATGCTGAACACGAATTTGACCTCTATTTGTTAAGTTTGGTTCGAGATTCTGAGATAATGCTACTGCTTTTTTGAAAAAAAAGTTAAATATCGTTGTTTTTTCCACAAACATCCCAGTCCGCAGAACCTCGTCAAAATGACGTCATAATCTGGTGACTTACCTCGTCAATTTGACGTGAAAATGACCTAATGTCACAGACCGATGACGTAATATATCTGACGTCATTTTTAAGTCATGAAATTTAACTATTATGACGTGAATTTTACGTCTTAAAGTATTTTTTATTTACCAGAAATCCCCTTTCAATTAAAACCAATGAATATTATTGTGTAAGTGTATATATTTACCAAATACACTATAATAACAATGTTCTTTAGTAAAAATAATACAAATATAATATATTATCATCAAGGAAAGTCGGCAATATGACGTGAATAAATGACGTGAAAAATTCGTCAATTAACTGACGTCAAAATGTCGACGATCATTGGTCGAATGACGTCTTTGGACCATTAATCACCAGATTTTGACGTCATTTCGACGGGCGTCTGCGGACTGGGATTATACATCTAAGTTGCAGTTTTTTACACAGATTTTACAAATATTTTGTTTTTTTAGATATCTTTAACGGTTTTCGAGAAAAGTTCAAAAAAACTTTAAAAAAGCGACGTTCACATTTGCACAGAAAACGACAAGCGATAGGCTTTTGTCTATTGCCAACCCAAAAGAAAAAAAAAGTAGAGACCTCTTATAGACCTATAAGAACACGCAAAATGCTAGTGATCATAAGCTTATAAGAGTCGCAAAATAGAAAAATATATTTTTAGGGTAGCTTTTGGGGCTTTTAGAAAAGGAACCGGATCCAGAACCTGGCTATTTTGAAATAACTTACTTTGAACGTTCTTTAAGACATACATAAATAAAAAACAGCCAGGAGAAAATAATAAATTAAAAATGGTCACCAGCTCTCAGACTAATATTCATATTCATGCCACAGAAACTGGACTATAGTAAGTTTATAAACTTAACAGATCCAGTGTCCTTAGGTATTCATAGGAAAACAAGATCACGAGATGATATTAGTATATTATTCCATCAATCTATTTTCTAATCATCGTACAGAGTGATATTGGTAGACTGACAGTTTCGGGCTGCTGGCCCTCTTCAGTACCAAGAGTCAACTCTGCACGCTGATTAAGAAAACGTTTTTAGACTTTACTCAACTTGCTACTATTCAAAGTCTGCAGACTAGGAGAGGTATGAGTAGTTGTCTACATCTAGAAATAGATGGCGCACAAGTCTACATCAATCTAATGGCTATATTTCTTTTTAGAGTAATGTCTAAAAACGATTTCTTAATCAGCGTGCAGAGTTGACTCTTGGTACTGAAGAGGGCCAGCAGCCCGAAACTGGCAGTCTACCAATATCACTCTGTAGGATGATTAGAAAATAGATTGATGGAATAATAAATTAATACTTTTATAATTTTGTTTAAAATTAAAAATTTCTGTCCTTAAGATATTAGTAGTAAAAATTATCTATTCTAGGTTATTGTAATATTTTAATATCGTGTAAAATACCCAGAAGGTCCATCAAATATGGTACACGGAAAAAAAAAATTATAGCTAGGAGCGCTATAACACACATACCAAGCAAATTATAATCGCTTATTATATAAATACAAGGCTTTCTCTTACAATTATGGCAGTCAGTGTAAAAATTTATATGAAATACTTTAATTGTTTAGTGAATAATAAAATATAACAAATAGTATGGCATTTATAGCTTAAATAGATTTAATTATTGTCCGTGCTAATAATTTTTATAATATAATAAAATTTCTGTAAATATATAATAGTGCCTGTAATAAATATAATCGTGTCTGTAATATATATAATCGTTTCCAATTTATTTTTAACATTATTAGTTATTGTGTCCCTTATAATCTATAGCTTAAATCACTATAATTTGCCACTGTTACCAAATATCTTATATTATCGCAGAGCCCACTAATTTCTTTCCGTGTACTACTGGTAACCAGAAAAAAACCCAAGACAGCACAGAACCCTGCCGTACTCCGAATTTTCAAAATTTTAGCGTTTTGTTGAATTTACGTACTTAATTTGGTAAACCACTGTCACTGACTTAAAAGAGAAGTAGGTCACAAACCGACTTACAAACGATACAATTTTTGAGTATTCTGGATTTTTATGAGCGTGTATTAAGATATAAAATATCGAATTTTATTTGAAAATTGAGAACTTTGCTGTGAGAGCTGTGAGGATGGTAAAAATACTATAACTAGTTCTTTTTTCATAATAAAAAATCGGTGAACATGTGAATAATCGAAACGAAGTCCGAAGTTCCAATTACTGACCGAGAATTCGTGTCAATAGGAAAAGTCTCGGAGAAATTAAACGTAATATGATAATGTATACCATATTCTGTTGACTTCCATTATGAAGGCCGCCACTTTTGTATAATAATTTATTACATCGGCACTTAGTGCTACTAAGAGTGCCGATGTATTGAAATCTTCGCCGAAAAGTCAAAATCTTTGACCACGTTTTTTTCACATTTCTCGACGTTTTAGACCATTCTGAGTCTAAATCAGTAAAAAAAAAATTTACGTCCGTCTGTCTGGGTGTAAACTCTCTAACTCCATTTCTACATGATATATCGGTTTTTTGCATATTGTTTCTTATCGTATTCCGAAGAGCTGATTAGATTTTGGGGCAAACGATTGGGGGTAAGGGGGTAAAAATAGGGTAAAACTCCTATTTTTAGCGTTTTTTATTTATAATTAAGGCAATTATTATTGTATTTGGTTAATTTAGCACTTATATAAAAGATAATTTTAAATTGGCCAAAAAATGTTATAAACTACGTTTCGAGATATTGGCGTTTAAAGCAGTAAAAGGTTTTTGTAGCATATAATGTTTTAAAGATACAGAATTTAAAATCAAACAAACCACCTAGTTTGAAATTTGCTAACTAGATGGCTCTAGTGTACAATAGTGCCGATGTTTTGACAGGGCGCTTGCAACGTTTCATCTAGTTACTAATAAATAATCCGCGAAGATATTTAATTTCAAATTCCATAATCTACATTAACGTTGGATATTATATTGCACACAGAGAAATTGTTACTAAAAACAAGTACGTATTTATAGAACTAGTAGTTTCGGGTTTTAACCGTATTGATGGATTGTTACTATCCGACGTTTCGTCTCTTAATACTAGAGACATCTTCAAGGATACTGATGACTCTCGGCTTGCGTACCTCTATTAAATATTGGTGATCCGTTACGGATCACTGATTTCCACACAACATCCGAATAATATGAATCGTGTCACGGAGTTTAATTTACCAGTTGTGTGGAAATCAGTGATCCGTAACGGATCACCATTATTTAATAGACGTACGCAAGCCAGGAATCATCAGTATCCCTGAAGATGTCTCTAGTACGTAATATTTAGATCAAATGGTCAAAAGTGTCAGTTAAACACTTAAATCGTACTAAATAAAACAAAATGATCAAAATTTGCGTTACGTAATATTTGAACGTTCCCTATTAAAAATATATTTTTCGGGGACCCCATTTCACCACCATTTCGGGGCTTCTAGTATCCAAAGGAAGCCGAGCCAGGACCTGGCGATTTGCAAATAGCTTAATTTTTTAAAACATACCGGGTGTCCCAACTCTATTTACCCAGCGATTTTCTCGAAAACTAAAAAGTTCTGCAAAAACCTCTTAAATTAGACAACTCTGACACATAATTTTAAAGCAAATAAAATTCTCTATTGGACTGTATATTTTTTTATTTTTTAATGTTTTGATTCTTTAATTTTTTTGCTAAAAAATGTGATTTTTTAAGTTTTTTTTTTGTAAATTTTTATTTATGTCAATTAAAATTAGTTTAAAAGTATAATTTACATTTTTTTATTATGAAGTTTTAAAAAATTGTTTGATTTTTTAGGAGTAATTTAGACAAAAATACCCATTTTCAAGCCTATTTTAAACCCAAAAAAATTAAAAATATATAGTTAACTGGAAAATTTAATAAGCTTTAAAATGATGTATTACACGACCCCTCTTTCCTTTTAAAAAAAGTCCCCCTATGCCCCCTGCCCACACTTTAAGAGTTTGGACTTTTTGATATATGCTAAAAGATAGTTTAAGTTGTCTTATTTAAGATGGTTTTCGCAGAATTTGATTATCTCTTTAAGTTTTCGAGAAAATCGTTGGGTAAATAGAGTCGGGACACCCGGTATATAAAATACAGCTGTTAGAAAATAATGAAATAAAAATGGTCACCAGCACTTAGACTTTTACATTGGTTAGTTTAGTGTTAATGGACAGCAGTCCAATACGTTAGGCAACATAAATTTAGGTCTTCAATACCAACCCAAAAAGAAAATTCCCTAAAAATATTATATTTGGATTTTATCACTGTGCAACAAAAAATATGCATGATATGCAAAATTATTAAAGACAAAAACAAGTACAAAATCTTCACACACAACGGGGTATTATCAATGACTGTCAAATTAAGGAGTTCCCTAGGAAACTTTAGACCTACTGTACACTGTGTTATAAAAATTTAAAAAAAAATAGTTTTTTACTTAAAAAAAAACAAATATCTTACCTTAATATAATATAATATAATAAAATAAAATAAAATAAAATAAAATAAAATATAATATAATATAATCTAAAATGTTATTTTTTTCCTAAAATATGCATAATTTTATTTTAAAACAATAATAATTATACTTTTATCTCTTTCTTTAGAACTTCTCTCTTTATCTAATCTAAATAGGCGGCAGTCCATTATAATAATTATTGGGTAAAACAACTACTTAGTTAAAACTATACATGAAAAAGGCCTTTAAAGAATGAACTAAAAAAAATAAAAGATGACAAAAAATGTAACATTAATTGCTTGAATTCCTAATTTACTTAATTAAGGTCTATCCTCAAAAAAAATGTCTATTGTTGTTAACCAATGAGCGGTTAACAATTTGTTAAACTATGTAAACCATGTTTCAGTTGATATATCTACTACAGATTATATCTGTATCTGCTTTCTCTTTGACTAGCAAATAAAATTTAGATTTTAGCATAATTTAACATAAAAAATTGTTATTTATCCAACACCTTCACAGAAACACTTGTTTTGAGCACTATTTTAAATGTCAAAAGTGAGTTTTTTCCACACGGAAAGAAATTAGTGGGCTCTGCGCTATACATTATAAGATATTTGGTAACAGTGGCAAATTATAGTGATTTAAGCTATAGATTATAAGGGACACATTAACTAATAATGTTAATAATAAATTGGAAACGATTATATATATTACAGACACGATTATATTTATTACAGGCACTATTATAAATTTACAGAAATTTTATTATATTATAAAAATTATTAGCACGGACAATAATTAAATCTATTTAAGCTATAAATGCCATACTATTTGTTATATTTTATTATTCACTAAACAATTAAAGTATTTCATATAAATTTTTACACTGACTGCCATAATTGTAAGAGAAAGCCTTGTATTTATATAATAAGCGATTATAATTTGCTTCGTATATGTGTTATAGCGCTCCTAGCTATAATTTTTTTTTTCCGTGCACCAGTGACTAAAAAATTTTCACCCACTCTTTTACGTCCAGCTTTTGATCTCACCCAAAATTAGTTACATACCCTATTAATTAAGTATTATAACTATTCTATAAATAGAAGCACGTTAACTAAACCATAAAAATAAAAGAAAACCCCAAATTATTCTTTAGTTTTTGAATAAAATACTGTTTTTATTAAAAATTCTGTCATCACCGCGTCCATTTTGACGTTTGTAAGAGATGTAAAACTAGCAATTGTTTAATTTTAATTGTCATACTTAGGCCTGGCTACCTATTATTTTAGTATTAAGAAAACTTAATCTTAATATTGTTGACATAATTTTTCGCAAAATTATAGATTTTTATTTAAAAATAAAAGGTGTTGGATAAAATTAAATTTTCAGCTCGTGTATTAAGTGATTTTATCCACTTAAGAATATTCTTTGCTACTTAATACACTAGTTAGGAAAATAACTATTTTATTTCCTTGTTGATTCATTGCTAAATAATGAGAACGCCATGACGCGTCGATACGTCAGTAGCATATAAACTATGTTATTATGAAGAAAAAAACAAAAAAACATTCAAAGAATCTTTACCAGTGGCGGACTGACAGAAGCGACGATTTTATGGGGGCCCCATCATAGATGTCCTCCACAACATTATAATATAATGCCTAACATTTTTATACAGGGTGATCTATTAGCCCGTTTACTGGCATCGAAAAGTAGATCTAATTTCATGAAGAAATGTTCATTTAAACATAGGTCCTATCTTTCTTCGTTCAGAAGTTATAGCGTTTTTAAATATTTTAAAGTAAAAAAACGTAGTAGCCATGATTTGGCAAAACAAAATTTAGTAACTTCCATTTTAAGCAATCACCTATCAAAAATTGTTTGTTAATGTCATGGCCATTGACATTTAGATAAGATAAAGAGGGAGGTTCTACAGGGAGAGACAAAAGTATAATTATTATTATGCTTTAAAATAAGAAGTTCTCACAAAGTTGCATCAAAAAACTTTTTACAAATTACACGTTTTTTTAAGTTTTAGAAATAGGCATTTAAATTTTTTTAAAGTTTTTTGAACTTTTCTCGAAAACCGTAAAAAACTGCATCTTATAGATGTATAATGTTTGTGGAAAAAAATTTTAGGGCCAAAAACAACGATATTTAACTTTTTTTTCAAAAAAGCAGTAGCATTATCTCAGAATCTCGAACCAAACTTAACAAATGGAGGTCAAATTCGTGTTCAGCATCGAAACGTACATCGAAAATGATAATGGAGGCATATGTTTTTTTGTCGACCAGTGTAATTATAGAATTATTATGCAGTATTTCTCATCATACACGGAAAGAAATTAGTGGGCTCTGCGCTATACATTATAAGATATTTGGTAACAGTGGCAAATTATAGTGATTTAAGCTATAGATTATAAGGGACACAATAACTAATAATGTTAAAAATAAATTGGAAACGATTATATATATTACAGACACGATTATATTTATTACAGACACTATTATAAATTTACAGAAATTTTATTATATTATAAAAATTATTAGCACGGACAATAATTAAATCTATTTAAGCTATAAATGCCATACTATTTGTTATATTTTATTATTCACTAAACAATTAAAGTATTTCATATAAATTTTTACACTGACTGCCATAATTGTAAGAGAGAGCCTTGTATTTATATAATAAGCGATTATAATTTGCTTGGTATGTATGTTATAGCGCTCCTAGCTATAATTTTTTTTTTCCGTGTACATTAGATTTATTTGTGTACGAACACATAAAGACAAAGAAAATAGGAACATACCTAATAAATAAAGAAAATTCCGCTATACAAAATATAATTAATTGGTGAAATGCATACGCCTACCTACTTTTCTTACTAGATGAGTCAAAAGCCAGTGAAATCACTAAAAAGGGTCATCTGGAAAATATGTTATTTAGCTGCACTCAAAAAATTTCGTTGTATTTTTAATGCTGAATGTTATTTGTTAATAACCTTATCAAAATCAATGGAGAACCCCTAGCACAAGCCAAAAGCTTATTTGGGGCTCTCCATGACTCTGTACCTATCTATACCAAATAAGTTAAGAATTGACAGTCTATAAAAATATATACTGCACGTTTGTCGGTTAATAACCGAAAAATATATATAAGAAAGTTATCTATCTGTCGTTAAAATCAAATGGACAGGAAACAGTGAATAGTACCATTTCATCCTTTTTGGGAATCAACAGCACTGTGTATCCTGTATGTTGCTAATATTCAAATAAAACGTTAGATAGATATAAAAGCATGGTTCCATCTATTGATGTGGTCACTGTTATCTATTCACTTGTTCCCAAAAGGCAAATCGCCACAATTTAGGGTGTACAGTAACGTGCATTCAAAATGCCACGGCTAAAGGTTCATATAATGGTTTAGGTCCGTGGCATTTTGAATGCACGTTACTGTACACCCTAAATTGTGGCGATTTGCCTTTTGGGAACAAGTGAATAGATAACAGTGACCACATCAATAGATGGAACCATGCTTTTATATCTATCTAACGTTTTATTTGAATATTAGCAACATACAGGATACACAGTGTTGATGATTCCCAAAAAGGATGAAATGGTACTATTCACTGTTTCCTGTCCATTTGATTTTAACGACAGATAGATAACTTTCTTATATAACAAAATAACCAAAGAAATAAATAAATACATATTTTGCTTCCCCATTTTGAAAATTTTCAAAAAAATTTTTTGTGTATTTTTGCTTTTTATGACGTTTTATGTCGATATAAATCAATTTCGAGCAAAAACAAAATTGTCGATCGATCGGTCTGTCCGGGAAATCTTGTGAGCACGATAACTTAAGAACGCTTTAAGCTAGAGACCTGAAATTGGCATACAGGTATGTTACCAAAAGTTCTCGCTCGGATTGTTTTTGGTAAACATTGTGGTGCGGCAAGGGGGGCAAATGGGGAAAAATACATTTTTTTTAGAAAAATTTGCAAATTGCTATATATGGGTTTTTGAGGTTAGTAACCGTCAGGGACACAAAGCTTTTTTTCATGAAGGTATTCTTTGGGCGCCAACTTCTTTTTTAGTAGTTTGGTTGAAACCGTTAGGGACAAAGCTTTTTTTTGAGGGTGCCTTATTGACAGTAGTGCTTGCATAGCGGTAATTTCTACGGCTTATTTGCCAAAAATTATCCCTTCCAGAGAGGAACTCTTAAGGAACACAGGATGAACTCCCAAGGAACTCTGGAGGAACTCCGAAGGAACTCTGAGGAACTCTGAGGAACTCTTTGCAAAACTCTTTTGTACAAATTTCAGACGCGGCCAGCCCCTCGTATCGTAAACTTTAACTGAATAACCCTGTATAGTAAAGTCGGTCGTAAAACCACTTTTTTCGAAATATAAGATTTATAATAAATATTGATAATTATCAGTATTTATTACATCGGCACTTAGTGTTACTAAGAGTGCCGATGTATTGAAATCTTCGCCGAAAAGTCAAAATCTTTGACCACGTTTTTTTTCACATTTCTCGACGTTTTAGACCATTCTTCGAAATCAGTAAAAAAAAATTTTGCGTCCGTGTGTGTCTATCTGTCTGTTTGTCTGTCTGTCTGTCTGTCTGTCTGTCTGTCTGTCTGTCTGTCTGTCTGTCTGTCTGTCTGTCTTTCTGTCTTTCTGTCTGTCTGTCTGTCTGTCTGTCTGTCTGTCTGTCTGTCTGTCTGTCTGTCTGTCTGTCTGTCTGTCTGTCTGTCTGTCTGTCTGTCTGTCTGTCTGTCTGTCTGTCTGTCTGTCTGTCTGTCTGTCTGTCTGTCTGTCTGTCTGTCTGTCTGTCTGTCTGTCTGTCTGTCTGTCTGTCTGTCTGTCTGTCTGTCTGTCTGTCTGTCTGTCTGTCTGTCTGTCTGTCTGTCTGTCTGTCTGTCTGTCTGTCTGTCTGTCTGTCTGTCTGTCTGTCTGTCTGTCTGTCTGTCTGTCTGTCTGTCTGTCTGTCTGTCTGTCTGTCTGTCTGTCTGTCTGTCTGTCTGTCTGTCTGTCTGTCTGTCTGTCTGTCTGTCTGTCTGTCTGTCTGTCTGTCTGTCTGTCTGTCTGTCTGTCTGTCTGTCTGTCTGTCTGTCTGTCTGTCTGTCTGTCTGTCTGTCTGTCTGTCTGTCTGTCTGTCTGTCTGTCTGTCTGTCTGTCTGTCTGTCTGTCTGTCTGTCTGTCTGTCTGTCTGTCTGTCTGTCTGTCTGTCTGTCTGTCTGTCTGTCTGTCTGTGTCTGTCTGTCTGTCTGTCTGTCTGTCTGTCTGTCTGTCTGTCTGTCTGTCTGTCTGTCTGTCTGTCTGTCTGTCTGTCTGTCTGTCTGTCTGTCTGTCTGTCTGTCTGTCTGTCTGTCTGTCTGTCTGTCTGTCTGTCTGTCTGTCTGTCTGTCTGTCTGTCTGTCTGTCTGTCTGTCTGTCTGTCTGTCTGTCTGTCTGTCTGTCTGTCTGTCTGTCTGTCTGTCTGTCTGTCTGTCTGTCTGTCTGTCTGTCTGTCTGTCTGTCTGTCTGTCTGTCTGTCTGTCTGTCTGTCTGTCTGTCTGTCTGTCTGTCTGTCTGTCTGTCTGTCTGTCTGTCTGTCTGTCTGTCTGTCTGTCTGTCTGTCTGTCTGTCTGTCTGTCTGTCTGTCTGTCTGTCTGTCTGTCTGTCTGTCTGTCTGTCTGTCTGTCTGTCTGTCTGTCTGTCTGTCTGTCTGTCTGTCTGTCTGTCTGTCTGTCTGTCTGTCTGTCTGTCTGTCTGTCTGTCTGTCTGTCTGTCTGTCTGTCTGTCTGTCTGTCTGTCTGTCTGTCTGTCTGTCTGTCTGTCTGTCTGTCTGTCTGTCTGTCTGTCTGTCTGTCTGTCTGTCTGTCTGTCTGTCTGTCTGTCTGTCTGTCTGTCTGTCTGTCTGTCTGTCTGTCTGTCTGTCTGTCTGTCTGTCTGTCTGTCTGTCTGTCTGTCTGTCTGTCTGTCTGTCTGTCTGTCTGTCTGTCTGTCTGTCTGTCTGTCTGTCTGTCTGTCTGTCTGTCTGTCTGTCTGTCTGTCTGTCTGTCTGTCTGTCTGTCTGTCTGTCTGTCTGTCTGTCTGTCTGTCTGTCTGTCTGTCTGTCTGTCTGTCTGTCTGTCTGTCTGTCTGTCTGTCTGTCTGTCTGTCTGTCTGTCTGTCTGTCTGTCTGTCTGTCTGTCTGTCTGTCTGTCTGTCTGTCTGTCTGTCTGTCTGTCTGTCTGTCTGTCTGTCTGTCTGTCTGTCTGTCTGTCTGTCTGTCTGTCTGTCTGTCTGTCTGTCTGTCTGTCTGTCTGTCTGTCTGTCTGTCTGTCTGTCTGTCTGTCTGTCTGTCTGTCTGTCTGTCTGTCTGTCTGTCTGTCTGTCTGTCTGTCTGTCTGTCTGTCTGTCTGTCTGTCTGTCTGTCTGTCTGTCTGTCTGTCTGTCTGTCTGTCTGTCTGTCTGTCTGTCTGTCTGTCTGTCTGTCTGTCTGTCTGTCTGTCTGTCTGTCTGTCTGTCTGTCTGTCTGTCTGTCTGTCTGTCTGTCTGTCTGTCTGTCTGTCTGTCTGTCTGTCTGTCTGTCTGTCTGTCTGTCTGTCTGTCTGTCTGTCTGTCTGTCTGTCTGTCTGTCTGTCTGTCTGTCTGTCTGTCTGTCTGTCTGTCTGTCTGTCTGTCTGTCTGTCTGTCTGTCTGTCTGTCTGTCTGTCTGTCTCTCAAGGAAAAAGTTATGAAGGAACTATTACCTAGCAAGTATGGACTGGAAATGCCAAGGATATACAAGGGCAGAGATGGTGTGGTTATTGAGACTGGCAATGACCGATCTGAAATTCTGACACAAGCTCAGGAACTAAAAAATCTTAAGGTGAATATTTCAAATCTCGACAAACTTAGGCCCAGACTAGCAATCTTTAACGTACCAGCGGGTATTGCTGCGGATGATTTAGAAAAGGCGATTAAAGAAGAAAACTTTCCTGATGTGGATCTGGGAGCTATTAAGCCTATTTATAAATTTGGACGACGAGATAGGCACTATGTCCATTGGGTAGTGGAAGTGGATCCAGAAATGAGAAAAGCATTATTGGCTAGGGAGAAAATTGGGTTGCAGTGGCATACTTGCGGCGTCAGAGATCACGTGCAAGTCACTCAGTGCTACCGGTGCCTTAAATTTGGTCATATAGCAACTAAATGTGATAGTAACAAACATGATCCTGCTTGTAAATACTGCCTAGAGAAGCACGAGTCAAAGGATTGCCAGAAAAAGAACAAACCAGATGAGGCAGAATGTACACTATGTACTACACATAACCTTAACAAGAGTGCAAAGGAAGACACTAAACATATAGCTGGATCGTCCAAGTGCGGAGTGGTTAAGAGGAGGCTGGAAGAGCAAGTAATTAACACCGATTACGGAACTTAGGTCAGAGCTAAACCAGATCAAAGGAACAGTTCGAGTAGGGCAAATAAATCTACAAAAATGCAAACAAGCCACTATTGATATTCTGGACAAGGCAGTCGAACTCAAGCTGGACCTACTGGTCATCCAGGAACCATATGTGCGCCAAAGCCCAACTGGTGGGTTCTGTATCCCTCACACAAGCAAATTCCGCGTTTATGCCCAGACCGATATTAGATTTCGTAGTGCAATTGTAGTATTAAATCCTGCCTTTAACTGCTTACTTATAACTCAACTAACAATGGACCGACAAACTGTTATTAAGATAATCTCAGCCTACTGGCCACCCGTTAAGCAACACCTATCAATTGATGATGACCTGAATGTGCTTGAACAGGCCCTAGCCATAGCCGATCCTTTAGTTGTATTGTGTGCTGATGCTAATGCTAAACATCCAATTTGGTTTTCCAACACCCTTGACCCAAGAGGGGAACAGGTAGCAGACTTTCTAGCTCTTCACAGTCTACATACTCTCAATTCACCGGATAATCCAGCGACTTTTTCTGGTGCAAGAGGCGAAAGCAATGTTGACATTACGACCATAACCAACACACATGTGGCAACAGGATGGACTGTGCATCCGTACGATTCCGGAAGTGATCACCGTCTTATTACTTTTCAAGTATCTTGCAGAATTGATCCTAATGCTAGATTTAAATGGGTAAGGAGTAAAAGAAACTTAAATAGTAATAGGGCCCTGGACTTAAGCATTAGAGCAATTGATGAACTGGAAAGAGTGCTCTGGATTCCCGGTCACCAAGCAGTTGAAGAACGAGCAACGGCCGTAACTAGAGCACTGCAAAAGATTGCAGACGAATGTATAGCCAAGCGCAAAATTTTTACACAAAAACCTGTGTGGTGGAACGATCGTTGCGAGGAAGCAAAAAGAACATTGCACACAAGTCGCAAGTCCTATCAAAAAGCACGCAGCGCTGAAAGAACACGATTACTGGTTAACTACGAGGAAGCGAAATATGCCTATACAGCCACGGTAGAGAAGTTCAGAAGTAAATCGTGGAACAATTTTGTACAAACTGAGCTTGAAGCGTCCCCTTGGAGTTTACCCTATAAACTGGCAGTTAGAAAACGAGGTCCCGCACCACTTGAAACTACGATCAATACAGGCAATTTTAATACTATGGGCTTTGAAGATACGGCAAGTTACTTGATAAATAACTTCGTTAAAGTCGACAATCCTCTAAGTGATACCGAAGAACAGGCCGCAGCCAGGGAACGTGCTAGAACCGCTACCACAGATGATCACCCAGTACGTGTAGCTACAGAGGAAGAAGTTGGCCAACTTATCAAGAGCTTAAACAACAGCAAAGCTGCAGGTACAGATCAACTGTCAGTACCTTTCCTAAAAACCGTACTACCTGCAATATTAAACTACCTGACCAGATTATACAATGATTGCTTGACTCAACACTACTTTCCTAAGATTTGGAAGGAAGGCAAAATTGTACTAATCCCCAAAGCAGGTCGCAGCGGCAGGAACGTAAATGACTGTAGGCCAATTACACTGCTTTCTATACTGGGGAAAATCTTTGAAAAAATTATTAAGGCTAGGTTGGAGGAGTTTCAGGATAACCCCTATGGCCACAGACAGTACGGTTTTGTCAAAGGAAAAAGTACCATTAATGCCTTAGAAGACACACTTGAAGCTATCGACAACCAACCTCACAAATATAAAATCCTTGTGCTCCTGGATATCCAAGGGGCATTTGACTATGTATGGTGGCCATCAATAATAAACTCGCTAGCAGAGGATAACATCCCAAACTGCCTACTGCAAGTTATTAAGTGCTACTTGGAAGATAGAATCACGAACCTTGTGCTCGCGGGAGTTACCGTTACTAAGGAGAATACCATAGGATGCCCACAAGGGTCAGTTTCAGGTCCGTCGCTATGGAACAAAGCCATCAAGAAACTCCTTCAGTTAGAGCTAGAATACGGAGAAATGTATGCGTACGCCGATGATGTTGGGTACGTAACAAGTGCTCAAACACGTGAGCAACTCGAAGCACGGGCTACGTCGGATCTTAACAAAATTACACACTGGGCAGAATGCAATAAACTCACTTTTTCCTGGCAGAAGACAAAGTACATTCTTTTCGGACCTAACCTAATAAGAAACCCGGCTATTAAAATTTATGGCAGGAACGTAAGGAGGGTACAGGAAACTAAGCATCTGGGCGTGATTATAGATTCCAAAAGAAACTTTGCAGCCCATATTAAGTACGCAACCGATAAAGCAAAAGATTCTTTCGCAAGGATCAGGTCTCTAACCAGGCAAATATATAGTCCACCCGTGCACGCTCTGAGAACTATATATGAAAGGGCCATTATACCACTTACTTTATATGGAATTGAGATCTGGGGGTCGCGTGCAGGAAACTCGCGTTCTGCCAAGGCCCTTAACAGCGTAAGTGGCAACTGTGCTCGAGCGATAACTGGAGCTTACGTATCTGCTTCATATCAAGCATCTTGTGTATTAGCTAAAGTCCCACCTCTTTCCGTACAGGTAGAAGAAATTATTTTTAAAAAGAAACTCAAAAGCGATGAAAACGTGACATATGGTGAGGCTCGAGCGGGACTACCCAAACAAGAACTGGCTAGACTTTCAAATATAGAAACATTGAGGAGATGGCAGGAAATGTGGGAAGAAGCTGACACAGGCAGGGTGACATTCAGTCTACTCCCTAGTATCGAGGAAAGATATGACTTGAACCTGAAACTTGATAGGGAAATAGTGCAAGTCTTGACAGGGCACGGCAATTTTCAAGCTCATATACATCGCGTTGGTAAGGCTATAACTGGGGACTGCCTGACATGTGGTGCGGGTGCAGAAGACAACCCAATTCACCGTATTATGAGCTGTCCAATATTTGACGAACCCAGGCTTAACGTCGTTGAAATTTTGGGTCACGATATCGTAGTACGGAATCTCGTTAGAGAGCTGTGCGAGCTGGATCGGTTGGACGTGCTAAAGTTCTTCATAGCGGAGGAGTTCAGAGTGCGTGAAGATTAAGGAGTATTATTAGTTTGGTGTTGGAAGTGGAAGTGTTAGTGAGGCGTTAGTGTATGTTAGGATAGTGTTTTATGTGCAATATAGGAGGGTTACGGTACCTCCTGCGGTATATCCGCGAACATTAAGTAGTGGGGTGGGGCCTAGTTTGTCCTGAAAAGGACAGATTAGGTAACTGTACCTGTCTCCACAGCCTCAAATGAAAATTATTTAGGCATTTGTAAAGAAACAAAAATTGTAATTTTATTAAATAAAGGCATCTTCAAACACCGCTACCTAAGTAGCAAAAGGAAAGAGGGATACATTTGAGAGCAGACTGGGTAGTTGGCTTCACCGCTACCTGGGGGTGGTTGGCATTGTATGGGGCCCTCCTCCCCCCTCTTTCCTTTTTTTTTTGTCTGTCTGTCTGTCTGTCTGTCTGTCTGTCTGTCTGTCTGTCTGTCTGTCTGTCTGTCTGTCTGTCTGTCTGTCTGTCTGTCTGTCTGTCTGTCTGTCTGTCTGTCTGTCTGTCTGTCTGTCTGTCTGTCTGTCTGTCTGTCTGTCTGTCTGTCTGTCTGTCTGTCTGTCTGTCTGTCTGTCTGTCTGTCTGTCTGTCTGTCTGTCTGTCTGTCTGTCTGTCTGTCTGTCTGTCTGTCTGTCTGTCTGTCTGTCTGTCTGTCTGTCTGTCTGTCTGTCTGTCTGTCTGTCTGTCTGTCTGTCTGTCTGTCTGTCTGTCTGTCTGTCTGTCTGTCTGTCTGTCTGTCTGTCTGTCTGTCTGTCTGTCTGTCTGTCTGTCTGTCTGTCTGTCTGTCTGTCTGTCTGTCTGTCTGTCTGTCTGTCTGTCTGTCTGTCTGTCTGTCTGTCTGTCTGTCTGTCTGTCTGTCTGTCTGTCTGTCTGTCTGTCTGTCTGTCTGTCTGTCTGTCTGTCTGTCTGTCTGTCTGTCTGTCTGTCTGTCTGTCTGTCTGTCTGTCTGTCTGTCTGTCTGTCTGTCTGTCTGTCTGTCTGTCTGTCTGTCTGTCTGTCTGTCTGTCTGTCTGTCTGTCTGTCTGTCTGTCTGTCTGTCTGTCTGTCTGTCTGTCTGTCTGTCTGTCTGTCTGTCTGTCTGTCTGTCTGTCTGTCTGTCTGTCTGTCTGTCTGTCTGTCTGTCTGTCTGTCTGTCTGTCTGTCTGTCTGTCTGTCTGTCTGTCTGTCTGTCTGTCTGTCTGTCTGTCTGTCTGTCTGTCTGTCTGTCTGTCTGTCTGTCTGTCTGTCTGTCTGTCTGTCTGTCTGTCTGTCTGTCTGTCTGTCTGTCTGTCTGTCTGTCTGTCTGTCTGTCTGTCTGTCTGTCTGTCTGTCTGTCTGTCTGTCTGTCTGTCTGTCTGTCTGTCTGTCTGTCTGTCTGTCTGTCTGTCTGTCTGTCTGTCTGTCTGTCTGTCTGTCTGTCTGTCTGTCTGTCTGTCTGTCTGTCTGTCTGTCTGTCTGTCTGTCTGTCTGTCTGTCTGTCTGTCTGTCTGTCTGTCTGTCTGTCTGTCTGTCTGTCTGTCTGTCTGTCTGTCTGTCTGTCTGTCTGTCTGTCTGTCTGTCTGTCTGTCTGTCTGTCTGTCTGTCTGTCTGTCTGTCTGTCTGTCTGTCTGTCTGTCTGTCTGTCTGTCTGTCTGTCTGTCTGTCTGTCTGTCTGTCTGTCTGTCTGTCTGTCTGTCTGTCTGTCTGTCTGTCTGTCTGTCTGTCTGTCTGTCTGTCTGTCTGTCTGTCTGTCTGTCTGTCTGTCTGTCTGTCTGTCTGTCTGTCTGTCTGTCTGTCTGTCTGTCTGTCTGTCTGTCTGTCTGTCTGTCTGTCTGTCTGTCTATCTGGATGTAAACTCCATTTCTACACAGATATCGACTTGCGGTTTTTTGCTTATTGTTTCTTATCGTATTCCGAAGAGCTGATTAGATTTTGGGGGTAAACGATTAGGGGTAAAAATAGGGTAAAACTCCTATTTTTAGCGTTTTTTGTTTATAATTAAGGCAATTATTATTGTATTTGGTTAATTTAGCACTTATATAAAAGATAATTTTAAATTGGTAAAAAAATGTTATAAACAACGTTTTCCTAAAACGCATTGTTTTCGAGATATTGGCGTTTAAAGCAGTAAAAGGTTTTTTTAGCATATCTCACATATTTATAACCCGATTTTAAAAAATTATATTTTAAATAAAAGCTCTTTTTAAGCCCTATAAAAAATGTTATATACAGTTTTTTTGCTAGAATATAATGTTTTAAAGATACAGAATTTAAAATCAAACAAAACACCTAGTTTGAAATTTGCAAACTAGATGGCTCTAGTGTACAATAGTGCCGATGTTTTGACAGGGTGCTTGCAACGTTTCATCTAGTTATAACTATAATTATCAATTTCCAGCTATTGAAAAAATATGGATGAGTAAAAATTTAGGGAAAGGAGAGCAGTATAAGTATCTAAACTTAGATTCTAAGCACCTGAATGCAAGTTGCTTTCATTAAAACATTACCATATAATTGTATGTTCTAAATTGCAATAGATTGTTATTTTTCCTGCGGAAGCAAAGAAAGTACTGCCATGTACAAAAATAATTATAATATATTGCAAAGTTACAAGTAATGACCTTATGAGAAAATTTGAATATAATAGAAAGAAAAACGGTATTGTTTTTCTTTCTATAATATTCCCATTTTCTTATAAGGTCATCATTTCAATAAAAGATAACATTTGCTTTCACAATAAAAATGTAATAAACAGTAATCGGAATAAACTCAGTTATGACTCATCGACGTTGAAAATAAACACAGAAACATAGGCTTACGGAATAATTTTGCCGCATTATGAGGGAAATTTTTATAAAGGTCACTAAATCGAAACATTTGACGACTAATTTGTTACACACAACAATATTGACTATACATACTAACTATATATATATATATATATATATATATATATATCGGTGTTTTTCGAAGAAAAAACCGATATTCTATTTTTATTTTTTAAGAATACGAAAGTTTTTCATTTTTATTTATCGATAACTTTTTTCCCACCTTACTCGTTTAAATGGAATCATTAAAAAAAATCAAGATATATAGAAATAAAAATGTAAATATTTAAAACCTCGCGTCAACGCTAGAATCGACGCGGCGCCTATGCGAGCACTGGAAATTCGCCGATGACTGGTAATAAATAATAGTTATTATATACCAAGGTAGGAAGACATTTTTTATAGCCGAGCTTAATAAATCCCGAGGTTTTAGTAGTGCGAGGCTATAATAGTCTTCTCTACCGTAGTTTATATATTAGTTTTTTCACTACTAGCACTATTTAACTATTTTTATTCAAATAATAAAACAAATTATTAACAGAAATTATATTTCTTGAAATTTTCATAAAAATTAAGTAGCCTTGATTAATGACATTTGCTCAAATAAATACTTTCAACTGACGTTTAAAAATTTAGTGTTTTTAATTTTTTTCATAATATTTAGCTAATTATTGATTGTATTAATTGGTAATAATTATAATTAATTACATTTAATAAATAAAAAGTTATTTCAAGCCTTTTTTCTTGGGTTTACTTAGTAAAAATTGCACAAAGAAGTGAAACATCTAAAGTGACAGAAATCAATTGTTTATAAAATTTACTCCTACTAGGAGAAAAAAGATTATTATTGCTATAGGTGAAGAAAATTGATTTCACAGTCTGAAAACATGATAAATAATGGTATGTTCTAAAGCTAGTAGTGAAAAAAATACATTATTTGTGGTTTCACGAGAATCAAAAAATGAATGAGTGCTTTAAAAACATCGTCCCTCATGCAATATAAGACATATAGATTATACCGGGTGAGTTTTATTTATGTCCACCCCTAAAATCAAGATTAATTTGCATTCGATAAAAACTAAACTTTGGCGATTTATATAGTTTTACATTGGCTATAAAATGGCGGATTTAGTTTTTTTGTTTCAATGCCGGGTTCGCCGGAAGTGGCATAAGTATGTTTTTTTTTTTAAATTGAACAATATATTTTTACATATTTTTATTCAGAAATTTTGGATCTTTCCAATCCAAACGAGGATATATAGTGAACATGCATTTTTCTTTATTTCGTGCACACTAGGTCGTAAGAAAAATTCTTATCGTTTATAGCCTGCACCGTCTCGTAAAGGATGTTCTCTTAAATAATTAAGTAAATTTTCACTTCCTTATTCCCGAGCCTGCACGCCTTTTAACCGTTTCCTCCTGTATCCATATTTTCTTCAATCTTAACAAAACTCTCCGAGAGTCCACTTGCTCACATCCTGCTTCCAATAACCCAATTGCTTGAGCTTTCTTAATCATTTAATTGATGCTTTTCTAATTATGTACTTAATTAAATTAAATCCTTTATTGATTATGTACTTTATAACAATTATAAATAATTTTGACAAATATTGTCAACATTGACAACCGCATTGTTTGTAAACAATTATTCAATTTACACTAACTAGATTTTCTATCTTTTTTTTTTCGGATCCAACTGTATATGGAAGTTAAAAAATTCGGTCAAATAAAACTATTATCCGTATCATAGAACATCAAAATTATACACAAACCGTTTATTCTGTATAAATATTAATATTATTTAAAATAATTATAATAATCAAAATCTTATTTGCATACATGTTTATTTATTCAACTGGTAATTTATAAAAAAAAAGCGAATCGAAGGCGAATCTAATAAACAGTTGCGAGTACCTACATTTACTGTAAGTTCATACGTCCGTTAAGTAGACTACATAGAAAAATGTCGATACATCCAAATCCAAGAACCCAGATAGCACAAAGTGATACTATGGACGTCCAATGGACATATGTTCATGGACGGCTGTATGTCCATAGGATGCCCATTTTTTCTCTATGGACGTCCCATGGACATCCAGATGACACAACTTAGGACATAAGGTGTCCGTTCAAACCATCCATCCAGCGTCCACAGGACTTGCTTTTATGCTTACTTTAACTGGTTTTTGCGACTGTGAAAAACTAAATAAAAGCTTTTATCCAATACAAACAGATAATGAAACAATTACCAGCTTTATTTTAAATAGATAAACTCAATAATAACCCCCGCGTGGCTTTTACTTTATTGAGTGGATAATTATTTATTTTACCCACTCAACTGTCACTTGTCAAATTATTTTCTTGTAAATGTCATTAAAATTTTTAATAAAAATATGAATTCCTAAGCTATTTATTGGATAAAACCTTGTATGGCACTTATGGGTAAACCAATATTGCCCTCTCGAAAATTAACCTGCTTGGCTGACGCCTCGCAGATTAATTTTCTAATGGGCAATATCTTACTTTACCCACTAGTAGCATAAATAACTATTATTTAACTTGCAATGTTTGTTGTTGTTTGTTTGTTTAGGGCAAATCTGCCAAAGGCTTTTCCAACCACTTTAAATATACTTAAATTTGGTACACATGCTTAACTCGGCTGACAATACAATTTTATATAAAACTTACCCCACAACCCCCCCACCCCTAAAATTAAAAAAAAAATCCATTTTTTAACCACACAAGATAATTTAAAACTAAAATTAGGTTAAAACTAATTTAGTGATAATAAAATTTTACAATAAATTTTACATCTCCCCTCGTCTCCCCATCACCCCCCATACGCGTATAAGGCTAAGTTAACCCCCTCTCTGTTTTACCCACTTAGAATATACTTAGAAATCTAAAATTTTGTACACATGCTTAACTCGGTTGACAAAACAATTTTATAAAAAAATGTTGCCCCAATCCCCCCGCCCCTAAAATTATATATACTACAATGTATATGGCACCATGAGAAATATAGCTTAAAAAATTATGGGCTAAATTATGGGTATAATCGAGGCGTAAACCGCTGAAAAAATTTTGTACACCTGAATTCCTTTTAGGAGGAAATCTTTGAAGATTACCTCCAAAGATTTCCTCCCAAAAAGGAGTAAATCTTTGAAGATTTCCTCCAGATTACCTCCAATTTATTCACCTGATTTCCTCTGAGGTTTACCCCTCTCGTAAAATGGACACAAATTGGACGTCCACTAATAGGCGTACAAAGGATGTAAATATATGGACGTACATACTACATCCATTATTAGTCCGTGGACCAATGTAAATTTGTACTTAAAAGGGATCTAAAATGGACGTCCATTGGACGACCGGTGCTATATGGGAATAAAGGTTGTAAAATTTAACAAGTTTGTAGATTTTTATATCCCGATAACGTCCCCCACGTACTATCGACGTCAGTTTTAGGTCATATTTGTGTCGTCATACATACGACGCATATCAGATGTAAACAAGACGTCAGTTTTTGGTCAAAATTGTAACGGATAGTTATTAATAACATAATATGTTATATACATGTCGATAAAAAAAGCCAAAATTAGTGTGATGACGATGATTAATAGAAAATATTTTAAATCAAAAGATTTCTAACTATAGGTTATTATAGGTAACTCATATTATTTTTATGACCACCCACAAGGTTTTGACCGCACACACCTACTAATTTGTTTTGTATTTTTTAACCTCATTGTAGTTTCTTATTTTTTTACATTTACCGATACATTTACATAAAAATATTAAACATATTTAATGTATCTAAAAGCTTTCCATATTTAAGTTTGTTTCTGACGTCAAACATACACATCGGCATGTTTGGAAGAGAAATTTGAAATGGTTTTATTTGCACGAATAATGGATTTGATGTTCTATTCAAAATTCTTTTAATAAAAATTATTATTGAAAGAAATATTATTAGTAATGCTTAATCATAAAATATGCATTATTCACAGAACGAAGTGAAAAGTATCCTACGATCCGTCAAATATTAGCCTGGATCATTCTAAACAACTTTTGTCCGTCTGTTCTTATGTCCGTCTCTTCATATGTCCGTCCGTCCGTCCGTTTGTCTCTCCGTCCAACCGTTTGTCTCTTTTTCCATGCGTCATCCCTTCCGTCCGTCTGTCCTTCTGTCTGTCACATTTTTTGTGAGCACGTTAACTCGGAACTCAAAGATAAAAAACTAGGGGTGCCACTTTAAAAAAAAAATTGCAAAAAAAAGTAGAAGAAAATATACTATTAACTTCAAGTTTTCAAAAAAAAATACTTATAAAAATTTAGATAAAAAAAATCTAAATGAAAAAGTTATAGGGGACAAAGCTTTTTAATAGTATAAATAAACAAGCCGTGAAGATATGTAATGCTACCAACGAACTAACAACTCTTCTCTCTAGAATACGCATACCGTTAATATAAAGTATCGCCAACATCTCGGTTTGTTTGTAAACATAGAGAATGCATATTCAGGCCTGAACAATAACAATTA
Organism: Brachypterus glaber; assembly: GCA_958510825.1. Classification (NCBI taxonomy): domain Eukaryota; kingdom Metazoa; phylum Arthropoda; class Insecta; order Coleoptera; family Kateretidae; genus Brachypterus; species Brachypterus glaber. Next base: position 111,452,584 of record OY294044.1, on the reverse strand, counting down.
CCAGTAACTGTTATTGTTGTCTCTGTTAGAACAAAGCTGTGCGAGTAAGACAGACAAATGTATATGTTGGCTACGTTTTTGTCAGTTTTTACAATTGAAATACATATTCTAGAGAGCAGAGTTATTAGTTCGTTGAATGGAGGCAGTCTTTTTGGATTTTTTTTGAGAAGATTAGTCATTAGAAGTGAAGAGTATCCATCAAAATTTATTGTTTTATTATTCCATCAATCTATTTTCTAATCATCGTACAGAGTGATATTGGTAGACTGACAGTTTCGGGCTGCTGGCCCTCTTCAGTACCAAGAGTCAACTCTGCACGCTGATTAAGAAAACGTTTTTAGACTTTACTCGCAAAAGGAATATAGCCATTAGATTGATGTAGACTTGTGCGCCATCTATTTCTAGATGTAGACAACTACTCATACCTCTCCTTATCTGGAGACTTTGAATGGTAGCAAGTTAAAGACTTGTGTGTCTCAAGCACATAGTACCACTAACGGGCCAGCAGCCCGAAACTGTCAGTCTACCAATATCACTCTGTACGATGATTAGAAAATAGATTGATGGAATAATAAATTAATATTTTTATAATTTTGTTTAAAATTAAAAATTTCTGTCCTTATTAAAATTTATTGTGTTATAACTGTCTAATATAGTGTAAAATACCTATAAAAATAGGTCCTAGAACGACAATAAACCATTACAATTACAATTACAATTACAATTACAATGCTACGCATTCCATTATATATTATTCACAGTAAATAGTATGTTGCACTTCCCAAATACTAAAAAAAAAATATTTTCAAAAAAAATAACAAAAAAAATTAAATTAAAAAAAAAAGAGCTTTTTTGAAAAAACAAAAAATAATTGAAGTTTTCAAAAAAACTATTTTCTTACAATTTTTTTTTATTAAATTTTCTTTTTGCGAAAAATGAAAAAAAACATTTTTTTAAGAAAGAAAAAAATTCTAAAAAAATTCAAAATTTTTCAATTTTTTTCTTATTTTTTTGTTTTGTTTTTTTTTTTTTTTTTGTAGAATTGATCCTTATAATATTAAATTATTCGTTCTTGAGTTGTCGTGTCTACAAAAATCGTGACATCAGACATTTTTTCATAAAACAAATTTATATCCAAGAATTTTTTGTGTATTTTTGAAAACTTTTGAAAATTCGAAACTACTGTATAATATTATTCTAGCGCTGGCGCTGTGAATAATATCAGTGCGCGCACGAGCTCAAACAATTCATACCGGCTTCTAAATTTCAAAACCTCGTATCTCAAAAAATAAATTTTCGGTTCATTGTAAAACTCAACTCTAAACCCTTCATATGATGACATAAACAAACCCCAGTATTCCACTTAGTTTATAAGTTGCGTTATATTCAAGTAATAAATTGGACTTTGTATAAGTTACCAGTCATCATGTACACTGTTGATTAGTCCAAGGAACCGAAAATTAATTTTTTTCACCACCAATCTAAAAGCACATCTTTATTACTGTTCTTTTCATTGGTAGAAATATTATTTCTCTACCTATGACGTCAGAGGTTCTAATAATAATGAAATTGCACCATGGTTAATAATGAATTCAGCTGTTTCGGCATCTGACGTTTCACATAATTATTAAATCACATTGCTATTTACAAGTGTCTTTAGGCACCAAATTTATTTATTGCATGATAAATTAAAAAATATTAACTAAATTAGTACCTATAAAACATGTTTTACAAAAAAACACTTCGAAAAGTGAAAATCATTGGTCCATCAAAAAACATGCCAATGTCCGGTTATCAAAAGAGTTACAAAAATCAAATATTTAGGAACAATTGTGGATCAATATTTAAAGTGGAATGACCATACTGAATACATTAGTAATAAAATAAGAAAATTAGTTCGAAAATTTTATTTATTAAAAGACATATTAAATCGTAAAAATCTGTTAATCGTGTATAACTCATTAGTTGAATCATTAATTAATTACTGCGTCTTAGCTTGGGGTGGTATCTATAAAAGTTCTTTAGAAAATCTGCAAGCAATACAAAATACAATATTAAAGATAATATTTAGAAAACCGAAACTGTATTCCACTAGTTCCCTCTATGCTGAATCAAATATTTTAAACATAAGACAATTATATATTTACCGGTGTCTCCTATACGTTTTCAAACCATTGCCCGCGCAATATGTTAATCATGATCAATTTTCAAGGTATCGTACACATCAAAATTTAATTACTCCTTTATTTAGAAAAGTATTTTCCCAAAAAACTTTATTCTGGCAAGGTGCTAAATTATATAATATACTACCTGTCAATATAAAAAATACTAAAAATTATAAGCAATTTAAAAGACTTGTAAAAAATGAAGTAAGGGTTAATGAAGCTAAATTTTTAAAAATCTTTTCATAACTAATAAAGGTGAAAAAAAAAATAAATAAAAATAACCTCTAAATAATTCTGATTTGCTACACTATTTTATGTATTCTTTCTTTCGTTTGGACTTTTTCTTTCTGTTCCACAAACAAATAAACAAAACTAAAACAATAAAATTTGGTGGTTTGTTACAAATTACTGCTGTTCAACACAAGCACTTGTGCTTAGGAATATGCATGTAATAAATAAAATTTTTAAATTAATATAAATATGTTTTCCATCAAATTTATATTATATTATACTAATCAAACACTTTGGATATTAATAAATATTGTAAACATTTACTCTATAAATAAATTGATTGATTGAAAAAAAAAAAAAAAAAAAAAAATCATATTCAAGCATAGATTATACAACCCATAGATTACCGTAAAGATTATAGATTACTAGAGGTACAACCCCCATATATTAGATATTAGATATTCAACTCGTAAAACGACAATGTTTTATAGGTTGCATATGCCTTGCGTAATTTGCGCAGCACAAATAATCTGGTCTTTTGTTGATATAACCTTAATATAAAATTGTTTATTTTTTATAATGACATATCTATTAACATAATTTAACAAAAGTAATTAGTAATTTTGTAAACTACTTATAAAAATTATAGTTAATTGTACAATTTCGGCAAGACATATTTATATGAGCAGGTGATGTTATTGGTATATTTATTTCTCTTTTTACTGTTAAATTATTATGTGGTAAAGTTTGGACTTAAAGTTTTCTGTATCAGGTGAATTTGTATCAAAGATATGGGGTACTGTGGGCTTTTCCGGTTCATTAAAATCAGTTGTATTGAAGAGGAAAGAACGAAGAAAAATTAACTAAAGAAAGTAGCTTTTTCATTAAATTTTAGTTAAATAAATAAACAGCTAATTAATTGTACTGGTAGTGAAAAAAATACTATATTTTCCACGTGAGTGAAGATTTAACCTTTTAGACCGAAGGTTTCGAAATTTACAAGTCGATATAGTACAATATGGAATGCGAAGCATTACATATTTACGGCTTGTTTTTAACTAATAATGGTTTCTAAACAATTCACCAGAACATCTTAAATTGTCATTAAAATTTATTCTACAATAAATTTAATAGGTAATTTATTTTTATAGCCTTGCCAACTTGAGTTGTTTTTGAAAAACTATTTTCATTTGATTGTGGGAGGAATAGTCGAGCGGGTTAGGGCATCTGATTCAAATACTTGACACGCCGGCTAGCGTGAGTTCGATTCTCACTCTCGCCGATTGTCTTTTTCATTTAATTAAATAAATAATTGAAAAACTGATTTGGACGTCAGTTAAAGCCGGTGGTTCCCCCTACTACTAGCCCAAACAAGTCCTGGACTTAGGGGATGCTTAAATCAGTAGAATAGTACGAGGTTAAACAAACAAACATGTAATGTTACATGCAATATCTAAAAGCGCCATTTTGTATGATATATCATATGATAGTATATACTAGTACCAAAAGTTTTATAGTAGATGTCGATTCAAGCAATTTGGTTGATTGATATTAAAACTAATGACCAAGATATACGGAATCAGCTCAAACAATAAAAGGAATTGCCTAACAAATGCAATTTTTTGTCACTGTTGACGATGAACTCTGCAAAAGTTAACATTATTTAGAAATAACGAGTGTTCTGAATTTAGGGTAAATTATTTAGCTGTGATTGGTTCTATAATTTATAGACGTTCTGGTGCCATGATCCATGGTTAGATTTTTCTATAAACCAAATTCATCTCATTTATTCTTTAGGAACGCTGTGTACGGTTGTCAACCTCGGTTTTCGAGCTTAGCTGGTAATCTCCGTATTCGAATTAAAAACAGTGTTTTTTATTCGCTTGTATTCCAAAGGGAAATTTTTCGATTAGAAAAGTTAAAGTGACTCTTTTGATAAGAGCTTGTCTTTTGGATTAAAGTACTTTTGCGGTCCCTTATGAAAAATTGCATAGCGGTTATGTTTGTCTTTTGTTTTACTTTGGCGGGCCAAAGTACTTTTGAGGTCCCTTATGGAAAATTGTCAGATACAATACAATACAATACAATATAATTGGTGTTGTGAGGCATGGCACTGCCTTTCAAATCACTGCGACCAATGAGATCTATTGTGAATCCCCTTTGCAATTTAGTCCATCAAACTTTAGGCTTCCAAAGAAGCCTAAGAGTTTTTTGGGGGCTAGTTGGGATATATCTGCAGGTCTTGGGTATAGTTCGAGTATAATTGTTCTAGATATTGTAGCCTTTTGCGAGCAATGGTTTCGCAGAAGCTCATAATGTGTTCGGCCGTTTCTGGTGCTTCTGAGCATAGACGTCGATTTCAGATTTTCCCATTTTTTTTAAGATGATATCTTAACGGGCAGTGTCCGGTTAACAGCCCTGTATAGGTCTTTAGGTCCGCCTTGCTAAGATCGAGTAACTTTCTTGTTCGTTAAGGTTCATATTTTATGAATATTTTGGCCTGTCTTAAGTTTTGGCCTTTCCAATATCGAAATTGTCAGATAACTGACAGAACCAAATTACTAACTAATTTTACTTATTATTTTTACCTTTTTTTTTGTTAAAAATATGTTTACAAGCGAATAAAAAATAGCGTATGATACACGAACGAGAAATATCTTACGCGTTTGTGAATCTCGACTCACGCCTCGATAAACAATCTCCTCGTGCGACCGAGAAACATTATTTTTCTACGACTGCTTTAGAATGAAAGCAAATACACACACTTTTCAAACACAGAATCAATCCATTCTAGCTCTAGATACGGTATGAATATTCCGTATCAAGTGTTAGAATGTAGTGCCATCTCTTGTTTATAAAAGTAAACTGTAGCAAAATTAGCAAAAATATAATATTTTACCATGGAATATTGAATAATTTAATGCAATTTAAAGTTTTGTGTTAAAATTACATAAAGTTTATTAGTTTTTCTTCTTATTTGACCAGTTCTTTATCAATTTAGTTCAAAAAATTAAAACTGCTCCATCTATTGTTAAATATTTAAACCTGATATCTGTCACAACAATCTGACATAACCTTCAATTTTTGCATTATAATTTGTAAATAAAAATCTTTTTTAAGTACTGATTTGATAAAATTATTAAATAACATTAATTCCTTTATTTAAAAATATGTGTTGTGTTGCATTTACAATGTCGAGTCACAAAAAACATTGTTTTTAACCTTGTTCGCAGTTTAAAACCATACAGTGTTTCATATTTGCAGTCGAAGAAAAAGTATAGTCTACAACACGTATGGAATAGTAATTCCGCGCTCGCGGGACCGTCATACTCACCTACCGGCTCGTATGACAAATATTGTCTATTCCATACTAGTAATAGAATATACTATTTTGTATATTTATTTTACAGTCACTAATGTATTATATTAATATTTGGGAGTATTTTGTCTTTGTTGTTTTTTTAAATTATTTCGAAAAATTATTTTTTTTAAAAAAATCTATATAAAACATTTTACTATTCCTTAAAACGACTCTTGTTTGATTAACGCAGTCGTCCCTCCGAAGTGACTGATCGATTTCGTGCTTTTTAGCACTCTTCAGAGCCACATATCGGTAGTAGGGACAACTACGAAAATCAAATCCTTTCCATATATCTCTATATAGAGTTTAAAAATCGTTGTAAGGAAAAGCAAAAACAGCTAGCGACATCTACTGCTAAAAGCAGAGACTGGATAAACCTATCGAGAGCTGTTTTTGCTTTTCCTTACAACGATTTTTAAACTCTATCTAGAGATATATGGAAAGGATTTGATTTTCGTAGTTGTCCCTACTACCGATATGTGGCTCTGAAGAGTGCTAAAAAGCACGAAATCGATCTGTCACTTCGGAGGGACGACTGCGTTAATCAAACAAGAGTCGTTTTAAGGAATAGTAAAATGTTTTATATAGATTTTTTAAATTTGTAAATATCAAACAATTTAATTTAGTTTATTAATTCAGATACCACTGTAAAAGGTGACCTCCTAGCGTTTAGGATTCAATTGGCGGCAATGTCCACCGTGGCATTGATTAATCTGCCCCCTATCGACAGCGTGCAATAGGTTCTTGAAACCAATAACTGCTTCCTTTTTTGGACTGTCGATAGGTTTATCCAGTCTCTGCTTTTAGCAGTAGATGTCGCTAGCTGTTTTTGCTTTTCCTTACAACGATTTTTAAACTCTATATAGAGATATATGGAAAGGATTTGATTTTCGTAGTTGTCCCTACTACCGATATGTGGCTCTGAAGAGTGCTAGAAAGCACGAAATCGATCAGTCACTTCGGAGGGACGACTGCGTTAATCAAACAAGAGTCGTTTTAAGGAATAGTAAAATGTTTTATATAGATTTTTTAAATTTGTAAATATCAAACAATTTAATTTAGTTTATTAATTCAGATACCACTGTAAAAGGTGACCTCCTAGCGTTTAGGATTCAATTGGCGGCAATGTCCACCGTGGCATTGATTAATCTGCCCCCTATCGACAGCGTGCAATAGGTTCTTGAAACCAATAACTGCTTCCTTTTTTGGACTGTCGATAGGTTTATCCAGTCTCTGCTTTTAGCAGTAGATGTCGCTAGCTGTTTTTGCTTTTCCTTACAACGATTTTTAAACTCTATATAGAGATATATGGAAAGGATTTGATTTTCGTAGTTGTCCCTACTACCGATATGTGGCTCTGAAGAGTGCTAAAAAGCACGAAATCGATCAGTCACTTCGGAGGGACGACTGCGTTAATCAAACAAGAGTCGTTTTAAGGAATAGTAAAATGTTATATATAGATTTTTTAAATTTGTAAATATCAAACAATTTAATTTAGTTTATTTTTTTTTAGTTATAACAATTCTGGTTCTGGTTCTGGTCCTACTTGATGACTCAAACATAAAAAATGCTAACTAAAACGAAATTATTAATACATCATAAAGTTTTACGATTAATTCAATTTCTTTAATTCATATGCTAATCATTTAAATTGGTACAGTAACAATTTATCATCGAGAAAGTTGTTTATTTAGTTTAAGTATTCGTTTTAAAAAATGGCCCCATTTAATGTATTTTAGCATATGAGGAATTGCTAATTAATAATTATTAATTAATAATTAATCTACAAAATTTTTTTAAAAAATATTAAATTAAAATGTTTAGTTTGTAGATATATTAAAGCTTATAAATGCCATTTAGACGACGAGGGGCTGTGGTAGCAAAGAATTTTGCCATTAGGGATCTAAGGGCAACAAAATAGTATATTCTATAACTAGTATGGAATAGACAATATTCCTCGCGAGCGGAAAGTTTGTCATACGAGCCGGTAGGCGAGTATGACGGTCACGTGAGCGCGGAATGACTATTCCATACGTGTTGTAGACTATACTTTTTCTTCGACAGCAAATATGAAACACTGTATGGCTTTAAACTGCGGACAAGGTTAAAAACATTGTTTTTTGTGGCTCGACATTGTAAATGCAACAAAACACATATTTTTAAATAAATCAATCAATGTTATTTAATAATTTTATCAAATCAGTACTTAAAAAAAAAAATTATTTAATTTTAGCACATATTTACAAATTATAATGCAAAAATTGAAGGTTATGTCAGATTATTGTGACAGATATCAGGTTTAAATATTTAACAATAGATGGAGCAGTTTTAATTTTTTGAACTAATTTGATAAAAAACTGGTCAAATATTAAGAAAAACTAATAAACTTTATGTAATTTTAATGCAAAACTTTAAATTGCATTAAAGGGTTCAATATTTCATGGTAAAATATATTTATATTTTTGCTAATTTTGCTACTGTTTTCTTTACTTTTATAAACAAGAGATGGCACTACATGTGCTCATTCTAACACTTGATACGGAATATTCATACCGTATATAGAGCTGGAATGGATTCATTCTGTGTTTGAAAAGTGCTTACATTTTAAAGCAGTCGTAGAAAAAACATTTTTTTAGCAAGTCTTTTCCAAAATTTTGAAAACATTAAGTAAAATGGGAAAGCAATACCTGGGACAAAAACTGAAAGTGTACCAGTCAAAGTACATCCTCGGTATGGTAATATATTGTGTAGATAATCAGTTTATAATGCAAAAAAATATAGGGACTTTTAATGTAACGTAAGCAACGAATTCCCTTGTAACGTAAGCAACAGATATTTCATCTTTTAATACATAACTCAGCAATTGTTAAAGATTAAAAATTTTTTTTAAACATTTTCAAATGCATATTTAGTTTTAAAAATATTTTATATTCTGGAATACAACAGAAATTTAAAGATACATATACTTAAGTCAAAATCGATGTCACAAAATGTAACGTAAGCAACATTACATAAAATTATAAATGTATCACAAATTAAACTTATTATAAACTTATTATACTAATTATAAATATATTTTTTGTTAGTTTGTTATTTACTAAAAATAAATATTGTATTTAAATACTATGTCTTTTAATATAATTAACAAACTTATACGTTTAAAAGTTAAAATATGCGTAAGATGTAACGTAAGCAACGCTGGAATTAAACTTTAATTCGAATCGTTTATAAGATATTGAGTAAAATGTACTACTGACATTTCACAATGTGGATTAACATGTTATTGCAAAACAACGTCCAAGCAGGGCCGGGCTGAGCCAGCTGAGCCAGCTGGGGCCACTGGGAAACTTTTTCTCTGGCCCCCATATATTTAAAAATCACTTCCCCATCCAGGGCCCTAGTAAGTTAGCGCCGCAGGCGAAATTTTTTACGAATTCTGTTAGTTTTTAACGTTTTCTTTTAAAATTCAATATTCTAAAATCTTAAATAAAAAACCTTAAGGACAGCATCGCAGGCAAAAAAAATACAACTTCGTTGGTGTATTTTAATTTAAAAACAATGTTACAGTTTTAAATTTTACAAAAATTCAAGAAAGCTTTATCTCCAAAGGCAAAAATTTTTACAAAGGGTCTGTAAAAATAAACCACCTTGTAAAGGCGTAGGCAATGGATATAAGGCTATTAAGGGGTCTACCCTCTTTAGACGGGCAAAGATAAGGCTATTTTCACGAATTTTTTTGACCGGTATACGTCATAAATATGGACATAAAAAGTGTTAGGCCTAAAAAATACACTATTTGATTACACAAGAAAAATTTTTTTATATTTATTTTAATCAGTTTTTATACATAAAAATGAGGGAGAAGACTGGTCCAAAAAAAAAGATGAGTGTGCGCTGTTGATGAAATATCTGGAATGGATGATCTGAAAAAAAAAAAATAGTTTTAGATTCAGTAAGTAAATGGCTATAGCGCATATCATACGATTTTTGAAATTTTGAGTTTAACTATTTATTTTTGGCAAAGAACGACGGAAAAAACGTGATTTTTCGTACTTTTTCGAAAAATGGCTGCCATTTTGTCATTTTTGAAAAAAAAAATCGTATGATATGCGCTATAGCCATTTACTTACTGAATCTAAAACTATTTTTTTTTTTTTTTTTTTCAGATCATCCATTCCAGATATTTCATCAACAGCGCACACTCATCTTTTTTTTTGGACCAGTCTTCTCCCTCATTTTTATGTATAAAAACTGATTAAAATAAATATAAAAAAAATTTTCTTGTGTAATCAAATAGTGTATTTTTTAGGCCTAACACTTTTTATGTCCATATTTATGACGTATACCGGTCAAAAAAATTCGTGAAAATAGCCTTATCTTTGCCCGTCTAAAGAGGGTAGACCCCTGAAATAAACTAAAAATAAACAAACATAAACAAGATCTCACGGTTTTAACCATTACTTCCGCAAAAACATATGATTACTTAATTACTGACTTTTCTTACCTTTTTCTAAATTTAAAAGGTCATAGTAAAAAATCCCAAAACTCCACATTAAAACTTTAACGTCCCAACATTTTCACGTGAAAAAATAACCAAAAAATGTAACAACAATAGTGTACCTAACGTTAACAATATCACGTAACTAACATTCGATGAAGACGATGGATACGCGAGAAGGAGCGGTGCAAGCCATTGGCCGAACGTCAACAAATATTAGGCTGGGGAAAATATTTTTTTTCACCACCAGCCTAACAGCACATCTTTATTACTGTTCTTTTCATTGGTAGAAATATTATTTCTCTAAATATCACGTCAGACGTTTTAAAAATAATGAAATTGCACCATGGTTAATAATGAATTTTTATTCAGCTGTTTTGGCATCTGACGTTTCACTTAATTATTAAATCACATTGCTATTTACAAGTTTCTTTAGGCACCAGATTTATTTATTGCATGATAAATTAAAAAATATTAATTAAATTAGATAGTAGATGGCTGGATTAGGGTTATTTATATTAAAAAACGTTTTTTTACTAAAACTGCCGACGTTTCGTTGGCTTTATTCCAACTTCTTCAAAAGGCACAAGTAAGTTTTCTTCGTTAAAATATAACAACTTACTTGTGCCTTTTGAAGAATAAAGCCAACGAAACGTCGGCAGTTTTAGTAAAAAAACGTTTTTTAATATAAATAACCCTAATCCAGCCATCTACTATCTAATATTATTGTTGGGTTACCAAACCAAGCTTAAATTAGTACCTATAAAACATGTTTTACAAAAAAACACTTCGAAAAGTGAAAATCCCCATGAAAATTGGTCCATCATATTCAAGCATAGATTATACAACCCATAGATTACCGTAAAGATTATAGATTACTGGAGGTACAGCCCCTATTCAACTCGTAAAACGACAATGTTTTATAGGTTGCACATACCTTGCTCTCCATTAATTTTGTAAAAAAGAAGGAATATTAACATAAAAATAACCATCTTGGAGATAATTTTGCTTCTGCATGCAGATCAAGAATCATTATATTTACTAGTTTTCCATTTCTTCCAGCTTCATATAATAACAGCAGTTACTGTTATTTAACATTATTCGCATTCACGCATTATCTGTAATAACTTATTAGAGACTACTTATAAAGTTAAAGAAAAACTGACAATATGTCAAATTATTCTAACCTCTTTCTTAAAATCTTACTTAAACTGTAAAATTGTTAATAAAATTGACATTTTTTGTGGATCCAACTGTACCTATATTATGTGAATTACAAAATTACATAATAAGTTATGATACATTAAATATTATGTAAATTTTAAAAATAGCAATAAGTTATGTGAAATTTTACATAACTTATGTCATTGTGTGATTTTTATCTGTGTACTTCGCACAGATAACAAAGAATGTATTATACTACATCCGAAGTATGTAGTAAAAGTTTTGGGGAAATTAAAAAATGACTAGAGATAAGGTCGGATGGGGAGCTGCATCAAACCAGTCTTGGGACTAATCATAGCGAAAAATTATTTTGGGTCCAGCCTAAGAAACATCGACGGCATGGACTGTTGACTGAAAATTTGGGTCAATGGGTCATTCGACCGCAACGACGATATGATACTGTGTTTCCTATTGGAGATAGAGCAAAGTGGGTTTTGCCAAAATCAAATTTTGAAGAAAGTTGCAGACGAGCAATTTTTGCGCCTCAAGGATAATTTCATTTTTCTGTATAATATTTTCTGTATTTTATCATATGACCGGCAGAATATTTATTTTTTCTACTAGCATACGAAAACGCATATGCGTGTGGAAAATAGTTATTTATGGTGGGTAAAGTAAGATATTGCCCATGAGAAAATTAACCTGCGAGGCGTCAGCCAAGCAGGTTAATTTTCGAGAGAGCAATATCGGTTTACCCATGAGTGCCATACAAGGTTTTATCCAATAAATAGCTTAGGAATTCATATTTAAATTAAAAATTTTAATGACATTTACAAGAAAATAATTTGACATGTGACAAGTGACAATAAATAATTATCCACTCAATAAAGTAAAAGGCACGCGGGGGTTATTATTGAGTTTATCTAATTAAAATAAAGCTGGTAATTGTCTTATTATCTGTATGTATTGGATAACAGGTCTTTACCACACGCATAATTATTTCATAAAAACAAGTAGCTTGATTATACAAAAGTGTAACATTACTGGCTAAGACACTTGTTTCCATGGCGACCGATCAACATGATAGCGTCCTAAGCTAGTTTGTTCGTGTCAATTGTGTTGTCAATTTTAATTGTAAAGTTTTTATAAAAGAAGACCTGAAGGAATAATAGAAATGGCAAATGCAAATGAAAACTGCAACAAATTTATCATTAGTGTTTGACCAAAATAGAATTGGTAATAACTAATGGTAGATTCTTTTCAATAATTCGTCATGTGAGGATTATTGTGTTTTATATCCATTGGATTTGTTATGGATATAGAACACTATAATCCTCACATGACGAATTGTTAAAACTTTTTAATATCTTAGTTCTGTCCCTGAGTGGGTAGTTTTCTAGAAAATCTGATGATAAAAAATCCATTTTACACGCGGAGGTGAAAAATTGAAAAGCTTTTTTTCACCTTCAGTTTTAGCGACCTCAATACCCCTAATACAGTGGCGGACTGGGTACTTGGGGCCCGGACCGCTAAGGTCCTTGAAGACCCGCGAAATGGCGAATGGGCCCGCAAAGGAAATAATTTTCTAATTACCCCTTCAATCTCGTGGGGGTGAAGTTAGAAAAATTTTATTATCAGATTCAATTTCAGCAACCTCAAAAACTCCTGTACACGGTGTATTTGAAATAGCGTAGGAAATTTTAACAGGTGATTCTACATGATAAAATATGACAAAAAGTTCCTATATATATATGTCTAAAAATGCGTCATAAGGGAGCTACGCCCCTTTGAAAGTGGCTAAAAAAATCGGTTTTTATTTAATAACTCAGGAACCCTTTAAGACATATCAACGAGGTTTTGCACGTCAACTAATCCTACCAGAGCCCGTTTTTAGGTGTTATTTTCATGTACTCATTCCAACCAGGGGTGTGCGAAACGGGGGGGGCTTATCAGTTTTTTGTCCCAAACTTTTTTCTGTGTAACTTTTTTGCAATTTTATTCTTGAAATATCATTCCTCAGGTCAAAATACATAAAAAAGGTACTCTTGTTGTAATACTGTAGGATTAACCGTTTTCGAGAAAATTTTATTTGAAGGTGAAATTCCGCGGTTCGTGAACTGAAAATTAAATACTAAAATGTTGAAAACCAAAATTTTAATGATGCAGGGCGAATGTACATTAAAAACTAAGAAAAAAACCTCATGTACAGGTACTTCCAAAAATCAATCCTAATGGAGCTATGGTCTCCTAAATATGCACCATTTTTAAAGGGCTATGGTAGCTTTAAAAGCGTTTTTTCGACCTACATGTATGGAAACTTTTTTTCTTAGTTTTTGATGTAGAATAACATTGCATCATTTAAATTTTGGTTTTCGACATTTTAGTATTTAATTTTTCGTCCTCGAACCGTAAAATTTCACCTTCAAATGAACTTTTCTCGAAAACGTTTATTACAACAGGAGTACCTTTTTTATGTATTTTGACCTGAGGAATCATATTTCAAAAATAAAATTGCAAAAAAGTTACACAGAAAAAAGTTTGGGACAAAAAACTGATAAGGCCCCCCCGTTTCGCACACCCCTGGTTTAAATAAGTACGTGAAAATGACATACAAAGATGGGCCTTATTAGGATTAATTCACGTGCAAAACCTCGTTAATATATCTCAAAGGGTTCCTGAGTTATTAAATAAAAACTGATTTTTTTAGCCACTTTCAAAGGGGCGTAGCTCCCTTATGACGCATTTTTAGACATATGTTTATAGGAACTTTTTGTCATATTTTATCATGTAGAATCACCTGTTAAAATTTCCTACGCTATTTCAAATACACCCTGTATAGCAATTTTCGTTTGGACTTTTTGGTTTGGACTATTTTTGTGAAAAAATGCTGTATTTTCCCAAAATGGTCTAGTTCTACGCCAAAAAAATCACGTTTTTCGTCATAAAAAAAATCTCGACAGATGTTTTTCATTTTTGGCTCTTTTTAGTCGCATTAGGTCCCTGAATACGAATTATTATGATTTGTTTTTTATCTTTTAAGAATATTAAAGTTTGTAATTTTTATTTATCGATAACTTTTTTCCCACCTTACTAGTTTAAATGGAATCATTAAAAAAAATCAAGATAAAAAGAAATAAAAATGTCAAAAAGTCGACGCGAGTACTGGAAATTCGCCGAGTACTGGTCATCTCGAATGTATCAATTAGGATCTTTCGTTTTTACCATCAATACTTAATGTATGTTTACCCAAACTGGTTTTAAAAACGAAATTTTTTACATTAAAATTTTGATGATCAAAAAAACTAAGTAGGTATGTGTGTATTCCGTTATACGTTCTAAAAAAATAAAAAATGACCAGATGTCGGCGAAACTTATTGATGCTACAGTATAATTAGGGATAAACGACGTTTTTATACTATTCACAGCGCATAAGCGCTAGAATAAAAGAAGCCGTGAAGATATGTAATGCTACGCATTCACAGTAAATGGTATATTGCATTTTCCCAAATATTAAAAAAATTAAAAAATAAATTAAAAACTTTTCAACAATTTTTTTTATTTTCTTTTTGCGAAAAAGATAATAAAAAAAATAACAAAATTTCTTTTTAAATAACATCTTTTAAAAAACTAAAAATAAAAAAAAAATAAAGAAAATTTCTCTTCAAAAAAGTAATTTTTCTATAATATTCTTTTTTGCGAAAAACGAAAAAACTTTGATTTTTTTTTTTAGTTTTTTATTTTTTTTTTTTTTAAGTTTAACGCCCATAACTTTTTTGTTTTTAGCGGGATAACTTTCAAAATTAGAAGAATTGATCCTTATAATAAAAATAATTTTGCCTGAAAAAAATACGTTTATTCGGAATTTTCTTTCAGCTTTTTTCCATTTCTTTTAAAATTTCACACCCTATAACTTTTTTGTTTTTGTGGGGATTACTTTCAAAAACAACAGATATTTTCCCCTCATACAACTTGATTTTTCCTGAAAATTTCAAGCCGATCGGATTATTCGTTCTTGAGTTATCGTGTCTACAAAAATTGTGACATCGGACAGACGGACAAAAAAAAGTTTCTTATTTTTACATGAAACAAATTTGTATCCATGAATTTTTTGTCTAGGACGATTTTTAAAATTTTTGGAAAATTCGGAACTACCTTATAATACTATTCTAGCACAGGCGCTTTGAATAGTATAATAATACGGTAGTCTCGAATTTCCCAAAATTGCCAACAAACATCCTAGATAAAAAATTCTTGGATACAAGTGTGTTTCATGGAAAAATGGGTAACTTTAAAAATGTCCGTCTGTCTATTCTTCCGATGTCATGTTTTTTGTCGACACGATAACTCGAGAACGAATTATCCGATCGACTTGAAATCTTTAGCAAAAAACTTTTTAAAATATCGAAAAAACTATATCAAAAAAACTTTTTATATAAATTTTTATTTTTAAAAAAATATATATATTATTTTATTTATTTTTTTAATTTATACAAATCGATTTTAAGAAAGCTAGGCCAATTTAAGAAATTTTACTCTTAAAACTGAATTTCGAACCTACACAGAAAAAAAGGATTCTTTAAACCAAAATTAATGTATTTGATGGAAGAGCGCGGATCTTCATTCAAAAACCCGTGCTCTTTATTAAAAAACCCGTGCTCTTCATTCAAGGACACTAACTTTGGTTCAAAGAATCCTTTTTTTCTGTGTAGGTATATAGGATTTTTTATGGTTTTTGATGTAAAATCGCGCTGAAATATTAAATTTTTTATTGGCGCGATTTTTAGTTCCTATTTTGATGCTCAGAACGTGAAATTATCTCTTTAACTGCCATTTTCTCAAAAACAGTTGATCCTCACGTATACTGTGTTATGCAAAGATTAACTTTTTTGTATTATTTTTATTTTATTTATTCAAGTAATCATATTTTACTGAGAAAATGTCAACAAAAACTACAGACATAAAAATTCGGGGCAAAAAAGTGAAAACATCGGTTAATAGATCTTATCCATTTTATGATTTATAAAAAATTGTTATTGCAATTCATAGGGCTCCAGAGATATTAAATAAAATCTCTTTCTTAGAAACATTCTTATAAGGGCTGTAGCTCCCTTATGCCACATTCCCGGACCGACCTTTATAGAAACTTTTTTATACAGCCTGTTCCAGAACTCGCGTACAGAAATTTGAGGGTATATTAAAATCTCTCTGGAAAATATGAAAAAAATTTCAAATAAAATCCATCTCCAATAAATTAAAAAGGAAGCTATTTAATCTGACCAATTCTGTTGCTGATGTTAAATTACCTACAAATTAGTTTTTCCCTACTTATTAGTAACTATGGTTGCATTTTAATTGTTGACGCGTGCATTGTTTGATACTTTCAACTTTAGAATCCTTTTAGGTTATTATATTTTGACAAAACCGACAGGGGCTATCAAATATTCTATTTTTATAGGGTCACTCCTTCCGGCGGTGGTTTTTTGACATTAATAAAAATTTATGTCACATCAATCACCATGTCAACCTACAGAATATGTACCTGCTATAATTAAATTTACTTCCATAGCTACAAATTTTAAAGGTAATTTAACATCAGCAACAGTATTGGTCCACTTAAAGCATTCTTATTTTTGAATTGAACGAAGACGGTTTTTTTTACATATTTTTCATATTTTCCATAGGGTTTTTAATATACACTCAAATTTCTGTACGCGAGTTCTGGAACTGTCTGTACACGGTAAAAATAAATTACATTAAATTACATAGTCCGTAAATGGTAATATGTTGCCATAGACCGGAATGGTGAAAATTACATAGTCCGTAATGGTAATATTTTGCATAGACCGGAACAGTAAAAATTACATAGTCCATAATGGTAATATTTTGCATAGACCGGAACGGTAAAAATTACATAGTCCAGAATGGTAATATTTTGCATAGACCGGAACGCTAAAAATTACATAGTCCAGAATGATTTGGACTTTTTGACATAGAGACTTGAAATTAAAAAAAATATATTTACTACTTAGAAAATGTTTGTTCCAAATTACACGTCTCTGTGTCAAAGCTTTTTTGAAATATCGTAGCGTAAAGTTCATTGGGTTTTTACCAAACGATTTGCACCCTTAATAGGAGTATAAACTGCTTACATTTTTCTTTAAAGATCTATTGGTTGATAAAGATCGTAATTTATAATGAATGTAAATTTTAGGCCACAAATAAAGCATTTAAATATCGTACATAAATAATATTTACCTTTTTTACACTTTTAACACTTTAACCTAGCAGCATGCATCGCTATCTCTCTAACAATAACAATATTAAAAAGTCCGTCTCATGATGCGACGCCTTCTTGGTTATTGTCTAAAGCGCACGCGCGTCTTAAAATAACATAGCCCGACATTGTAAAATCATGTAAAAATATGAAAATCAATGTAAATATTTTTTTTTACATTCTTTTACATTCTTTTACATTAATTTACATTCTTTTACATTATTTTGCATTATTTTACATTCTTTTACATAAATTCATGAATTATGCATAGTCCAGAATAGTAAATTTACTATTCCGTACTATGTAAATTCATGTATTTTGACATTATTTTACATGCAGTTTTTACAGTGTATGTTTTTGGATGTAAAATCATCTCTTATTTTTTTACGTTATTTTTGAATCACCCTGTATGTAGTTATATTGTATTATAATGGTGCGATGGCATTAAAAAGTAGTGGAAGTAATTAAAGCAATTATATAAGAAAAAGTTATAATAAATCTTATAATTAAATATAGAAATCGTTTGATAGAAAATAAGAATATCCCATTTTAAGCCGGTAAAAGGAAAAATGTGACTATATTTTAGTTTTAGGGTCCTGTAGAACCCTTTTGCTGTCCTACCCTGTTAAAAAAATCCTTTAGAATATCATAGAAATTTTGCTTAATGTTTTTATACTAGAAAATATTAGAATTCTTATAATTTTCAGTAATGTTTTATTGATAGGCGTATGTATGTTTACCTTCGATTTTTAGTGGATTTTATAGTGGATTTTATAGATCCTGAAACCGCAAAAAAAATAGAAAAGCATTTAAAGAAAAACCTTTTGAACCTCCCTAGTAACATTGATCTTGAACAAGTTTCTTGACCAGAGTACTTGACAAAGTTCTTTGTAAAGAATTGGACAATTCTTGAGCAAGAGAATTAATCAAGATTCTGTATCCGGACTTGGGCATGACTTTAGCCTAAAATTTTTGCCTAAAATTGTCATAAAATCATAAAAAAAGCTGAAAAAATTCGGTGGGAACCCTGATTTTTTCATTATTTTTTTTTTGCTAAAACATGCAATTTTTAAGTTTTTTTTTGTAAAATGCTATTTCAGAATTAGTTTAAAAGTATAATTGACGTATTTGCATCATGAAATATTATTTCAAAAATTGTTTGATTTTTTTAAAGAAATTTTGACGGAAATTACCACTTTTAACCCTATTTTAAACCCCAAACGAAAATTGCTTCCAAAAAATAAAAAAATATGTGGGCAAATAGAGAATTTTATAAGCTTTAGAACGATATATCACACGACCTCCCTTTCTATTAAAAAACCCTCGACCCTCCGTCTCCATTGTGCCCCCTAAGTATATCAGTAGTAGTAATGGTGGGGAGGTCAAGCCTGGCAACTAAACCATAATGTCCAGTTTGAAAATTCATTCATGGTTCTGAACGTCTGAACTTCTTATAGTGAAGTGGTTTATTATAAAATAATTAAAAAAGGCTTATAATCGACTTCACGTTAATTTTATTATTGAAAACAATTAGTGTGACCGCGGTTTCGCTATAATAGATATAGCATCTACGGACTTAAATACATATAATGGGACATCTTTAACATTCTGGTCATAAATAACACTAAGGACATTACACAATTAATAAATTAGGTTACAGATTAAAAATATGCATTTTTAGTGGCATGAATTAGGTTATGTTTACCGATTGGGCAACATAACCTAATTCATGCCACTAAAAATGCATATTTTTAATCTGTAACCTAATTTATTAATTGTGTAATGTCCTTAGTGTTATTTATGACCAGAATGTTAAAGATTTCCCATATGTATTTAAGTCCGTAGATGCTATATCTATTATAGCGAAACCGCGGTCACACTAATTGTTTTCAATAATAAAATTAACGTGAAGTCGATTATAAGCCTTTTTTAATTATTTTATAATAAACCATAATGGTCCTTTTTGCCTACCCCTCTGTTACTAGTTTTTCTACTCTAACGAGGATTTTTGTTGTTGTACCCCGGGACCTACAGTTTAGCGAGGAATCCGAACCTCGTTTTGGTCGGCTTTTTTTTGGCCAAGTGAGCGGCTTTGATCCTTGAGTTTATTGGCTGCCAGTGCACTTGGACCGGCGCCAAACTTCTTAAGAATCATTTTCGCTTGCAGCCTTGGTACAGATCCTGGTTGCTTGAAAGTCCCTAAAGTGAGCTCGGCCAACAGACCTGACAGCTACCTTGCTGCTCCCTTTCGGTGCCTCCGGGTAGTATCACAGGTCCGAGTGCTAGTGCGGCATTATCCACTGCAAACCTTTTTCTGTACTGTATGCTTAGATCTTCGGCAGCACAAGCCAACGTGGTGGGGAAACGGCGGTATTTTATTTCTGTGAAAAAGTTGTTCCACAACCGAGGATTGAACCCCGGCCTCTCGAATACTAGATCGAGGCGTTCACGACTGAGCCACCAATATACACCAAAAAATTATGTGAGTTATGTTATTTACGTGTTCCAAATTTCAAGTTTATATCTTAAGCTTTTTAAAAGTTAAAGGGGGTGGACTTTTCACACGCTGTGTATGACCTTTCTTTTTAACCGACTTTGTTTTAATTTGGTTCTATCAACCAAATTTTTAGAGAAATATCGGATAACTCGGATAAGTCGGATAACTTGATTAAAGGGTCACTCAAATATTGCGGCACACTGACAATCTTTTAAATGCCGCTAAACTTGATTCTTTGGACCTGTAATATTAAAATACCAAGAGAAAATGATAAATTTTGTGATTTTACCATAAGGCGTTATTTGATTATTACTTAACGTTTAACACGGAAAGAAATTAGTGGGCTCTGCGCTATACATTATAAGATATTTGGTAACAGTGGCAAATTATAGTGATTTAAGCTATAGATTATAAGGGACACAATAACTAATAATGTTAAAAATAAATTGGAAACGATTATATATATTACAGACACGATTATATTTATTACAGGCACTATTATAAATTTACAGAAATTTTATTATATTATAAAAATTATTAGCACGGACAATAATTAAATCTATTTAAGCTATAAATGCCATACTATTTGTTATATTTTATTATTCACTAAACAATTAAAGTATTTCATATAAATTTTTACACTGACTGCCATAATTGTAAGAGAAAGCCTTGTATTTATATAATAAGCGATTATAATTTGCTTGGTATGTGTGTTATAGCGCTCCTAGCTATAATTTTTTTTTCCGTGAATGTTTAATAAGTTTTTCTTTAGTATTTCGTTTAAAATAAGGTTGGTTGAACTCTTAAGCGCTGAAATAAAAATATTGCTTTCATTTATTAGAAATTTATCTTTAAGATAATGATGTCACAACGCACTAACAGTGCGTTGTGACGTCAGCAGCTTGCCGAGATGGAAGAACAACTATAATTTAGCTTAGATGACATTACTGCAAGTTCTGTATCTCTAAAAAGTAAACAATAAAACTTTTCGCAAAAAAAAGGGAACCGACTTCTGTGTCTCTAAAAAGTAAAAAATAAAAAATACTTAAGTCGGTGTCAATTTCACAGCAAACAATAATAAAATAATGAAAAGACAATTGTAAGTAATAAACTTAGGGAATGGTGAAATTGGCACCGATTTAAGTATTATTTATTTTTTACTTTTTAGAGACACAACAGTCGGTTCATTTTTTTTGCGAAAAGTTTTTATTGAAAAACAGGCTTAACATGCCATAAAAACCATGTAAAATATGGATTTAAATTAAAACACTAAGCGTAATAAAAAACATATATTTAAATAAAAATAGACCATTATCCAAAAATATAATATTGTACAGACTGTCCCGAAAACAGGATTAAAAATATTGATTTTTAAATTTATTTTAAGGACACTTTGTATGACGTACATGAATATAAAAAAATATTATAAACAAATAAATATGGAGTATAAAAAATCTAAACAAAAAAAATCTTAAACTAATTGCATACATTTAAAATAACCCTTAGTAGGGGTGGTCGAATTTTTTTTTTTCAAAATTTCCTCTGGTCAAAAACAGTGTCGTAGCGTGGGTATAAAAACTGGGACCACTTTCAATTAAATCTTAAAGACTAACAGAAAAATTTAACAGGAGGGATGCAAACTAACTAAGGAACCCAGAAGTGCTTTTTTCTACGACTGCTTAAGAATGTAAGCAAATACACACACTTTTCAAACACAGAATGAATCCATTCTAGCTCTAGATACGGTATGAATATTCCGTATCAAGTGTTGGAATGAGCACATGTAGTGCCATTTCTTGTTTATAAAAGTAAAGAAAACTGTAGCAAAATTAGCAAAAATATATATATTTTACCATGAAATATTGAATAATTTAATGCAATTTAAAGTTTTGCGTTATAATTACATAAAGTTTATTAGTTTTTCTTAATATTTGACCAGTTATTTATCAATTTAGTTCAAAATTTTAAACTGCTCCATCTATTGTTAAATATTTAAACCTGATATATGCCATAACAATCTGACATAACCTTCAATTTTCGCATTATAATTTGTAAATATGTGCTAAAATTAAATAAAAATCTTTTTTAAGTACTGATTTGATAAAATTATTAAATAACATTAATTGCCTTATTTAAAAATATGTGTTTTGTTGCATTTACAATCGAGTCACAAAAAAAATTGTTTTTAACCTTGTCCGCAGTTTAAAGCCATACAGTGTTTCATATTTGCAGTCGAAGAAAAAGTATAGTCTACAACACGTATGGAATGTCGGCTCGTAAGAAAAACTTTCCGCTCGCGCGGAATATTTTCTATTCCATACTAGTTATAGAATATACTATTGTGTATCCTATACCGGGTGAGTTTTTTCTATGTCCACCCCAAAAATTAGGAGCAATCTTCATTCGATAAAAACGAAACTTAAGTGATTTATATAACTTTACATTGGCTATAAAATGGCGGATTTATTTTTTTGTTTCACTTCCGGTTTCGCCGGAAGTGGCATGAATATCTTTTTTTTAATGGAACGCCTGTAAATTTTTACATTTTTGAATTCAGCCGATAATTTTATGTATAAAAAAACTTTTAAAAATATTGCGAATACTAAAAAAGTTATGTCCAGAAACAATTTTTTACATTTTGGAGGGAGGGGGGGTTCATGGAAAAATAGATAATAACATATTTTGTCTAATTTTATTTTACCTTTGAAGTAGTTTTCAATATTTTTCTTCTATTGTAAATAAGAAAAAAGATATGTCCAACAATTTTTAACATTTTTGGGGAGGGGCTGGCAAAAAAATTATTACTACACATTTTGTGTAATTTTTGATTTTTTTTTTCTATCACAATTTATGAGAAAGTAAGAAATGCACTTTTTGTGTTGTGGTAGTTTTTAAAATTAAAAAAAAAAGTTGAAATTCGACCACCCCTAACCCTTAGGGGTATTAAATGACAGTCCGACTAGAGCTTAAGCCCCTGGCAGGCAACGAATTGCTCTTGCCGGGCAATTCCTTCGCGTGAGAATGGGCTACTACGATGTTGAGGCACTGGATCCATTCTTCAGCATTTTTGCCGTCTTTTGGCTTCAGAATCAAAGTTTGGTTGCCCGTGAATATTTCGAAAGCTTTGGGAATGTTTCTGGCGCCACGGGAGACCTTCACGGATCGTATTTGATTCACGTCGATTGATTCTCCTCCACTCTGAGAAAAAAAACAATACATCAGTATACATAAAAAAAAAGGATTCCTTGAACCAAGGACACGTGTCTTTCGAGATGAGATAAAGAAATGATTGCCTTGAAACAAGAGAATATGGCTTTGGACTCGTGTCCTTGCTTCAAGGAATCGATTTTTTCTGTGTATTATACAGTGGGTCTTTTAAAAAGTCCGCCTACCCCACTTAAACTTTTGAACGGCTTAACATATCAACTTAAAATTTGGAACACATAAAAAACATAACCCAAATAATTTTTTGATATATATTGCTTTCCCATTTTGAAAATTTTCAAAATTTCGGAAAGCATTATATTCGTTCAAAAATTTTTTTTTGCGTATTTTTGCGTTTTATGACGTTTAATGTCGATATAAATCAATTTCAAGCAAAAAAAAAATGTCGATCGGTCGGTCGATCGGTCTGTCCAGGAAATCTTGTGGGCACGATAACTTAACGGTTTAAGCTAGAGACTTAAAATTTGACATGCGGGTATGTTACCAAAAGTTCTAGCTCGCGATTATTTTTGGTGAACATTGGGGTGCGGCAAGGGCATGAGCGGATTTAGGGGAGGGGCCATGGGGGCCATCCCCCCCCCCCAGCGAGATATATTAGCATAGAAATACCTTCAGAATTATATTTTTGGTGAAAGCGCAATTTTTTTCCTTATGGATGCCCCCCTCCCCCCGCTTAAAATGTAAGGGGAGCAAATGGGGATAAATACATTTTTTTTTAGAAAAATTTGAAATTTGCTGTATAGGGGTTTTTGAGGTTGCTGAAATTGAATCTGATAATAAATTTTTTCTAACTTTATCCCCTAGGGGGTGAGGGGGTAAATATTTTTAAATATTTTCAATATTTTCGTCAAAATTTGTATATAGGGGTTTTTGGGGTTGGCGAATATGAATCTGATAATATTTTTTTTCTAAATTCACCCCCTGATGGGTGGGTAGTTTTTGTGAAATTTTGTGTATTGGGGTTTTAAGGTTGCTGAAAGAGAATCTGATGAATAAAAAAGTTCTAACTACACCCCCTAAGAGGCGGGGGGTAGTTTTCGTGAACATTGGTATATTTTTAAGGTTGATAAAAGTGAATCTGATAATAAAAAATCCATTTTACGCGCAGAGGTGAAAAATGGGAAAGCTCCTTTACTGGGCAGTGTATTTGATATGTGTCCCTTACAATGGGGGCAGGTGGACAAGAGGGAATATTTTTTGAAATTGAAAGAAGGTCGTGTGAGGCATTATTTTTAAACAAATTAAATTCTCTTTTCGACCATGTAATTTTTATTTTTTTAACTTAGAATTTCATAATCTTAAAAATGATTTATCACATGACCACCTTTTCATTTAAAAAAAGAATGCTAGGTGTAGAAAACTCGGGTAATTGAAAAAAAAATAGTTAAGGGTAAGGAGCTGCTTTAAACCGGTCTTGGGATAATAAAATAAACTCATGGGTACTCACAGATCCTCTGCAAGAAAGATGGGCTCCCGATAAAGTAAAATATCGCGTCCTCCATCTTCTGAATAGCCTCCATCGACCTTTTTTCTCCTTTAGTTGGCCTTCAATAACAGGCTGTGTATCACCTGATAAAAATGTTTTAGTTTTATTAATTTAATATAAGTAACTTTCACTTTCGGGTTTAGACCGTGTTAATGGATTTTCACTTTCCGACGTTTCGTCTCTTACTACTAGAAACATCTTCAGGGATTAATCTGAAACTAAATTTCGAATCAACTTGTGTCACGAGTTGTGGTTATTCACCCGTGACGAGCTTTTTCCTATCAAAGACTTCCATATTGCAGGTAAGTGGTAACCAGTGTCCCGATTGATATTGTTAGGATGCTTGATGATTTCTATCGATTCCCGTATCTTCCTTGGCATTTTTCTGTTTTCTGTTAATATTTGTTTTGTTTCAGACAAATTGATTTTATGACCTGTTTCATGTACATGTTCGGCTACTGCCGATAAGGAAATTTGTTTCTTTCTTATATTGCGCTCATGCTCTTGAAGTCTTGTAGAAATTTTTCTCTTAGTTTCTACAAGACTTCAAGAGCATGAGCGCAATATAAGAAAGAAACAAATTTCCTTATCGGCAGTAGCCGAACATGTACATGAAACAGGTCATAAAATCAATTTGTCTGAAACAAAACAAATATTAACAGAAAACAGAAAAATGCCAAGGAAGATACGGGAATCGATAGAAATCATCAAGCATCCTAACAATATCAATCGGGACACTGGTTACCACTTACCTGCAATATGGAAGTCTTTGATAGGAAAAACCTCGTCACGGGTGAATAACCACAACTCGTCATAAATAGTGACACAAGTTGATTCGAAACTTAGTTTCAGATTAATCCCTGAAGATGTCTCTAGTAGTAAGAGACGAAACGTCGGAAAGTGAAAATCCATTAACACGGTCTAAACCCGAAAGTGAAAGTTCTTTATATCTTAATGGCCGTGAAAGCTTAAAATCTAAAATAATTTAATATAAGTATAGTAGACGCCAGAAATATAGTAGAATTTACATTTAAAACAGAATAATGTGAGACAGGGGCTTTATTTAATTTTATTATATTAAGTACGTAGTAGAAGTAGTATACGTTCTGAAAAAAAATTTTCGCAGCTAAAAAAATTAACTTACGTCTACTATAATCCATGTTTTTAATTTTAGTGTTGCCGCTTAAGGCCTATCGTCTCGCTATCGTCTCGTTATCGTTGAACAGAACGATAGCGAGAGGTGGAAAAATATCGTATCGTTGTAACGATAACGAGAGGCCTCTAGCCCGTAACGAGACCGAAGCGAGAGCGATAACTTGTTTGTTTGTTTGTTTGTTTGTTTATTTGTTTAACCTCGTACTATTCTACTTAATTAAGCATCCCCTAAGTCCAAGACTTGTGTGGGCTAGTAGTAGAGGGAACCACCGGCTTATACTGACTTTCGAACCAGTTTCTAGGGATTGTCCGTTTCACTTATCGCCTTCGCCAAATTTCAATTATTAATTAACTGAAAAAGACACATCGGCGCCAGTGAGAATCGAACTCACGATAGTAGACTTGCTATACATACGCGCTAGCCACTACGCTATGCCTCCCATGTACAGTTAAAGACAGTCGAATGTTGAAGCCACCTTAAATCAGATAAACATATTTGACACATACGACATTATTTAATTTTGAAATTTAATGATTTTTAAAATGCAAATTTATTCTTTAATAGGCATTATGGAGCATACATTAGCCCATTATATATAATTATATATATATATATATAATTATATATATAATATATATAATTATATATAAAAGGCTTTTATCTTTTAAAATCGTATCGCAGGCAGAAACTGCTTCAACAGTATCCTATTTTTATAGCAGATATAAAAATATGAACTCCTGGCAGTGGCACTAAGTACCTAATTAGGCTTATAGTAAGTACGGTAGTATCTTACTAATACGAGAGGTAATTTAAAAGAAAGCAAAAAGGCCAGAGCTGCTGTTAGTAGGATTTTAGTGCTAAAAATCAATTTTAATAGTCTTTATATATTTTGCTTTCCCATTTTTACTTTCTCATAAACAAAGTATTGTAGAAAAAAAAGCAAACATATTTTACCTAATTCATCGTATTTTTTCCTTAAACGCCGAGAGGTAAAAATAGAAAGCAAAATATATTAAAACTATTAAAATTGATTTTTAGCACTAAAAAGTCCTACTAACAGCAGCTCTGGCCTTTTTGCCTTCTTTTAAATTACCCCTCGTATTAGTCAGATACTACCGTACTTACTATAAGCCTAATTAGGTACTTAGTGCCACTGCCAGGAGTTCATATTTTTATATCTGCTATACAAATAGGATAATGTTGAAGCAGTTTCTGCTTGCGATACGATTTAAAAAGATAAAAGCCTTTTATAATGGTCACATTAATGTGCCAAAATATCACTTTACGAATTACGAATATATGCATTTTAGTAATTTTTGACATATTTTTTTTTTTAAATGTGACATTTGAGTCAAATTCATTTAACTAATATTAGATGGCTGAAATATTCAACTTTTACGCTGGAACGATAAGTATCGTTGTCGCGAGAGGTAGGCGATAACAAAAGGCCTCTCGTTATCGTTTGTGCGAGACGATAATTTTTGAACTATCGCATCGTAGTTGCGATACGAGAGGTATTTTTTGGCGATAAATATCGCTTTAGGCTGCAACACTAATTAATTTTGACTTCAAATTTAAACTAAAGATAAAGAACTTATATTTTTTCTTAGAAGGAAAAAATTATAAATAGGTCATTAAATTTTATTAAAAAAAAACTTTTAATTAAAGCTTCAATTATTTAAAACTTAAATGAAAATCAATTATTTATCTTAAAATGGAAACCGAGGGCCTTAATTTATTATTTAAATGGTAGGTTTTTTTAGAAAACTTGTTTAAGAAAAGGATAGATGGCGTACCTTTTAAAAATCCTACCGCTCTTTCCGGGTGCGCGCAAAGAAAACAGCACCAATTTATTGGAAGATCCATATCTATTGTGTTGCTTGAATCTCTTTGGCATACCTGGAAAACGTCAAAATATCCAGAAACCCGTAATTCGTTTAGCAGAATGTCGATATCTTTGCTGCCTGGAAAAGCGCTTGTCACCAACGTGAGAAAAGTCTTGTTTTCGCACTTGAGAATGTCCCAACAATGTTTTAAACTGGCTACTTGGGTGTCCCGGGAACTTAAAGCATGCATATTTCTGGCCTAAAAAGTAAATACAAGTTTATTTTTTCTAAAAACAAAAAGAAAAATTTATAAAAAATAATCTAGGGCGAAAACTTTGTTTCAAATTTTAAGACTTTATCTCAAAGCGTTCTCGAGTTCGAAAATATTCCCGGAGAGCTCCCTTAAACTAGTCTTGGGACTGGAATGACTTAATTTATGTAAAACCAGTAAAAATACGCGTAAAACCACAATTTTTTTTTCGTATTTGTTTTGCAATAATTTTTAACGCTTTGACCTAATGCCTTAAGGGGCTACCTTCAAATTTTAAAAATATTTACTATAGCCCGAACTAGAAGAATTTTTTTTGGTCAAAACAAAATGGCGGACGTTTTTCTTTGAAAATTTTTGCACATTTTTGAAAAATGTCCGCCATTTTGTTATTTTTTGGCCAAAAAAATTCTTCTAGTTCGGGCTATAGCGGCTTCAATACTGAATAATATCCTGTTTCTATTTTGTTTTTGGGAACGTTCAAGTATTACGTAACGCAAATTTGGATTATTTTGGACTTTTTAATTAATATAATCATAAACATACATGATGAAGAAAAAGAGTTACAGCAAAGTGTAAAATTTTTAGGTATTCATATCGACGAAAATTTGAATTTCAGCTCCCACATAGATCATTTACGAATAAGACTGGACAGAGTAAATTACTCGCTCTATGTCCTAAGGAGTTATTTAGATTTAAGCACATTGAAAGTTCTGTATTTTTCAAACTTTTATAGCTTATTAAGGTATGGTATATGTTGGGGAAAATCACGGGACATTGAAGTAATCTTTAAATGCTGGAAAAGTAAAAAGTACCATTCTTGGGTTATCATACAGAGCTTCATGTCGGAATTTATTTAAAACAAATAAACTGCTGACAGTTGTAGGCCTGTACATTCAGGAAGTTATTTTGTTTTTGGTGAAACACCAACATTTATTTAGGGACTTGGAACCCAAGTCCGAAAGAGTTTTAAATTATTGTGTTCCCAAACATTGAAGTTTATATAAAAAAGGCACAAAGTACTCATCAGTACATTTTTTTAATTTACTGCCTAAAAGAATTAAACTTTAAAAAAATAATTTTAAAAAGTTTAAAATCGCGCTCTTCGATTTTATATGTGACATTAAACCATATTCATTAACTGAATTCGAGATGTCGTGTAATGTCCGTAATACTTACTACTAAATTATTTTTTGTGTAATTCTAATTTATTTATTTATTTATATTTTTTTTAAGTGTGTATTAACTTTTTTTATTACTTACATGAACTATTTTATTTTAGATTTTAAATCATCTTTCTCTGACACAATTTCATTAAGTGTATTTATATACTTGTACTTAAAACATTTTATTGAAATAAAGAACTATTATTATATTATTATTCATACTCACAAAATTTCACAATGAAATCTTTTTTCTTTCTATATAAAAAAATGTTTAAAAAAAGAATATTTTCTAAACTTGAATAAAATAGAAAGACCCCTTAAATTTAATATTATTATTTTATACTTATCTATCATCTGTTTAAAAACTGTTTTATTCTTACTTGTAAAGATATAAACATCAGATGAATCCAAATTTTCGGGTTCCTAGTTTTCATGGTAAAATACGTTTTCGAGTACAAACAGTGCTGCCCCCTACTCTGACAAGCAAAATGCAATTTCACCGACTTCTTTTGTCTTTTTTCCTCGATGGTACATTTGACAGGTGAGGGCATTCTTAATGAAACTTTATCCATGTATATCTTGATTTTATCCAGGTGTTTTTCGCAAAAATGTTGAATTGTGTCCCTCATTGGGTACGGTTCGAAGACGCTCATTCGCTGATTTTCTATCGAATTTTGATTGGCGTTTAGTAGGGTTACTGTTGTATTATTGGCTCTTCTAACTACTGTGGTTGGACCAGAAATATTGACATAACCTACAAAAAAGTGACAGTTTTTTAAAAAAGAGATTCGAAAACCAACAGGCATGTTATAAATCGTGTCCTATAGATTTTAGTCTGCTAAATTCAAATCTAAACGCATAATTTATCTATCACGCCAGGTTTTTGAGAAAAATGAGCTTTAAAAATCCAAAAACTGCAATATTTCGTGATTTTGTATCTGTTTTTTTTTAACCATACCTGATAGCTTAGTTTTGTGGCCAAATTAGGATTTAGCGATCAAAAATCTCTTAGAGACTTATGTACTTCTAAAAAACTTTTCGAAAATACGTCATCCTAATATTTTTGTTTTTTTTTTATTATTTGGATTTTTGTTTGGAACATTGACTAATAAGAGTTATTAGCACGGGTCAGATCGAAGTAGCCATTAGGGGCTGTCCATATATTACGTAACGCGCCTAGGGGGGGTCAGAGAAATTGTTACAGTTTTTGACAGGGGGAGGGGGGGTCTAGGTAAACGTTACGTAACGGAATTTAATAAATTTAATGTTTATTTCCTAAGCTTGGCAGATGTATTTTTATTTCAACATAAATTACTATTTAGTGGCCCATAATTCCCTTTTTCACACAAAAATTGACGAAACTATGCATATTTAAATAATATTGTAATCAGTAAAAAAACTGTTGACATTGATATTAAAAAAAATCTTACGGCCCTGTTCTTGCGTGATCTTGCCGATGAATCATCGGCGATGATACATTTTCGCGCGGAATGTGTACTCACAGAACACCAATGTGTGTACTATTTTGTGTACCTGTGCATAAACAATATACGTGTTATATGTGACACTCAGTATAAAAAGAGGTACCTAGTATTTTTTCCCTATGTGATATTGATTATGAATATTTTTTTAAAGTTTGAGTGATTTTTTGGTGTAAATTTTTTTTAAGGTTATGTTATACTATATTTTAGGTTTATGTTTGTTTTGTCGAGAAAAACGAATCAATAGTGAGAATACAGTTATATTTATTGCGAAACAAAATTTTTATATTGTTACGCGTTACACAGGAGTGGGGGGGGGGTGTTGGTAAATGTGACAGTTTGTTACACAGGGGGGAGGGGGGTCAATAATTTTTTTGAAAAATTGCGTTACGTAATATGGACAGCCCCTTGCCGGGGGCATGCAAAAATTAGAATTTTAAAAAACTCATTTTTCAAGTAAATAGACACTACTGTTCACCAAGCGGAATGTCATGTCGATGCTGTTAATACTCAGTGTCCATGACTCATGGAGGACTTTTTTTTTGAAAATTGTTTCTCTTTTCAAAAAACGAATAGTTAATACAAAAATATTGTTTTTTATTAATTATTCGTTTTTTGAAAAGGGAAACAATTTTCAAAAAAAAATGAATATAAGAAAGAAACAAATTTCCTTATCGGCAGTAGCCGAACATGTACATGAAACAGGTCATAAAATCAATTTGTCTGAAACAAACAAATATTAACAGAAAACAGAAAAATGCCAAGGAAGATACGGGAATCGATAGAAATCATCAAGCATCCTAACAATATCAATCGGGACACTGGTTACCACTTACCTGCAATATGGAAGTCTTTGATAGGAAAAACCTCGTCACGGGTGAATAACCACAACTCGTCATAAATAGTGACACAAGTTGATTCGAAACTTAGTTTCAGATTAATCCCTGAAGATGTCTCTAGTAGTAAGAGACGAAACGTCGGAAAGTGAAAATCCATTAACACGGTCTAAACCCGAAAGTGAAAGTTCTTTATAAAAAATGAAAGTCTTTCTCTATGAGTCATGGACCAAGACCAAGTGACACTGAGTATTAACAGCGTCGACATGACATTCCGCTTGGTGAACAATAGTTTAAAGGTCTATTTACTTGAAAAAAGATGTTTTTTTAATTCTAATTTTTGCATGCCCCCGGTAATGGCGACTTCGATCCGACCCGTGGATATTAGTCAATGTTTGGAATAAGGGCCGAAGAATTTAAATCTGACCGTAAAATTTCTTTGGGGTCTGTTCAAATATTACGTAATCCATTTTTTGGTCATTTTGGATTTTCACGGTGAAATTTAAATTTTTCGTCCCCAATTTGATGAAAAAAAAAACTATACTTATTTCGAGGAGCAAACCGCTGAAAAAAAAATTAATTAATTTCTAATTCCTTCTAGGAGGTAAGCCCTCAAGATTACCTCGGAATTTACTTCAAGATTACCCCAAAAAAAAATTGAAAACTGCGTAAAAAAGGTCCCTTGGTAAAGGTATTTCCTTAAAATTCCTCGAGAGATTACCTCTAACATTTCCTCAAAATTTGTTCACCTGAATTCCTCAGCAGTTTAGGGGCTGTCCATATATTACGTAACGCGCCTGGGGGGGGTCAGAGAAATTGTTACAATTTGTGACAGGGGGGGTGGGGGTCTAGGTAAACATTACGTAAGGAATTTAATAAATTTAATGTTTATTTCCTAAGCTTGGCCAATTGGCAGATGTATTTTTATTTCAACATAAATTACTATTTAGTGGCCCATTATTCCCTTTTTCACACAAAAATTGACGAAACTATTTTTCTTTTTTCTTGTTTATTGATATAAGTAATTATGTAAAAACCTAATAGCGTACTTTAGTTTATCTACCACCTAATAATTTTATTTTTAAATATATTTAATTTATTTTTGGTTGTGCGGAAGACCAGGTGTTGCAAGTTTTTTTTTTGTGTTTCTTTTTTTAGTTTTGATTTTTTTCTTGCAGTCAGGGTTACATACATATATTTTAATCTGACCTGCCAAATGTACTTTGTACCAAAATTGGTTAATAAATTATTCTTATTCTTATTCTTTTATTATATGACACTAAAACAAAAAATTATAAATAGTAAAACCAACGATCTGAGCGTAACCATTTTGCCTATGGGTAAATATGTGTATATTTATATTTGTACTGTTGACATTGATATAAAAAAAAATCTTACGGCCCTGTTCTTGTGATCTTGCCGATGAATCATCGGCGATAATACATTTTCGCGCGGAATGTGTACTCACAGAACACCAATGTGTGTACTATTTTGTGTACCTGTGCATAAACAATATACTTGTTATATGTGACACTCAGTATAAAAAGAGGTACCTAGTATTTTTTCCCTATGTGATATTGATTATGAATATTTTTTTAAAGTTTAAGTGATTTTTTCGTGTAATTTTTTTTAAGGTTATGTTATACTATATTTTAGGTTCATGTTTGTTTTGTCGAGAAAAACGAATCAATAGTGAGAATACAGTTAAATTTATTGCGAAACAAAAATTTTATATTGTTACGCGTTACACAGGGGGGGGTTGGTAAATGTGACAGTTTGTTACACAGGGGGGGGAGGGGGTCAATTTTTTTGAAAAATTGCGTTACGTAATGTATGGACAGCCCCTTACCCCTCTTCTTATTCCCAATGTTATTTGACAGTGTTAGGGCCTACAACAACTTTTGGGACTACATATTACTAATATATTTCATAGTTATGTAGTTATTTATAAGTTCTTACCACTGGTTGAATTTACATGAGAATTATTTAAGTCTGGAGAGGTTTGATTCTTGGAAGTTGATCCTACAGGAATGGTTTGAGTATTGATAATTCCACTATTTAAAACTGAAATATGTTCGCTTGGTATTGGCCCAGAATATCCAGATGTCACAGTTATCATGTTTGTCAGTTGTACTGGATATGCACCCTAAAAACAATTGAAAAGTTTTAACGAAAATTTGGACTTTATCGGACAGAATAGTATATTCTATAACTAGTATGGAATAGACAATATTCCGCGCGAGCGGAAAGTTTGTCATACGAGCCGGTAGTCGAGTATGACGGTCCCGCGAGCGCGGAATGACTATTCCATACGTGTTGTAGACTATACATTTTCTTCGACTGCAAATATGAAACACTGTATGGCTTTAAACTGCGGACAAGGTTAAAAACCATGTTTTTATGACTCGACATTGTAAATGCAACAAAACACATATTTAAATAAAGCAATTAATGTTATTTAATAATTTTATCAAGTCAGTACTTAAAAAAGATTTTTATTTAATTTTAGCACATATTTACAAATAATAATGCAAAAATTAAAGGATGTCAGATTGTTGTGACAGATATCAGGTTTAAATATTTAACAATAGATGGAGCAGTTTTAATTTTTTGAACTAAATTGATAAAAAACTGGTCAAATATTAAGAAAAACTTATAAACTTTATGTAATTTTAACTCAAAACTTTAAAATGGATTCATTCTGTGAGAAACCCCCGGGATTTTCTCATAGAACTAGATTTTTCTTGTAAATTTCTTTTTGATCCAACATTTTCTTCTTGACGGACGGACAGACGAACAATGACGTCTGTCCGTCAATGATTTTTTGAAACTGAATATTTACCTGATTTCCGTTATTAGTAATAAGAGTTAAGGGCCCCTGACTAAGGGGCCTCTGAATTTTCGGAGGTGAAATTGTAGTAACAGTCACTCCCCCACTTGATACTACACTGTTTGAAGTCAACCATTTATTCGTGTTATTCAAAACGGAGCTATTCGACATGGACGCTGTAGTGCTGATATGATTGGACAACGAGTTTATATGTTGAGATGAACTCAGTCTTGTCATACTTTTGTGAAGTCCCCCTATTGACCCACCTGAAAAAAAGTTACTCAATTTGTAGAAGAGTTATTAAAAATATCGGCTAACTTACAGTTGTGGCATTAAATATCTGGACAACCTCAAAAAAATTCGTGTCATTTTTATATTTTTTTCATGGATTAACATGGGATTATTTTAAAAATTAAAAACTAGGTTACTTCGTTTTGACATAACTGAATTATTTAGTTGAAGTTTACTGTCAAAAAATATTAAATCAATAAATTTATATTTATTGATTCATTAAATTTTACACAAATGTTGTAATTATTTAAATAATAATAAAATTATTATTATTTGAATCAAAATTGTACTATAAAGAATATGTGTTTAATATTCATTTTCCTCTTCAGTACAGCTAAAAACTCACAAGGTTTTATAAATTTTCTACTGAAAATGGATTTTAGTTTAAGAGTTCATTACTGAAGAGCTTCAACGAGGTACTCGAAAAAAAAATCCTAGTATACGGCAATTGCACCTTGTTTTTCTCGGTTTTTCTTATATAATTAAAAACTGCTTCACCATCCATTGTAGATTTTGACCACCGAGGATCGTTTTTCGGTTTGATATAAGAACCTAATGTTTTCTCAATAAAACATTTCTTAAGATACAGATCTTTTTCTTGAACTGTTTTCAGTAAAATTGAAGCTCATCCATATCTCCTAATACCAAGGACGACTGAGCATTTTTTCTCTTTAATTTTTACAATAAGCAAACTCATTTTAAATTAAAATAAAGATAAAAACACTTTTTTTCCAAACTACTCGTATAACAGCAAAAAATAAACAAACATTTGACATATTTTTATGTTTTCTAAAATATGACACAAGACCCACTATAATCTATGAAAAATTGTTTGTCCCGATATTTAATGCCACCACTGTACATGCCTACTCTGAATTTCCCAGTCCCTAACATCCATACTCCATAACGAGAGCCGATCTTTACCTCGAAAAAAAATACCACGAAAGCACATACCTCAAAAAAAATATCTCGAAAAATTTACCTCGAAAGGACATTACCTCAAAAAGTCGTTACCTCGAAAGTACATTACCTCGAAAGATTTTACCTCGAATTATATTATAAATATTGTGTGTATAAAGACAAGTTTTTTTGAAAATTTGGAAAATATGGTGAACTTGCTTGCAAAGGAAAAACATTTATTGTTAATTATTTATTTTGTAAAATTAAGAAATTCTTGATCCTTACTCATATTGGAGTTGATTTAAATAAACCATAGAAAAAATGTTATCTCTCCAAAATATAAATTTATTGTCTATTAAACAAACATTACAGCGACAATTGTTTCGACTTTTTTTAACATAAAGTCATTTTCAAGCTACAAATAATGAAAAATTAGGTTGAAAATGGTACAATTCCTTTTAGAAAAACTTACTTTTTAAATTTATAAACAATATAACTTGAGTACACATTATTAGAAATGTCATACTGACCTTAACTCTATTATTTTTAAAAAATCTTAAAAATTTAAACAAAAAGAAAACTACAATAAGTTAAAATAAAATAAATTAATGAAATCTAAAATTTTAAATTGAATAAAAATCTGGGACATCTATCATAAAATAATCCAATTTTCAACCTAATTTTTCATTATTTGTAGCTTGAAAATGACTAAATGTTAAAAAAAGTCGAAACAATTGTCGCTGTAATGTTTGTTTAATAGACAATAAATTTATATTTTGGAGAGATAACATTTTTTCTATGGTTTATTTATTTTGTTTTATAAAAAAATGTTGCTGTAGATTTATTGACAGCTTTTTGATTATTTGTGATTTCAAATACCTACTTTATTTTTTGTATAATATATCAATATTATTGCTTTAAATAACTAAGTTTATTGCTGTTAAATTTTCCTTCTTTCAATAAAAAAAAATCTTTGGTTTGTTTTTTTTTATCCGTTCGAGGTATTTTCTTTCGAGGTAATGGGCTTCCGAGGTAAAATTTTTCGAGGTAACGGTGTTCAAGGTAATTATTTTCGAGGTAATTGCTTGCGATGTAAATTTTTTTGAGAAACTCTACAACAACTCTCCTTCGTACTATATGCACTCGATTAGACACTTGACATAACTCAAAATAGTTATAATACAAGGGCGAAAAGTTAAATTTTTCGATTGTAGGTTTTTAGAAGCCGAGGGCCAGCCGATGGGGCCGGCCAAGAGTAATAAACCTATGAAATCGAAATTTAACATTTAACTTTGTGCCGGTGTATTATACAATATGTTATCTAATTATCAACGACAATTTGCTATATAGTCGAATCACTAAAAAAAACAATTGAATAGTTTCTTTTGCGTGCGGTTTCAAATACAAATTAAAAAAGCTATAGCTTGGTGATTAATTTCTGTTAAAATGTGTCTGTTATGAAAATAATAATACTTCTGAAACCGTTCTATGAATATTATAAATATTGAAAATGATTTTACAATTGAAGTTTTGTGTTTTTAATTTATTTTAGTGGATGAATACAGATTAATCAGTTAACATATATTTTGAGGTTATGTTATAGAAGAAATTTTAATTTTTCATAAAATGATTATAATAACTGTATCTGGTCAAAAAGAACAGTTAGTTCAAGACCAAGAGTAACCAAAAGGTCTTATTTCTTTATAAATATTAAAGTAAAGGTAAAGCATCTTCTTTTAAAAAGCTTAAAAATAACAAGTTTTAGTTAGCGGGCGAAAAAACTTTTTGGCCTTAATAAGCAATAAGCTAATTCAAGGCACTTTAGATTTAAAATAAAAATTTAAATAAAAAATGACATGTCCTGTCAAAAATTAACAAGTGACAAATGCTTGTTCTCAGAACTGATTTCTGAATCGAAATATCTAAAAATATACAAGGTGTTCCATTTAAAAATGTAAAGCTCGATTTATTTCCGGCGAAACCGGTTGTGGTGTGACGAATCCATTTTAGTTAAAAAACTGTTTATTTTCTATATGAATTGCTAAACATTATTTGTTACCGAAAATGTAAGAATTAGTTGAAAGCTCCGAATTACAATTTTTATAACACCCTGTAGTAGCGGCATAGTTAAGTACTTCATAAATCACGTATGGCGGAATGATTATTGTGACACTACTGAGGAGAGCGCTTTTTAATTTACTGCGCTGACTGACCTAGATGCGGTGATCTCTTTGTGATTCATGCTTTTCAACATTAAATCAATGCCAAAGAAATGTCCAGTTTGGTTATTAATGTTGACGTGAATTATAACGGATTGCTCTCGATTTGTTTGTCGGCGTAGTTAAACTAAAAGGTTTTGGCAATTAAATTTATATTTATGCGAATATAGGGTATAAAAGCTCAGATTTTTAGTTGAAAAGGGACAGATATTTCGCGAATACGGTCACGATAGTTTGCTCCGCTAACATTAAAATATTTTAAATAATAAATTCAGTGAGTGAACCAATGTTTAAAAAATGTAAGTGTAATTATTGACATTTAATAACTTGCATTTTTTTATCGGGATAGAAATTTAATGGAACTTTAATATTCGAATTTAGACTTTTTATCGGGGTGATTTTAATTTAATGAACTTTTAACAAACTTTTAATAAATCTTAAATAAACTTTTTAATAATCATGGACTAGAATTAAATGGGAATAATGGAACTTTTATTGTGTCGCGAAGGGTTTTTTATACATTTGAAATAGTTGAAATTTCTATATTGGAGTCATGACGCTGAAAATCTATTGGTTATAGTTAGGCTAAAATTATGTTAATTAGATTAGGATTTTGAAAGGAAAGCTGCAGGATCGATTGATCGAAATTATGGATTTTAATTATATTTTAATAAAACTTTATTAGCTTACAAAATCTTACTTTTACTTTGACTCTCGTTACCGAACAAAAGCTCCCTAAAAATTGGTTAATATGATTTTTATTTATTACCCGATGGTATATAGATCTCAACAGATTGTAGTTACCAGTCATTAGTGTCAAGTGGTTAAGGCCATAAAACACTTGTCGAAGTGCTACCATTCAGGCGGCACCAGCTGGTAAATTAAGATTTGGCAGAGGAATAATATATTAAACAAAGGAATTAAATTATAAGAAAAGTCATATTACCACACGGTGTTCAGGTGTCAGTTAGTAAAATGTAGACATTAGGAATATTATGAAGTAGGGATGTTATACAGTAGGGAATGGAAAATTTAAAGTAGGGATGTTAGTCCGGCTTAAATTTTATTAAAAGCTAATTTTAGTATTTGATTACTTGTTATGTTAAGTTTAGTCATACTTCTGTGGGTGCTAGTGTTCGAAGGCGTGTGCAGTCTTCCCGTACTCCTGGAGTCTCCCAGCTTCGCTTTTCTCATATACCCTCCAGAGGATTGGTGCGATCCTCCAACTTTCACAATGGTGACTCCTCCAGATATTACTTGGTTCGACTGGGAAGTTCCATTTATTTGATTTGTACTGAAAATTATCAAAATTAAATAAAGGATACAACAATAAAAATAGAACATTTGGCATGTCGAAATAATCGCCCAAGCAGAAAAATAAGGACAATAAACCATACTCCAACATATTTTTACCAATATTGGTAGAAAAGTAGAATTTTTTACCAAATATTGACCCTTTAAAGATAAAAGTAGAATTTTTTACCAAATATTGACCCTTTAAAGATAATTATACCTTAAAGTTTCAATACTGGTGATATAAACCAACTAATATAATAATTTTATGTTATTAAATATATATATATATATATATATATTCCAATTTTTATCTTCAAGTACTTTAGAACTTTCAGATAAAGGAGGGTATCGCATTTTGGGCTAAATCGCCTGCAACGATAATACTTTACAAGCTTTTAGATAGATATAAAATAAATACTTAGCCAACATTTCAGCCCTTTTACATCCCGGAACATACTTTAATTAATTATTTTAATTAAGAATTTGACATCTGTCAATGTACGATTTGGCAACATTGCACGAAACTTCAAGTGTCAAATGTCATCTCGTCAAAATAAAAATAACTTTGCACGTTAACTACTACAGTGGGGCCAAAGGAAAGAGTCTGTGTTGTGTTCACTGCTCTTGACTATAATATTAAAATATTTTGTTGTGTTTTATTAGTTTTCACGGATTCAATATACTGTAATTCAATGTGTAATTAGGCTGGATTTATGTGACTAGTTTCTTATGTTTCGGTACGATTATGGAGTTATTTTTGAGGTATTTATTCTATAATAACGTTGTGAGCAAACCAGCAGTTTCTATAATAACCCAAAACATGTAGTTCCATGGGACAGTGTTACCCAAGACAAGTAATTTAATGTTAAAACATGTTAAATTAATTTATTTCCGGCTTTTAATATTAATTAAATTAAAAATAAATATATTTAATTAATATTGTAGTGTTTTTATTATACATTCTACCTAAATGTAGGTATTTATGTTGGTTTTTAGATTAACAAAAGATGTTGCTTTTTTTCAATATCATATCACATTTAGCGCAAGAATAATGAGATGTTGTCGGGTTTACGATAACAAATAATTCCTGAGTTTTTAATTTGTTTTTTCATTTTGTTCTTTATTAACAAACAACACAGTTTTTTATCATTTCTTTTCATCATTTTGCAATTTTGAACAAAAGCATATTTTTCTTATTTAGCCCAAAACTCCTATTTAAAACGATGCGCTTCTTTCTTAGTAAAAACCAAGTTGGTAAAAAAGTCCTATTTTTATTTATTTAAAAATTTAAGAATTATTTTGAGGTCAAATTGTAGTAATTTATACTAAATTATTTTCTTGTAAGTTAAATAGTCATCTAAGTTGCACAAAGCCGTTTTGATATTTTTAGGGCGTAATTTGGGAATTAATATACCTTAAAGTAAATTAATAAATAGTAGTGGACAACTTAGTGGCTTACATTAAACTTTAAAAAAACTGCGTCGATAAATTTAAAATAAACTTAATCAAGGCAGTAGAATATTCTTAAAAGTTGGAAAAGAGAACGATTCGTCTTCTTTTTTCCTTCACTGCTTAGGAAACCGTTAATGAAAACGTTGCAACGCTTTGCAACCCCTATAGCACCGGTCGTCCAATGGACGTCCATTTTAGATCCCTTTTAAGTACATTGGTCCACGGACTAATAATGGATGTACTGTGTACGTCTATATATTTACATCCTTTGTACGGCTATTAGTGGACGTCCATTCAGTGTCCATTTTACGCCCATACTTTCAGCTCTCTACGTTTATTTTAAGTGTGTGAAACAGAGAGAGGTTAAACTTAGTCTTATACGCGTATGGTGGGTGATGGGAAGATAAGGGGGGATGTAAAATTCATTTTAAAATTTGAATTAAAAAAAAAATTAAATTTTCCATGATTCTGTGTATCTATTTTAAATAAATAAATAAATAATTTATCACTGGATGAGTATGTAACCTAATTTTAGTTTTAAATTATTCCGTGGGTAATAAATGGATTTTTTAAATTTTAGAGGTGGGGGATTGGGGGGTAAGTTTTATATAAAATTGTATTGTCAGACGAGCATGTGTACCAAATTTTAGCTTACTAAGTGGTCGAAAAAGCCTTTGGCAGATTTGCCCTAAACAAACAAACAAACAAACAACAACAAACATTGAAAGTTAAATAAAAGCTTGTAAAAGGGTTCTATTATGTTTTTCACAGTCGCAAAAACCAGTTAAAGTAAGCAAAAAAGCAAGTCCTGTGGACGCTGGATGGATGGTTTGAACGGACACCTTATGGATGTCCACAGTTGTGTCATCTGGACTCTGAACGGATGTCCATAGAGAAAAAATGGGCATCCTATGGACATACAGCCGTCCATGAACATACGTCCATTGGACGTCCATAGTATCACTTTGTGCTATCTGGGAAGTCGTAGAAAATATATGTCTGGACAAAATATAATTTTTA
Source organism: Brachypterus glaber (assembly GCA_958510825.1). Lineage (NCBI taxonomy): Eukaryota > Metazoa > Arthropoda > Insecta > Coleoptera > Kateretidae > Brachypterus > Brachypterus glaber. The sequence goes on along the minus strand of OY294044.1, from coordinate 111,410,942 downwards.
ATGGCAATTGTAACATTATGGAACAAAACAAACAAAAAAAAAACGTTTACCTCACGTGATTTCTCTGCCTCACACCGACCAATACTTTATCAGTGAATAATACTGGATACGAGCTGCAAAGCATAGTTGCTTCACGTAAAAGCGTATTTTGAGACCCTCTGTCGGCTTTTGGGAGATATTCCAGGACAAAATTTAAAGCCTCTTGTGCACGATCCTAAAAATAAACAAAAAAGAAATAAAATATAATTTTTTTTAATTACGTGAAAACGAGTTTTATTTTTTTTTAGCCGACTACAGCACTGCCGTGCTAAACTGAAAGGTCCTATCTACTTAGGTTTAACATACACAGACCTTTTAGCTTAGGAAGGCAGAGCAAACCGAAAGAAGTTTTATGTCTTTAACGTGTTTGTGTGTATGCATGTTGGTTTGTTCTCCTCTAAAGCCTAAACTACTAGACCGGTTTTAACGATCAAATTCCATGTTTCGACAATATTACTACAGAAGGTACCACAAAATTCGGTATCACACACGGACCGTATTGAATTTCAAAATGGCTGTTGATGAACCAGCGTTTCGGCTTTTTTATTTACTTTATCAGGAGCGCGTGCATTTTTTCGTAGTCGGGTTTTTTATCTCCTCGGCTTGTTTTTCTATTTTACTTAAGCATAAATCTGTTCTATTTTATAGAAGTAGGTATATTTTTTTAAATAAAAACTTACATAGTTACCTTATTAAGTTTTCCAATAAATCCGATAATTTGGGCAGACAAGCAGATGGTTTGGGGAAAATTTTCAGCGGCCTCCTTCATGGCATTTATATGATCGGCTAAAATTATGGGGTTTTTCTCGGCCATTTTTAGAAATATTTGTAGTGTTGCTGAGACTGTGATAGAAGTGCTTAAGTACTCGCATAACTGAGGAACGCTGGCTTCTAGTAGCTAAAATTTAAACAGATAATTTCAATCCCTAGTATTAAAAAAAGTGTTTATCCAATACATACAGATAATTAGACAATTACCAGCTTTATTTTAAATAGATAAACTCAATAATAACCCCCGCGTGGCTTTTACTTTATTGAGTGGATAATTATTTATTTTACCCACTCAACTATCACTTGTCAAATTATTTTCTTGTAAATGTCATTAAAATTTTTAATAAAAATATGAATTTCTAAGCTATTTATTGGATAAAACCTTGTATGGCACTCATGGGTAAACCGATATTGCCCTCTCGAAAATTAACCTGCCTGGCAGACGCCTCGCAGGTTAATTTTCTCATGGGCAATATCTTACTTTACCCACTAGTACCATAAATAACTATTTTACGAATTTTATAATTCGGTGGTATGATTCTACTGGCTGCGTTCAATGGAAACAGCAAAACTCATCGAAAGCTGTCAAGTCACTACTCGATTGGCAGATGTCGCGGCAACCATTCCTCATCAACATTTTGACATGATTACTTTTGATTGATTTTTTAAAAGCGCGGGAATGTACTTTTTCAACGACTGCTTTAGAATGTAAGCATAAACACACACTTTTTAAACACAAAATGAATCCATTCTAGCTCTAGATATGGTATGAATATTCCGTATCAATTGTTAGAATGAGTACATGTAGTGTCATCTCTGGTTTATAAATGTAAAAAAAAACTGTAGCAAAATTAGCAAAAATATATATTTTACCATGAAATATTGAATAATTTAATGCAGTTTAAAGTTTTGCGTTAAAATTACATATAGTTTATTAGTTTTTCTTAATATTTCACCAGTTTTTTATCAATTTAGTTAAAAAAAAATTAAAATTTCTCTATGTATTGTTAAATATATGATATATGTCACAACAATCCGACATAACCTTCAATTTTTGCATTATAATTTGTAAATATGTGCTAAAATAAATAAAAATCTTTTTTAACTACTGATTTGATAAAATTATTAAATAACATTAATTGCTTTATTTAAAAATATGTGTTTTGTTGCGTTTACAATGTCGAGTCACAAAAAACATTGTTTTTGACCTTGCCCGCAGTTTAAAGCCATACAGTGTTATATATTTGCAGTCGAAGAAAAAGTATAGTCTACAACACGTATGGAATAGTCATTCCGCGCTCGTGGAACCGTCATAGAATAGAATAATAGAATAAAATAATTTTATTTGGTATTGGGCCATCGGTTGATGGATATACAAGTCAGAGTAACAAAAATAAGTTTAAAATAAAGAAAAAAAAAAACATTTACATTTAAAAATAAAATAAATACTTAAAAGAATGTAAAATATAGATACAATATACAGTGTATATTATACACAACATGTATTAATATAAGGACAAAGTAAACATATATACAGAATTTAAGGGCGCGCATCTAAGAACTCATTTACAGAATAGAAAGCTTTTTCAGTCAAAAACTTTTTTGTGGTTGTTTTAAAAACATTATAACTTTTGGTTTTTCTTATTAATAATGGTAATTTGTTATATAATACAATGCCACTATATGTGGGTGAATTTTCATATAGCGTAGATTTATGCATAGGAATAGTCAGAGTATCCTGATGTCTTGCGCTGAGATGTGGACGATTTAACAAATTGGCTCTAGTAAATAACAATGTTTTGTAAATGTATATACAAGGAAGCGTCAGTATTTTGTATTGAATAAAAATGTCTTTGCATGACCCCCTGCTCTTTAGCCCAAATATTAATCTAATTATACGCTTCTGTTGTATAAAGGCCCTCAAGCTATTTGAAACGTTACCCCATAACAAAACATTATAATTTAGATGGCTGTAGACAAGTGAATAGTAAATGTTTATCAGACCTTGTAAATCAAGCATGTTTCTAAGCCGAGACAATGCAAAAAATGATTTACTTAATTTTTTGCAGACTAAATCAACATGGCCGCGCCATCTCAGGTCATTATCAAGGCTTATCCCCAGGAACTTGGTACTTTTAGAAGATGAAATTTTGTAGTTTCCTACAATAATTTCCAAAGCTGTATCCTCCAATTCAGCACGCAACCCATTTCGAAAGTAAACACATACTGTCTTGTCGACATTGAGTATAAGTTCATTTTTCTTACACCAGTTGATAAAATCTTGCACAACTTTGACTAAGAGACTTTTAAGTTCGGACAGGGTACGTGCTGAGAGTACAAGCGACGTGTCATCTGCAAACATAATTAGTAGCTTTGCTCTGATGTAGAGAGGCAGTTCATTTATGTATAATAAGAAAATCAAGGGACCAAGAACAGATCCCTGGGGAATACCTGAAGTAATGTCAAAAAGATCTGAGTAAGCGTTGCCATACTTGACAAACATCTGCCTACTTTTCAAATAGTCAACAATCCAAGACAAAAAGACTCCTCTAAATCCTAAATTAGATAGCTTGGTTTCTACAAAATCAAACTTCAGACAGTCAAAGGCACGGGAAAGATCGAAGAAGAGGCCGGCAACGAAATCACCATTATCTAAACATTTATAGACACAGTCGACAAAGTCGCATGCTGCACTCTCCGTCGATTTTCCCTGTCTAAAACCGTGTTGAGAATCGGACAGTAATTTAAATTTTTCTAAAAATTCCACCATTTTGTTATACACCAAACGTTCAAAAATTTTTGACATCACATTTAAAATAGCTACAGGACGATAATTAGAAATAGATTTGGGGTCGTTTTTTTTATAAATTGGGATAATTGACGCTATTTTCAACAGTTTAGGAAATTTTCCGCTATTTACGGATTTATTTATTAAGTAGGCTAATGGTTCGGATAGTGTTTCAGAGAGTTCTTTTAGAATTTTTACTGATATATTATCGACGCCAGTACTTTTTTTATTTTTTAAGCTAGCAATTACTTTTCTTACGTCGTCTTTGTTTACTTCTGTAAAGAAGAAAGAGTTAGCCGTGGGCTCTGAAGTAGTGCAGTTAGCAGACCGATTATCACCAAAATGCTCCCTTAAACTAACTTCTGTAATATTGGCAAAGTAATCACCAAAAGCTTTGGTAATTTCTGTGGGTTCGACATATACTTTGCCGTTATGTTCAAGCGTGATATTTCGTGTTTTCTTTTCCCGCCCCAAGTTTTTGTTAACAAGTTCCCACACCTTTTTTTGCTTGTTTTCCGCATTATCTATGATTTTTTTATAATAATCTTTTTTGGTTTTATTAATTAGTTTATTATACTCATTTTTCGACTCTTTGTAAGTTTTCCTATTTTCTTCTGTATTTACGAGTTTAGTTTTCCAAAATAGTTCCTTTAGATCTTTACTCACTTTGATTATTTCTTTAGTTACCCAATTTTTACAATTTCTATTAGCACTTTTACGTTTTCTTTTAATTGGACAGCAAACGTCCATTGCCCAAGTAAAAGTATCCATAAAAATGTTAAAAAGAGCGTCAATATCGTTACCTGTAGTATAAAGGTCATTAAAGCCTACTTTTAGCAATAAATTATTTAAGTTTATAAGATTATTACGACTCAAATCTCTTTGTTCAACAGTCTGGTTCTCCCCACAGTTATTTAGTTTTTTACAATTTAAGATATCATAAGTTAAACTTAGGGCTAAGTGGTCAGACAAATTAGGCTGAAATATTTCAAATCTACATTGCTTTAAATCAGTATTAGTCAGTATATAGTCTATGGTACTAGATGTTGTTTTTCCATTTTTGTCTGTGAATATTCTGGTAAGGTCTGTAGACGGGCACTTAAGATTAAAACTAGCTAAAAAGTCATCAAATACCTGTTTGTCCAAGTTTTCGCCTGCCAGCTCGTATGACAAACATTCCGCTCGCGCGGAATATTGTCTATTCCATACTAGTTATAGAATATAATATTTTGTGCAGAGTCCAAACGAAAATGTATCATCGCCGATGATTCATCGGCAAGATCACGCAAGAACAGGGCCTTAAGATTTTTTTTTAATATCAATGTCAACAGTTTTTTTACTGATTACAATATTATTTAAATATGCATAGTTTCGTCAATTTTTGTGTGAAAAGGGGAATTATGGGCCACTAAATAGTAATTTATGTTGAAATAAAAATACATCTGCCAAGCTTAGGAAATAAACATTAAATTTATTAAATTCCGTTACGTAACGTTTACCTAGACCCTCCCCTCCCCCCTGTCACAAACTGTAACAATTTCTCTGACCGCCTCCCCCCCATAGGCGCGTTACGTAATATATGGACAGCCCCTTAATAGGAAGTGGACTTCTAATTCGGCAAAGTGTTACATTTTATAAAAAGCATTAAAGGTTAACATCTATTTGTTGGATTTAAATGTTAAACAATTCAATAAAATAAATATTCTTTAAAAAGTCACAGAATACATTAACCAAATTTTATTATCTTAACTATAACATACTAGTATGGCTTGAAGAGTGTTGTTTAAATGACGTCATAGTTAGTTGGTAAAGTAGGACACTATTATACCATAATCTTTTTCGAGGTTAAAAAGTTGATCGATTTGTTTATTTTGCGATATTTGAAATTGGGAACCAAAAATGAGGTCTACAAGGAAAAAATTAGGCTTGTCCAAACTATGCAAGAACATGTTTACATAAAGCTTATAAATTACTTACTTTTATTTCTCATTTATTATAGGTACCTACATTATCCACGAATGAGATGTGACGATTATTTAAAATTATTTCAGTTTAATTCGTTCTTGCACAAAAAAGTGCCTGGCAAAACAATCTTACAAATATTTTCAACGTCTGGTTTACCCAAAAAAATTATACCTAATCAATTTTTTCCTCTTCTTGTTCGAAAAAATAAAATTTGGAGTGAACAGAAACATAATAGAAAAGGATAGAAATACTTACTATGCGAGCAAACCACCTAGGGTACGTGGTTACTACGAATAGTTAGTGTAACATCATTGTTTGTTGTAGTTAAGTAATAAAATGTGTGTAGTATGCTATTCTTCATACTAGTATGTTATAGTTACGATAATAAAATTGCAATTATATCAATATATTTTTGTTTTTGAGTAAGGGAACGTTCAAGTATTACGTAACGCAAAATGTACCAAAATTCATACACATCATACCTCGATTCTCGCGTTATTCAATGTGCAGAGATTTCATATTTTGGCTACCCTAATACACCCCCTATTAGGGGGGGTAGCCAAAATATGAAATCTCTATAATCTATATTAACGCGAGAACCGGGGTATGAAGTGTATGAATTTTGGTACAATTTGCGTTACGTAATACTTGAACGTTCCCTAATCGGCCCTGGAAATTTTAACTGAAACACCCTGTGTATCTTACAGATGGATTGTCCTTGGCAATTAAAGAAAACAAATTCAATAGCGCCAATTTTTCTTGGTTATCGCACTGTGGCAGAAGAGAAACCAAGGCCATCACATGTCCTTGAAAGGATTCCGGAGAAACATCGTATATGCTTGGTAGTACCCTACATAAGGGATAATTTCCTAGAAAAAAATAAAAAAGTACAGATTTTTTACATGGGGCTCCCTTAGGGACACTAGATCTAGGTCTTAAGTTAGCAAGGAGACGGACTACTCTGTCGCCTTGCTAACTTAAGACCTAGATCTAGTGTCCCTAGGCTCCCTATCCTGATCCTGATCCTTAAGTTTAAGTGACTTGCGAACACAAACCAAGAGTTAATCCTGTTAGTAGAAGTTAGACATTGAAAACCATCAACAGTAAAATCTGAAGTGCTCGGTTTCGGCATATAATGAACTTTATTAATTTAAATTTATTGATAATAATTATTATATTATAACTATAACTGTTGATTTTCGTAGGCAAGTCCCTTAAGCCTAATGTCTATTCAGAATCAGCGTGCTAAAAAAAATATTTTCCCTACGACCACCTATGAAAACGAATAACTACACACGATTTAGAGAGTTAGAAAGTGTCATATTTCATAAGCGTGCGAAATAATGTCATACATGTGTGGAAAAGCAAAGCTAACATGATTTTTTGTTTCAAAATATTTTCCATTTTATTAGACGTTTTTCCATTACATTTTTATTAATTTTTTGGATTTTTATTTCTCTTTATGTACAACTTGAACGGTGAAAACTAGATGAAACGTTGCAAGCACCTTGTCAAAACATCGGCACTAGGTACTAATTTGAAACGTTATGAAATATGAAGTTGTGTGAATAGGCAACTAGTAATACAACTGCGTGTTTCATAATTTATTAAACTTTGGAACTCGGTATCTCCAAAACGTTATAATCTAGCAAAAAACTGTATACAACATTTTTTATAGGTCTTAAAAAGAGCTTTTATTTAAAATATAACTTTTTGAAATCATGTTATAATTAAGCAAGTTATGCTAAAAAACGTTTTACTGCTTTAAATGCAAATATCTAAAAAACAATGTATTTTAGGAAAATATTGTTTATAACATTTTTTAACCCGTTTTAAAATATCTTTCAAATAAGTGCTTAAAAAATAATATACAATAATAATTAACTTAATTATAACCAAAAAAAAACGCTAAAAATAGGAGTTTTACCCCATTCTTACCTCCTTACCCCGACCGTTTACCCCCAAAATCTAATCAGCTCTTCGGAATACGATAAGAAAAAAACCGCTAGTCGATATCTTTTCTAGAAATTGAGTTATCGAGTTTACACCCAGACAGACAGACAGACGGACGCAAAAAATTTTTTCACTGATTTCGACTCAGAATGGTCTAAAACGTCGAGAAATATGAAAAAAACATGGTCAAAGATTTTGACTTTTCGGCGAAGATTTCAATACATCGGCACTCTTAGTAGTACTAAGAGTGCCGAAGTAAAATGGTCGAGATTTTTCAAAAAAGCTCTTATATCGACTGCCAAACGTTGGTATGGCGATAAAAATAAGCAGTGGATCCTCCAAGAGGACAACGACCCCAAACATCGGAGCAGCTTATGTAGCCAGCGGAAGAGGACATCATCACGCTGGATTGGCTGTCCCAATCGCCCGAACCCCATTGAGAATGTGTGGTCATTCATTATGCACAAGCTTCGCGGGAAAAAGGTATACACATTAAAGCAGCTATCACGAGAAATATGGAGGTCTTTGTCGAAGGAATATGCAAAATGTCTCGTTTAAAGTATGCCAGGCGATCATTGACGCAAATGGAGACTGGAGAAATTACTAAGTTATTTGCATTGATCATTCATTAACTGTAATTAAATGTAAAGTAAAGTATAACTATATTCTTAAATAAACAATGCGAGACACGCTCTTACTTGAACGACTGTAAGTACCTGAAATAATATAATCCATGATGGGTTGTACGTGAGGCGTTAAGAGTGATGCATGTTCCATGGCTACCAGAGAGAGATAGGAAGCCATATTCTTCGACAGTTCCTTGTTTCCCTTGTGCAGAAATTTAACAGCTACTGGTAGAGCTCTTTCCATTACGGATTTTTTGCTATAATTCTAAAAAAAGAGTGATTAATAACAATAATAATGATTATCCATCCCACATCCTATCCATTCCCAATTCTTTCATTTCCTTAAAAATGGAAAAAATTAAAGAAAAAGCTCGAGAAAAAGATTATAACCTTTAATTTTTTTCACCATAATTATGATAAAGAAGAAAATTTATTAAGAAAATGAAGAAATAGAATTAAGTTTAAATTAAGAACACTCTGTTCTAGAAGAACTTTTAAATGACATGACAATTTCCATTTTTTTTTCTTTTTGGAATTTCTTATATGAGCTCTAATTAAAAAAATAAGACCAAAATTTAAAATATCGTTAGAGCCGTTTTTGAATAAAATGTGTTTTTTAGAAAAAATCTCTGATATTTCAGGTTAATAATCGGTTTGCCCTCGATATCTCGGATTTTGTCCAAACTTGGCATAGTGGTACCAATATGGTACCTAAGCACTCCATCCAAATTTTTTTCAAAACGTTTACGATACCGGGTGTACCACCAACCAGGTTCTTGACAAGTTATATCTCCGTTATTTGAAAAGGTAATTTTTTTGTAAAAATAGCGTTAAATGAGAGTCAAAAAAGATTTTATTGACTTACTCAACCCCACCCCCCCCCCTCCATTGCTTACTCACTTCCTTGTAACCATCCCACCCTCTGATTTTCAAATAACACCTTTCACCCCCATTTTTATCTAACAATAGTATCTTATTCTTTTAAGGGGCTTCCAATAACAATTATTATTTAGTAATAATAATGTCCCACCAGGTTTTAGACAGGCTATATCTCCGTTATTTAAAAATATAAAAAACTAAAATTAAATTGGAGTCAAAGTAGAACTTACTGACATATGCAAAACTACCCCTTATTAACCAACCCTCTTGGAACCACCTCCAACTAGTTTTTTAAAAAGCACTTCCTTATTTTACTAAAGAATATAAAAGCACATTTCATTTTAAATTTAACCATAAAAATTTCCAAAAACTTAGGTTAAATTGTACCCAAAAGAAAATTGATTAATATATTCAAAACCAACTCATAACAACCCAGTCTCCTAGAACTACCCGCAATTTTGTTTTAAATACCACCCTTCTATTAATTAATAATAATTGTTATTTAAAGCCCCTTAAAATCTAAGATACCACTTATAATAAATGGTTGAATTCAGAATAAAGTGCACTTTCATAGTCTTTAATAAGAATTAGGGGGTGTTATTTGAAAAACAGAAGTTGGGGGTAGTTTCAAGGGAGTGGGTAAGCAAGGGGCGGTTTTGAATGAGTCAGTAAAATCTTCTTTGGCTTTGATTTAATGCTATTTTTTGCAAATTTTAATACCTTTTCAAATAAAGGAGATAAGCTATTTCAAGAATTTGGTGGGACACCCAGTATAGTGAACGGATGGACCGTTTTGAAAAGGATGAAGTGCTTAGGTACCATAGTGGTACCACTATGCCAAGTTTGGTCAAAATCGGAGACATCGAGGGCAAACCGAGTATGTTAGCGTAAAATATCAGAGATATTTTCTAAAAAACACATTTTTTCAAAAACGGCTCTAACGATTTTTAAAATGTTGGTCTTATATTTTTAATTAGAGCTCATATAAGAAATTCCAAAAAGAAAAAAAAATGGAAGTTGTCATGTCAATTAAAAGTTCTTCTAGAACACCGTGAGAACCTACTATGGTTTTGACCAAATATTATCTACCTTATAGTGCTTCTTGAAAGGAAAAATTCGAAATGTTAACGGGCTACCCCTTCATTTTATTTTTTCCTATAAAAAAAATGCTTCAGACCAAATTTGGCCAAAATGAAACAATTTCTAGAGGTCGCTGCCAACACATAAAGCATGGTCACAGGTCCCATGGGGGTCATGTGGCCCACCCCCTAGGCACCGAAATATCAATTTTTTATCATTTTTTTTTTAATTTTTCCACTTTCCTAGCAAGATTTCACTTATAATTCTTACGTTGGCCTCTTTTTAATATAAAAAATTATATTTGAAGGGGGTCCACGTAAAAACTATAAGTGAAATCTTGCAAGGAAAGCCGAAAAAAAAAATTTTAATGATACAAAATTGATATTCCGATGAGTAGGGTTAGAGTGTCCTAATGCGACGTTTTCTGTCAAAAATAAGAGTCGAGACATAATTTAAAATCTAGGGAAATTGCAAAACCGCAAGCGTGTTTTAAGCCTTTTCCGGATAAGTTTCTCTTCTAGGTATAAATGTGTCAAAATATATTTTTAAGGTTATTAATCATGACATACACTAAAAAAAATGACGTTCTTGGCTCAAAGTATTCAACACTCTTGGCAATTATTCTTTTAGCTTAAAAGATGTGTATCTTCAAACAAAAGTATTTATCTTGTCCCAGGAAAAGTGTCGCTTTTAAAATATTTTTAAAATTTTCTTGGACCTGTCGCATTTGAGGCAAAAACCATTTATCTTGTTTTAAGCTTATTAAAAGTTAAATAATTTTAAATACTTTGGCCCAAGAATTATTCCTTTAAGACAAGAACACTTGCATTTCACGCGAAATCAAAGAATTTTAAGTTAAAGAATCAGGAAGATCTTGGCAAGTGAATTATATTTTCATGTTAAGAGAAGGCGCTTTTGGACGTATTCAAGAGTGCGAAGCATTTGGCCTAATTTCATATGCCATTACCGCAAAGGATTCTTTTTTTCAGTGTATTTTTACTGTGCCGTATGACTTGTTTGTCATACCTCGCATATTATTGAACTTTTTTTGTTCTCCAGTTGGATTAATCATATTTGTTCTTCATTCTGTTATTACCAAATGGCAATGTGGAAGTTTTTATTGAAAAATTGAATAATATTTTAGAACTAGTTATTAAAGATAATTGTGACATTTTTGTGTGTGGAGACTTTAATGTTAATCTAAAAGAAAACAGCACAGATAAAGTAAGTTTTATTAATTTTATGCAATCGTATGGGTTGTCCCCCTCCATAAGTGAATATACTAGAATTACTAGTACATCAAAGACATGCATTGATAACATTTTCACAAATACAATAAATTGTACAGCAAAAGCTGTAGAGTATCACATTTCAGATCACAATGCACAGATCCTATCCCTCGAGGATATGTCACATTTAAACAAAAGCACAATTCTTAAACGAAATTTCAATAAAAATAACAAAGATAAACTCAAACAAATGTTAGGTGAACAAGATTGGGCTGATGTTTATGAATGTGATAGGGAATCAGTCAGTGAACAGTGGTCCAAATTTATGAATATATTTGTACCACTGTTCAATGAGTGTTTTCCTAAAACTTACAAAAAATCTTCTGGTGGGAACAACCCATACTACAATAATCCACTTGTAACAGAGTACAAAAATAGGCTTGATATACTTTATTCCCTACAAATACATGATGTTAGGTATAAAGAACAGTACTGCGACATGAAAAAAAAGTACAATGAACTTTTGTGTAAAATTAAAAAAGAAAATTACACTTGGAATATGATAAGGGATATAAAGGGTCAAAATAAGTACACATTTCTTCAGGTAGAGGGAGATCCTATTGAAATTTCAAATGAATTTAACAAATTCACCACAACCGTGGCTAAGAACTTAGCCAATGACCTTGAACATGTAGAGTATTCATCAAAAATTAAAAATTCTAGGCAAACTATGTTTGTCTATGAAACTGATGAGAATGAGATCTTAAATATAATAGGTAACCTAAAAAATAAGATGAGTAGTGGTTTCGATGAAATTCCTACTCATATTATTAAATATTGTAAAACTGAGCTTTCCAAAATTCTGGCCTACATTGTTAACAACTCACTTATGTGTGGGGTGTTTCCTAGCCAGCTCAAGATGGCCATGGTAACCCCTATTTATAAGAAAGGTGATCCCTCTAAAATTGAAAATTACAGGCCTATAAGCCTTCTTGCATCCTTCTCAAAAATTTTTGAAATTGCAATGTGCAAACGAATTGTGAATTATTTTATTAAATACAAGTTATTTAATAGTTTTCAACATGGATACCTAAAGGGGAGATCAGTGTCCACTGCACTGCACAGTCTTGTCAACAAGATTCTCGACAGTTTTGAAAAGAAAGAGATAGCCATAGGTGCTTTTTTAGATTTGACCAAAGCCTATGACTGTCTGGATTATAATATACTCTTTGATAAACTAGAGAAATATGGTGTACGTGGCCCAGCATTGCAGTGGATACGGTCTTACCTTACAGGTAGAACACAAAAAGTACAGATAGAGAGAGATGCAAGAAGGTATACTTCTAATACTGAAAACATAACGCTTGGAATTCCACAGGGGAGTATAATGGGTCCTTACCTGTTTGTCATCTATGTGAACGACCTCCTGGATGTCCTAAACAATAATATGGAAGATATCCTGGTAAACTTTGCGGATGATACCAATTTACTAGTAAGTTCAGATTCTATATCTGATGCAAGTTTACAGTGTTCTACTTTAGTTACCGCAATAGAAAATTGGTTTACAAAGAATAAACTTATAGTAAATGAAAGTAAAACAAACTTTATGCTCTTTCAGACAAGAAACACAGGTGACCAGGAGGGAGTGCTCATGGGTGACAGACAGGTGACATTTTCTCAGGAAATCAAATTTTTGGGGGTTGTGATGGATTCTCGCTTGAGCTGGTTGGGACACATCACACATCTGTCAAAAAAACTTAACACAGCTCATTATTCTATCAGAGTAATAAAACATTATGTCAACCTTGCCACACTAAAGACTATATATTATTCTAATTTCTATTCACACTTAAAGTATGGTATTATCTTTTGGGGACAAACAAACCTTAAAGATATTTTTACAATACAAAAGAAAACTTTAAGAACTATGTTAAATTTAGGATTTAATGAAAGCTGCAGAGGTAAGTTTAGACAGAGTGAGTTGTTAACAGTGGCTGGTCTTTATATATTTGAGGTCTTAGTTTTTATGTTCAAGAACATTGGAGATTTTTATCACCTAAAAGCGACCAATAGGACTCGTACTCAAAATTTTAATTTTCCTCGGCACCGACTAGTGAGTTTTGAAAAAGGGTGGTTTTATTCTTCTATTAGATTCTTTAATAAACTTCCTGAGAACATTAGAAATGTAAATAGATTCAGTGTATATAAAAAACTTATTTTTAATTATTTACTATGCTGTGAACCATATACTTTAGATGAATTTTTTAACTTTAACTCAAACACATTACCGAACTTTTAGATATTTATTTTTATCTTTTTTTTTTAGATGTGACTATTTGTTTTGTCTGTTATGTGATTATGTGAACATATGTATACGTAACATTTTGAAACAATAAATTTATTATTATTATTATTATTAATAGGGTTTTAAATAAATGGTACCCATTTTCTTCCAATTTAGAGTAACATTCAATAAACCTTTTCTTTGAAAATGTGCGCACATGTAATTTATGACATCTAATGCCAAAACATAGTTGCCAACTAACAAATAACAATTTTTACCAGATTTTATTGTCTCCACTCTCTTCCTTGACAGGAAACGTCACATTACGGCTATCTAAGTAGGGTTGGGTCAAATGACCCCCATGCCACCTATAACCATGACTTTTTTTAAGCAACTAACCTAGATTATTTTTAGCCCAAATTTATTCATTCACAGATATTATAACTGATATTTTTAATAATTTTAGAAAAAATATATGCATTTTACTTCAAAATGCTTTTTTACTGGTAGCGACTTCTAGGATTTTTTCGATTTTGGCAAAATTTGATCTGACGTATTTTTTTTATAAAGAAAAATACAGTGAAGGAGTAGCCCGTCAACATTTTAAATTTTGCATTTTAAGAAGCACCCTAATCTTCCTAGAGTGGAAAAATATTTAAAGCTGCTTCAAAACTTACTAAAAATATACACGAAATGATGTCACTAGATATCTTAGCATGTGGAGGGTCTTCATCCCTGGGAGACACTTGGAGGTTGTGGTGCAGACATGACTCCAGAAGGGCCACCAGAGCGTCACAATGGATCTCGACAGTGCCAGTCTCTCTTATGCAAGAAGTGACTCGAGTAACGCATATTTCCACCACGCTCTGATCATTATCACAGTTTACGTAGCCACTGAGTGATGCTATAGCTGTTATCTCTTTTAACTAAAAAATAATAGAACAAACTAGATGAAACGTTGCAAGCACCCTGTCAAAACATCGGCACTATTGTACACTAGAGCCATCTAGTTTGCAAATTTCAAACTAGGTGTTTTGTTTGATTTTAAATTCTGTATCTTTAAAACATTATATTCTAGCAAAAAACTGTTTATAACATTTTTTATAGGGCTTAAAAAGAGCTTTTATTTAAAATATAATTTTTTGAAATCGGGTTATAAATATGTGAGATATACTAAAAAAACCTTTTACTGCTTTAAACGCCAATATCTCGAAAACAATGCGTTTTAGGAAAACGTTGTTTATAACATTTTTTAACCAATTTAAAATTATCTTTTATATAAGTGCTAAATTAACCAAATACAATAATAATTGCCTTAATTATAAACAAAAAACGCTAAAAATAGGAGTTTTACCCTATTTTTACCCCCTTACCCCCAATCGTTTACCCCCAAAATCTAATCACCTCTTCGGAATACGATAAGAAACAATATGCAAAAAACCGCAAGTCGATATCTCATGTAGAAATGGAGTTAGAGAGTTTACACCCAGACAGACAGACAGACACAGACGGACGCAAAAATTTTGTTTACTGATTTCGAATGGTCTAAAACGTCGAGAAAAAAAAACGTGGTCAAAGATTTTGACTTTTCGGCGAAGTTTTCAATACATCGGCACTCTTAGTAGCACTAAGTGCCGATGTAAGACGGTGTTTTTTGCAAATTTTAACTTTTTGTTTCCGACCCCTGATTTTTTTTCATAAATTGATTAAACACACCATAAGAAGCTATTTAGGCAAGTATAAAAAAATCGACCGGTCGTTTTTTTTTACGTTTTTTCTAATTTATTGCACTATGTTCATAGAACGTGCCTATAAGGCACTAAATAGAAATATATATTTTATATATAATATAATATAATATATATATATATATATATATATATATATATAAAATTATTGTAAAATTATTAATTATAGTCACTACATTACAAAAAGCCGTATCTCCAACGCCAAGGTCATATTTTTTTTTCTAATGAATTGTTTTAGGGTGAAGTCGAGCTAAATTTCATTTTTTTGCATTTTTGGATTTGAAATGTCAAGAAAATGTGAAAAAAGTGGGTGTTAAAAAATATCGGTCTGTCTGTTTTCTATCTCTAAACCTTGTAACTTTTAAACTAAATCTCCGATTTAAAAAATTCTTTCAATAAACGATTTAGGAAGGCAAGGAGGCAAACATTAATATTATTATTGATCGCAGGGTAAAAATTCTTGCACAGGTAAAAATCATGTCCAATTTCCTACACAGCTGTTTATTATATATTACCGTATTTTGACTATAAAAACCAGGATTTACTCGAAATCTACGAGTTAGAAAATTTACCAAACAAAAAGTTAAAATTTGCAAAAAACCAGCATGACAAATATAGAGCCTGAATATTATACAGTATAAGTTCAGACATTTTAAGGGTCATTTGGTCTGGAAATGAGCCCTAAGGGAGCTACGACATCTATTTAATATCTTTGGAACCCTATCAGTCACAGTAACGAATTATATTTGGTAATTTTAACCAACGACGCGCAAAATGGGGGGGCGATGTTTAGCGCCAAACTTTTTTATCTGAAGATTTTATGTAACACCGTAGGGCCTTTCTTGATAAAATTACAGTTAAAGAAAAAAATTTACGTTCTAAACATCAGGAACTAAAAAATGTACAAATGAAAATTTCAATACTACAGGTGATTCTACATTACTGAAAAAAAAACTAGGTTCGAAAGTCAGTTTGAAGGGTACTACAGTCTCACAACAAAAACTATTATTTCCAGTATTTTGCTTTCCCATTTTCAAATTTTTCAACATTTTGGGAAAGCCTTGTATTCGTGCAAAAGTTTTCATTTTTTTTGCGTATTTTTGCGTTTTATGACGTTTTATGTCGATATAAATCAATTTCGACCAAAAAAAAATATCGGTCGGTTGTTCTGTCCGGGAAATTTTGTGTGTACGATAACTTAAAAACGCTTTAAGCTAGAGACTTGAAATTTGGCATACAGATATGTTACCAAAAGTTCTCGCTCGGGATTGTTTTTGGTGAACATAATAAATATTTTCACCCCAGCGGGGGTGAGGGGGTAAATATTTTTAAATATTTTCAATACTTTGGGAGCGTTCAAGTATTACGTAACGCAAATTTTGATCATTTTGGACCTTTATTTATTATTTAAATTTTCAATATTTGGTTTGGACTTTGCATAAATATCGAAAATTTTACATGAAAATGATAAATAATTGGTTTCTAAATAAAAATACACCTTGTATTGATTATTTGCACCTTTTTCTGCAAAATTTCCTAAATTAATATTTAAAAACAATTAAAATTTTTATCAATTTTAAAGAACAAAATATATTAAAAAAAAAAAAGAAATATTATTAATATATGATAGGTATATATTAAAATAATGAGCTAAGGTGTCATTTAAAATATGTCACCGCCTTACCGAATAAAAAATTAAAAAATATTGCAGCAATATAGTTTTTGTTGAGACACCCTGTATATTGAAGTTTAAATCTCATCCCGCTGAAAAGTTACGGGGCTGTACTAATTAAAAGAATAACCCTGTATATTTATGTAAGTATACTTACAACAGTAGTAAGATCGTTAACAATAACATTGTCAGGCAAGGAAAAGAGATCCCCTGCTCTCGAGAGATCCCTGTTCTTCAAAACTTGCATAAAAAGTTCGTGCATTTTAGTATTATGTTTATCCTCACTCATTTTCACCTTATCTCACGTGTGACACACTGTATTTATTTACTTGAACTTAAAATTGTAGTTTTAACTTTAAATTCTGCTTTTATCTTATCTCGAAACATTGTTACATGGAATGTCGATCGGATTATCGAATTTGCGAATTGGAAAATCGACCATATGGGCGATTGTTCCGAAACGGTACGTTTATAGTACTGCCATTTTTTATTTTGTCGATGGTCAATGACTCTGTTCACCATCAAACTAGCCGTGAAACGGCCACTATAACGTTAACTTGACATTTTTACACAGAAAGTTCAGGTGGTACAGGTAGTACTAAGCATGGCTGAGCGCGGCGCGTGCGCACTGAATGCTGATTAGTAATAGCAATCCGATAGGCGTGACAGTTGTTTATTTTCACTTCCTATTTGGCTTCCGGAGTGATAGGGTGTTAAGGTATCACTTTTTTTACTTTTTTCTGCGTTAGTAAAGGTAAAGCTACTTCCAGAAATCAAAGTTACAAAAAATATTAAATTAAAAAAATATATACCGGGTGTCCCAAATTTTACTTCCCGGTCAATATCTCCGTTATTTTTAACCGACTTTCAAAAAGGAGGTGGTTATCAATTCGACGTGTGACTGTTTTTTTTTATGTTTGTTCCCGCATAACTTTGGAACGAATGAACGGAATTTGATGAAATTTTTTGCAACTTAAAGAGGGCATTCATGAGGTGGTCCCGTATTAATTTGACGCTCGGATAATGCCGGGTAAGCCGGATAATTAGGATAAATCAAATAATTTTAACGCAATTTCACTTAAAAAGGGCTTAATTTGGTTCTATAAAAAACTACCAACCAAATTTTTAAAGAGATATAGGAGAAGTCGGATAACTTGATTAAGGGGTCACTTAAATATTACGGCACACTGACAATCTTTTAAATGCCGCTAAACTTGATTCTCTGGACCTGTAATATTAAAATATCAAGAGAGAATGATAAATGTGATTTTACCAAAAGGCGTTGTTTGATTATTACTTAACGCTTAAAGTTTGACAAGATTTTCTTTAGTATTTCGTTTAAGATAAGGTTGATTGGACTCTTGGGCGCTAAAATAAAAATAAAACTTTTAATTTTTGGAAATTAATTTTTAAAATAATAACGTTACAACGCAAAAACAGTGCGTGGTGACGTCAGCAGCTTGCCGAGATGGAAGGACAACTATAATTTAGCTTAGATGACGTTACAAATCTACAAGTTCTGTGTCTCTAAATAGTAACAAATAAAAACTTTTTGCAACAAAAATGAACCGACTTCTACGTCTCTAAAAAGTAAAAAATAAAAAATACTTAAGTCGATGCCAATTTCACAGCAAACAATAATAAAATAATAAAAAAATAATTGTTAGTAATTAATTTAGGGAATGGTGAAATTGGCACCGACTTAAGTATTTTTTATTTTTTACTTTTTAGAGACATAGAAGTCGGTTCATTTTTTTTGCGAAAAACTTTTAAAGATAGAAATTTTTTTTTTTTTTTATGCTACTTCCCCTTAAAGTGTAATACACCGGTAAATTAGAGTGCTTTCAAAATCACTAAAAAAAACTATGCGGGTGCTATTTGAAAAAATAAAGTTTGGGGTGGTTCCAAGGAGGTGAGTTAATAAGGGGTGTGTTTTGGTGTGGGATTTAAAAGTACTTTTGATCCCATTCAATATCTTTTTTAATTAAGTTTCTATATGTGCCCCCCCCCTGTAAGACGAAATGACGCCCATTCCATGAACCCATGTCCCTTTATCTTTAGGTGGCGATTTCAATTTTTGGTGAACGCTCACCTGAATCTCTTTGAAAGGTTTTGCAAACACAATATTATGTATTAGTAAGATTATTCTCATGCAAATTTTGTGAATTCAAGGTAAACAAGCTAAATTTTAAATTTTAAATAAAAAAACAAACCAATATTTCTGAAAAAATATCAGCTATCAAATCCGTGAAGGTATTTTTGTTAATAAAACACAATTTATTTTTATCTGTAAACTTTAATACTTATAGATCACATAAACGTTTTATATTCTTTTTGTAAATATAATAAAATTTTGAAAATTTAGTACTGAAAAAAAGATTTAAATTACATAAATAGAATCTATAATTTATTTGAAGCGTATATATATTTAAATCATTATTAATTTGAGCCATTTCGCCTCAATGATTATTTATATCGATAAAAAATCTAAAACAGAAAATAAAATTTAAATGATTTTATCAGGCGCACCTATTTCTAGATGCGCTGGTAAGGTATTGCGTTTAAAATAATACTTATCTGCTATATCTTCTTTACCTAAAAAATATTATTAGTCAATACTTTACCAAAGTTTAAAATTTTTGCCTAAATAAAGAATTTTTAATAAAATTTCAACAAAAACGCCTTTTCCAAATTAATTTTTCTACACCTTTTTATTGTTACAGGTGTCTTTGTTTCAATTACCTCGAAATGACATATTTTGACATTTGTCATATTTTGATTGATAAAGCCAAATATTGCACAATTTCTTTCAAAAACTAATAATTTTCTTTGAAAACGGGATCAGATTAGATCCCGAAACGTCAGAAGTTAACTTTTATTCAGTTTTTCGTTCTTTTTTAATTATTTTAACGATTTATTAGGAATTTTATTAAAAATTATTTAGGCAAAAATTTTAAACTTTGGTAAGGTATTGACTAATAATATTTTTTAGGTAAAGAAGATATAGCAGATAAGTATTATTTTAAAA
Source organism: Brachypterus glaber (assembly GCA_958510825.1). NCBI lineage: Eukaryota > Metazoa > Arthropoda > Insecta > Coleoptera > Kateretidae > Brachypterus > Brachypterus glaber. The sequence goes on along the minus strand of OY294044.1, from coordinate 111,390,880 downwards.
GCAATACCTTACCAGCGCATCTAGAAATAGGAGCGTCTGATAAGAACATTTTAATTTTATTTTCTGTTTTAGATTTTTTATCGATATAAATAATCATTGAGGCGAAATGGCTCAAATTAATAATACTGTAAATTTAAATAACAGTTGTAAATACAGTAAAACTATTGGTTTTCTGACTTTGAAATAATTTTTAATTTGTCAAATGCGTCGCGACGCAGTCTAACTTTATTTAACTAGCTGTAGATGTTCAAATGACCGCAGCTTGATAGTAATTTTAATTTTAGTAATTTTTTGTGATCGATAATCGATCAATTTAATAGTTTTTGTGATATTTGCAATATTAGATGTACGGTACCTATGTAAATATTTGCCTTTGTTGTGTTTAAAATTTCGAATATCTCAGAAACCAATCAATTTTAGTCTTAGGGCAAAAAAAATCTTAGAATTGGACATTGCTTCGAAAAAAATACTTTTCAACATCCAACCGGCGAAAAAATATTTTAAAGCGTCGCGACGCCTGTGTACCATGGGACGTCTCGAAGACTAGTTTATAAAAAGTATAGTCAAACATTATATCTACACTATGCTTTTTATAGATCTTAAATATCTCTTTTAGTTTCTGAGTAAGGGAACTTTCAAGTATTACGAAACGATAGATGTACCAAAATTCATACACTTCATATCTATAATCTATAATAACGCGAGAATCGGGTTATAAAGTGTATGAATTTTGGTACAATTTGCGTTACGTAATACTTGAACCTTCCCTAACCGGCCCTGGAAGTTTAACTGAAACACCTTGTATACAGGGTGTATTTGAAATAGGGTCGGAAATTTTAACAGGTGATTCTACATGATTTGGATTTGACAAAAAGTTCCTATAAACATATGTCTAAAAATGCGTCATAAGGGAGCTACGCCCCTTTGAAATTGGCTAAAAAAATTTTTATTTAATAACTCAGGAACCATTTGAGATATATTAACGAGGTTTTGCACGTGAATTAATCCTAATAAGGCCCATCTTTGTATGTAATTTTCACGTACTTATTTAAACCAGGGGTGTGCGAAAAGGGGGGTCCTTATCAGTTTTTTGTCCCAAACTTTTTTCTGTGTAACTTTTTTGCAATTTTATTTTTAAAATATGATTCCTCAGGTCAAAATACATAAAAAAGGTACTCTTGTTGTAATACTGTAGGATTAACCGTTTTCGAGAAAAGTTAATTTGAAGGTGAAATTTCACTGTTCGAGGACGAAAAATTAAATACTAAAATGTCGAAAACCAAAATTTTAATGATGCAATGTTATTCTACATCAAAAGCTAAGAAAAAAAGTTTCCATACATATAGGTCGAAAAAACGCTTTTAAAGCTACCATAGCCCTTTAAAAATGGTGCATATTTAGGAGACCATAGCTCCATTAGGATTCATTTTTGGAAGTCCCTGTATGTGAGGTTTTATTCTTAGTTTTTAATGTACATTCGCCCTGCATCATTAAAATTTTGGTTTTCAACATTTTAGTATTTAATTTTTCGTCCTCGAACCGTAAAATTTCACCTTCAAATGAACTTTTCTCGAAAACGGTTAATCCTACAGTATTACAACAAGAGTACTTTTTTATGTATTTTGACCTGGGGAATCATATTTCGAAAATAAAATTGCAAAAAAGTTACACAGAAAAAAGTTTGGGACAAAAAACTGATAAGCCCCCCCCCCCGTTTCGCACACCCCTGGTTTAAATAAGTACGTGAAAATTACATACAAAGATGGGCCTTATTAGGATTAATTCACGTGCAAAACCTCGTTAATATATCTCAAAGGGTTCCTGAGTTATTAAATAAAAACCGATTTTTTTAGCCACTTTCAAAGGGGCATTTTTAGACATATGTTTATAGGAACTTTTTGTCATTTTTTATGATGTAAAACCATCTGTTAAAATTTCCGACCCTATTTCAAATACACCGTGTATAGCTGAATTTTATAATTTTAATATCTCGGTTAGCAGGGCATTAAATTTAAAGTGTGGGACGCCTTTTAAAAGGTAATTTTTTACCCCATTGTATTTTAAAACTTTTTTCCAACACTCTAATTAAATCTATATTCTATAGTTAACATAATAACAGGTACATAACAAAAATATTTATAATATTTAAAAGAATTTCACATAAACACTAAAAGACACAATCTTTTTTTGGTTTATTGAAAATAAAAATTATATTTCTAGAGCTAAAATTAAAGGATAGTTATTGAAAACATATTTTGTGTTTAAAAATTGAAAATATTTACAAATTATTTCAGTAAGGTAAAGTCAGGTAATTGGGACCTATGGGGTAACAGTACCATATAATATTTTCTAAATGAAAATATTACTTTTCATGATACAAAAACAGTGTTTTTCTATTTTGCAACTCTTATAAGCTTATAATCACATGCATTTTGCGTGTTCTTATAGGCCCATAAGAGGTGTGTACTTTTTTTTCTTTTGGGTTGCAACAGACAAAAGCCTATCGCGTGACGTTTTCCGTGCAAATGTCAACGTCGCTTTAAAGTTCAATTTTTATACAAAATTTAGTGTTTAGGTTATTTTTTACCGTGTTAAAATTGCGGCTTGGTTAATTGCAGTGAAAAAGAGTAGACATGACTATAAAATGTATCAAAGTATCATTTGTTCTTAGCATTTTAAACATGGCGAAAACTGTAATGCCAACCCGAAACAAAAATCAGCCATCAATTTAAATGTAAGTTTTTTGAAATTTTAAAGCAAAATAGAAACATTTTTATAAAACACTCGTTTTATAACACGTTTTTAACTCGTGCGCTAAAAACGTATGTTATGAAACTAGTACTTTAATATACTATTTTATGAAGATTACGGTTGTCAACCCCGCTCTCTAAGCGTATCTAGCAATCTTAAAAATAGTGTATCATAAACTATTTTTTATTCGATTGTAAATTACAATTTTAGACAAAAAAAATTGACATTTGAGTTCAAATATCACAATTTTTAATATCAATCAACCAAATAACTTCAATAATGTGTATCGAATTAGCTGTCTAGCAAGTTATAACGACAGTATTCCAAGAAAGAATTTTTATCCATTTAATAAGTTTTATTAGTGGTAGGAAATAACATTTGGCGCCACCTATAGCACAAGAATTTTCGCCTTAAAACTCTAATTAAGTCAATGAATCTGCTTTAACTCATATGAAAATTCATATGAAAACATATAGAAATCATATATGAAATTTCGTATAAAAACATATAGAAATCATATATGTAATTTCGTATAAAAACATAGAGAAATCAAAAATGGCATTTCGTATAAAAACATATAGAAATCATATATAAAATTTCGCATAAAAACATATAGAAATCGTATATAAAATTTCGTATAAATATATAGAAATCATATATGAAATTTCGTAAAAAACATGCTATGTAATTTCGTAAAAAAACGTATAAAAGACATATACGTATTTTCATATTAAAACGCAACAATCTAACTTATATGAAAATTCGTATAAAAACATATAGGAATCATATACGAAATCTCGTATAAAAACATACTATGTAATTTCGTACAAAAACTCATAAAAAACTTATACGAATTTTCATAACAAAACGTATAAACATATAAAATTCGCATAGACATATAGAAATCAATTACATTTCGTATAGATTCATATACGAATTTTATACGAAACTTAATTATTTTTTTACAGGGAAAAAGTCCAAACAATAAATATATTTAGAAAATAGCCCCCCAGTGTCCCATTTACCAGACTTCACCTTAGACATTTTAGTATTTATGTGTTTTGTTACTTAAATAAAATTAGTAGTACACTGGGTTATCTATCGCCTCACAACTTTAAGATTTTGACTAAAGTCTGATTATATCTCCAGGAAAAAATTATTATTAATCCAAAAAATAATTCTTATCATTTTTGCAAATTTCGGATGCTGATAACAGTTTTTTTCCATTGCGTCAGAACTTTATGCAGATTGGATTTAGAAGCCCAAAAAATATATATTTCGTGTACAGTGGTGGCATTAAATACAGGGTGATCCATAACTGGCATGCCAAAATTTAAGAGGTGATTCTAGATCCAAAAATATAAAAAAAGTTCCTATAAAGGTTGGTCCGGAAATGAGCCCTAAGGGATCTAGGGCCCTTTAAAATTGTAATAAAAATAAGGTTTTTAATTAATAACTCGGGTACCGTTTAAGCTAGAGCGGCGAGCTTTTGCATGTATACTAGTATTAATAAGGGCAATAAGTTTATGTTAATTTATTTTTTTAATTTATCCAGAGGCGTGCCCAGACGGACAAAATATATAAGGCTTAAAACATTTTTGCCCCAAACTTTTCTATGTGTATGTTTTTTGGATTTGTTGTAAAAAATATAGATTTCTAGAGTAAAAATACATATAAAATATCATATAGTGTAACACTGTAGGAGCAACCGTTATCAAAAAAAAAATGCAATTAAGAGGAAGTAACATTTTGTGCCACCAAAAACGTTATTTTTTAAAAGGCTATTACTCCTTTAATATTAAATTTAGGTGTTTTGGTGTATAATACTTTTTTGCTCAGTTTTAAATGAAGAATCACCCTGCAGCATTAAAATTTTATTGGTGCTTTTTTTTGTTCCCATTCAATACGTCATCTTCGAAGGGCCGTAGCTCCCTTAGGGCTCATTTCCGGACCAACCTTTATAGAAACTTTTTTTCATATTTTTGGATGTAGAATCACCTCTTATATTTCGATACGCGAGTTCTGGAACAGGCTGTATCGGGACAAACAATTTTTCATAGATTATAGTGGGTCTTGTGTCATCTTTTAGAAAACGTCAAAATATGTCAGATGTTTGTTTATTTTTTGCTGTTATATGAGTAGTTTGTAAAAAAGTGTTTTTTATCTTTATTTTAATTTAAAATGAGTTTACTTATCGTGGAAATTTAAGAGAAAAAATGTTTAGTCGTCCTTAGGAGATATGGATGAGGTTCAATTTTAGTGAAAACAGTTCAAGAAATAGAGTGTCTTAAGAAATGTTTTATTGAAAAAACATTAGATTCTTGTATCAAACCGAAAAACTATCCTCGGTGGTCAAAATCTATAATGGATGGTGAAGCAATTTTTAATTATATAAGAAAAACCGAGAAAAACAAGGTGCAGTTGCCGTATACTAGGATTTTTTTTTCGCTTACCTCCGTGCGGCTCTTCAGTAATGAACTCTTAAACTCAAATCCATTTTCAGTAGAAAATTTTTAAAACCTTGTGAGTTTTTAGCTGTACTGAAGAGTAAAATTAGGTGTGAGTGTTTTTTAATGAATATTAAACACATATTCTTTACCCATATAGTACAATTTTGATCCAAAGATTATCAATTTTATTATTATACAACATTTGTGTAAAATTTAATGAATATATATTTATCAATAAACATTAATTTATTAATTTAATATTTTTTGACAGTAAACTTCAACTAAATAATTCAGTTATGTCAAAACGAAGTAACCTAGTTTTTAATTTTTAAAATAATCCCATGTTAATCCATGAAAAAAATATAAAAATGACACGAATTTTTTTGAGGTTGTCCCGATATTTAATGCCACAACTGTATTAAAAATATAATTTGTGTGACTCAACAAACGATATTTTTAAGTACCCATTCTGATTTGAAAATCCAAATAAAAAATATATCTTTCGTGTATTTGAGTCACAAAAATTATATTTTTAAGTATTCTGATTTAAGAATCTAAAAAATATAGGTATATCTTTCGTGTGTTTTGAGTCGCCCAAATGATATTTTTAAGTATCCTTTTTTCAAAAGCTATACAGTGCGGTCCAAAAGTCACCCCCCCCCTTTTAGCTTTTAAACGAGTTGGGATATCGACTTCAAATTTAGAACTCTTAAATAAGACAACTTAAACTATCTTTTAGCATATATTTGATATTTTCAGCTCTTAAAACGTGGGCAGGGGGGCATGGGGGGACATTTTTTTAATGGAAAGGGGGTCGTGTAACACATCATTTTAAAGCTTATAAAATTCTCTACTTAAACTAACATTTTTAAATTTTTTAAAAATGTATTTTAAGGTTTTGATTTTTTAATTTTTTGTGCTAAAACATTCGATTTTTTAAGTTTTTTTTATTAATTTTTATTTATGTCAACTAAAATTAGTTTAAAAGTATAATTAACATTTTTTTATGATGAAATTTGGCATTTTAAAAAAATTATTTTTTTTTTTTGAAGAGGAATTTTGACATTAATACCCATTTTCAACCCCATTTTAAACCCAAAAAATTAAATTAATTAATTAAATTAAGTTAAATGAAGAATTTTATAAGCTTTAAAATGATGTATTACACGACCCCACTTTCCATTTAAAAAAATGTGCCCCCATGCCACCCTGCCCACATTTTAAGAGCTGAAAGTATTAAATATATGCTAAAAGATAGTTTAAGTTGTCTTATTTAAAAGTTCCAAATTTGAAGTCGATATATCAACTGGTTCAAAAGTTAAGAGGGGGGGGTGACTTTTCGACCGCTCTGTATTTTTATCAGCATCATCATATTTGTATAACTTGTCTAAAAACACTATACAAAATTTAAAAAACATAATTTAAAATTTTTCAAAAAGAAAAAATACATTTGAAATATTTTTGGTAGCTTGTGCTTCTAGGGGGAAGGGAGGTTAGACGCCCAGTTAAGAGAGGTCACAAATAAATAGTTACATACTTTTATTACAATTTTTTCTCATCTACTTTCCAAAATTCCTAGAAAGTTCTAGATACATATGATTGGTTTAATAATAAAGTGTCTTAATAAACTTCGTTTTGTCTTAACATTCTTGTCCTTTTCTTCTTCTTCCTCTTGTTCTTCTTTTTCTTCATCTTTTTCTTTCTCTTTTTCTTTCTCTTTTTCTTCTTCTTTTTCTTCTTCTATTTTAAATTTAATAGAGGCAAATTAGAGTCTATAGTCATTGGTATGGTTCCTTTTTCTTTTATTTTTTTTTCTATTTTGCGACTCTTATAAGCTCATAATCACACGCATTTTGCGTGTGATTATAGGCCCATAAGAGATCTGTACTTTTTGTTCTTTTGGGTTGGCAACAGACCTGGCCTATCGCTTGAAGTTTTCCGTGCAAATGTCAACGTCGCTTTAAAGTTGAATTTTCTACAAAATGTTGTGTTTAGGTTATTTTTACCATGTTAAAATTGTGGCTTGGTTAATTGCAGTAAAAAAGAGAAGAGATGACTATAAAATATATCAAAATATCATTTGTTCTTAGAATTTTAAACATGGTGTAAACTGTAATGCCAATCCAAAACAAAAATCCCTAAATCAGTCATCAATTTAAATGTAAGTTTTTTAAATTTTAGAGCAAAATAGAAAAAATTGTATAAAGCACTCGTTTCATAACACGTTTTTAGCGCACTAGTACTTTAGAAAACTCGCCACAAGTGGCTCGTTTTCTAAACTTGTACTCGTGCGCTAAAAACGTATGTTATGAAACTAGTACTTTAATATATTATTAACAAAGTTCTATTTTAGATTTTAAGCTTTCACGGCCATTAAGATATAAAGAACTTTCACTTTCGGGTTTAGACCGTGTTAATGGATTTTCACTTTTCGACGTTTCGTCTCTTACTACTAGAGACATCTTCAGGGATTAATCTGAAACTGATTAATCCCTGAAGATGTCTCTAGTAGTAAGAGACGAAACGTCGGAAAGTGAAAATCCATTAACACGGTCTAAACCCGAAAGTGAAAGTTCTTTATAACAAAGTTCTACTTGGTATTAAGCACACATTTGAGTTTATTACTACATTGTAACACTAGTGCTTTTTGAAGAAATATAAAACATGAATTCTTTTGTTTTTCCATTTGACAATACCTTTTTCTATATCTTATCTTATCTTAATGTCAGTGTAAAGATTTTTTTCTATTTTGAGACTCTTATAAGCACGTAATCACTGGCATTTTGTTTGATCTGATAGGTCTATAAGAGGTTTGTACTTTTTTTTCTTTTGGGTTGGCAACATACAAAAGCCTATCTCTTGACGTTTTACGTGCAAATGTCAATGTCGATTTAAAGTTTAATTTTTTACAAAATTTTGTGTTTGGGTTATTTTTTACCGTGTTAAAATTGTGGACTGGTTAATTGCAGTGAAAAAGAGTAGACATGACTATAAAATATATCAAAGTATCATTTGTTCTTAGCATTTTAAACATGGCGAAAACTGTAATGCCAACCCGAAACAAAAATCAGGCATCAATTTAAATGTAAGTTTTTTGAAATTTTAAAGCGAAATAGAAACATTTTTATAAAACACTCGTTTTATAACACGTTTTTAACTCGTGCGCTAAAAACGTATGTTATGAAACTAGTACTTTAATATATTATTAACAAAGTTCTACTTGGTATTAAGCACACATTTGAGTTTATTAATGTTCACATTGTAACACTAGTGCTTTTTGAAGAAATAATAAAACATGAATTTCTTTTGTTTTTCCATTTGACAATACCTTTTTCTATATCTTATCTTATCTTATCTTAATGTCAGTGTAATGATTTTTTTCTATTTTGAGACTCTTATAAGCACGTAATCACTGGCATTTTGCTTGATCTGATAGGTCTATAAGAGGTTTGTACTTTTTTTTCTTTTGGGTTGGCCATACCTGAGAAAACACCAAAAGAATATCATTGCTAATACAAATCCTTAAAAAAAATCAAATGCGCAGTTATGCGTATATTAAAATAATTATTAAACCAATCAGTATAAAAAATTAAAATTGTAAGTTTTCCTGACTTACAATCCAGAAAATCATACAATTTTCCTTCTAAAATAACGTTATTTTTATCAAAAAATTTAACACATTTTTTCAAAATCTAATCATAATTGGGAAGAGCTGGTGCTTTCGTCCTCGGACGCGCTTTCGGACAGGGCCGGCTCCCCGGCCATGTGTTTGGGGGTGGGTAGGGTCGGAATACAATTTTTCTTCCTGTTGAGCTCGCTGGGTAGAGCCGGGAGGTGCAAATCGCTGACGTCGTCGTCTAAGTCTGTGTATTCATCCAGTCTGCTACTACATATACCTGCGAAAACGTTGATAAAAAAATTTAGAAAAAAAAACAAACACTCCATAACTGGGTAACAGGGGGACAATGGAGTCAGAGATAAACAAAAAACATTGTTGTACAGTTACAGCGTGGCCTTTGAATGGGACGGGTGTATCTTTCTTGGCACATTCCAGTGCAGCGAATTTGCCATCTTTTATGATGTGCCTTGTGCATTTTTGTTTTACCATCTTCTATGATGTGCCTAGAGTATTTTTATATTAATGCATTATGTACAAGTTAAAGTGAACCATATATTTGTGGTTATTAATCGTGTGAACTGTTGAATTTTAAGTTAATAATAATGAACGTTTGAAGATATTTTTTTTTTGTGTTTTTAATGATAACTTTTTATATAAGCGTGGAAGTCACTACAGTAGTAATTTATCAGTGATAGTGCGCAAGTCAGGATACATATCCGATTAGTACTGGAAACCTCATGATTATATAGAAAAACCCTTGTTAATTATTCGGAAGAAAAAGACCAAATAAACAGAGAGAGAGAGAGAGAACATTGTTGTAGTCTTTGATGGAGCTCTCTACAACTAGAATTATGAAACAAAAGACGTCTACCCTATCTCTATCTCATTTGTGCTAGACTTTCCAGCCAACCAAATAAATATTTGTTCTTCATACAACAAATACAGTATTTATTTGGTTGGCCGGAAAGTGTAGCACTGAGCGGCACGAACGAACATAACTAATGTGAATCTGTAGAATAAGATAATTCTACTAAAATTTAGATGGCGCCAGTAATTTCTTTAATAAAAATAATATAGTTACACTTTTCGCCCGGCCAAGTAAATATTCCCAGGTAGCAAAATAACATGACATTCACGTGAAAGCCACGTTAATATGTGACATGTGATGTTAAGATTGTAGTCTCATTTAACAAGAATGTAGCATGGTGGGGATGTCCTAAGTCCGCCCCTAATAACATCACACAATGACATCCCGAAAATAACGTGTTTGTGACATCATAAATCCACATTCCTGTTATATCTAATATCTTATGGATGCCGTTACTGGTACTTTAATATTTAAATAATATCCTGGGATATTAGATTTTTCTAAATTAAAACCATTAAAAACGCTATATCCCTATAAAAAAAATCGGATTTAAAATCAATCAGTAATTGATACAATCACAGATTGAAACAGATAGATTCTAAATACGAAATTGCAGATTAAGCGGAGAATATATCCTTTAATCCGTGTCCGTGGTCTTGAGAAGCCCGGCAGAGCCCCCTATCCATTGGAAATCGTATAATGTGTATACAATTTCCTTATAATAATTTACTCTATCAACATCATCTTATATCAATTTTTTTGCTTCAAACGTCGGTGAGAAGAAAAATAACATGACATTCACGTGAAAGCCACGTTAATATGTGACATGCGATATATTCACAGCGTTGCTAAATATTTGTTATTAAATAACATGGTTGTCACGTCACACGTGTTACGTTGCAAATGTGATGTTAAATACATGTTATTTTTCAATATTATGTGATGTTATGATTTAGTTTAAAAATACACCCAAAAGTGATGTTAATTTCTTGTAATATAACATCCCTTGCTACCTGGGTTGTATTTGTTCAACAAAGAACAAATACAGAATTTGTTTGGTTGGGTGGAAGTGGTAGTGTATGTATGTCTTCTATCCTTTTTGGGTAGAACTTTTGTCCCTGTCTAATCTAACGAGAGAAATCGCCATTCATATTTGTTGTTTTTTAGTTGGTACCCTGGTAGAAAAGTACATAAATCTAACTTAACATAACATTAGATTAGTGACATCTTTATGTTTAGTTTCAAACGTTATACAAAAACGTTATAAAATATATAAATCTAAGTTTAAAAACTAACGTTTGACAAAAACGTTATAAGATATATAAATCTAGCCCTTAAAAACTAACGTTTGGCAAAAACGTTATAAAATACATAAATCTAACGTTAGTTTCCCAACTAAATTATAACCTTTTTCTAACCTTATTCTAACTTTATATATTTTTTAAATTTCCATAATTAATACGTAAGTTATAGTAGAAAGTACTCATTTCAGACAGCTATATGCCTAGGTTTGATAATTATTTATTATTTCTATAATAAGTTTAAAAAAATACCCCCAAAAGTCAAAATTATAGTAAGTCTGGCAACGCTGTACTGGAATTATAAAAATATTTTAAGATTTTGAATGTGCAAATAAATATTAACTAACTAAATATAATGTTTTTCTGAGAGGTAAACGTATTTATCGAAGTATAACAGCATATTACACGACAAATATTTAGAGCCACCTAAAAAGATGGATATTTTATAAATAAATGTAACGAAATTATGTTTAAAAATATTATGATTGCTAAAATATAAAAGTCCAAATGAATAAATTTGTCTCCAGCTGCCATTTTATGATGCAGGTAGAAAATCCCTAGTTGGCCACGCCCCATCCGAAAGTTAGAAATTAAATGTATTAAATTATAACGTATTTCTAACTTAAAAATCTAACGTTAGATTTACGTTTGGACTTTAAAAAGCGGGACATTTGCACATATTTTATAACATACTTTTATACAGTTTTCTAACATTAGAAAAACGTTATTCTAACTTTAAATTTCTACTAGGGTATACATTCATTAATTTGAATTTTTATATATGTCAAAAGATATAACCTCAAATTAGAAATTAATTGAAACATCAAACAAAACCGTTATTTTCAATGATTTAAAGGAAGGGATAACAACCTAAAATCAAAAAATCCGGGGTGGTTTGACTTTTAAGGCTAGCCGTGAGCACATGTGACAAAATAGTGCGAGTAAGAAAAAAATAATGGCTTTCATCGGACAGACAGGCAGAAATATTTTTTTTTCACGAAAATTTGGCAGTCTACTATTTTTTTTAACCCCTCCACTTCCTTAATATACGGCAGTAATAAATTACTTACCCCTAGGACCATCAAAATCATTCTCACTTAACGAAGGATTCCTCGTACGTGGCGTACTAGTCTTAGCTTTCCCCAGAATACTACTAGTCGATGAGCTCAAACTCAAAACATTTCCCCTGTTCCTCCCCGTAGGAGATTTAGTCGGCGTAGTTTTTTGAGGAGTGGGGTTCCTGAAACTCCGACGAATGATCCTTGAGGCAACGATATCAGGACTTTCGTCTAAATCCAGGACGTAACTGACTGAATCCGATTTTTCGACTACTCCTTTGACTTTTGGTGATGTAGGGGGTGATAGATCGTCACTTTCGAACTCTGAGAGGGTTCTGGATTTTCTGCTGATGGCCATGTCTTCGGCCGCCATGTTGTTTCGGAAAGAATACGCTTTTTCCCGGAAAGAAAGGCTTCTTTCCAACTGGGATGGAGTCTGGGAACCATCCTGTGAGGCGTTGGCTAACTGATTGCACACCGCGTCTTCTGCTTGCTCCATTATGGACACAATCACTTCTTTGTTTTGCTTCAACTTCCATTGCAGCTCTTCGTTGTATTGGGATAGTCTTCTTTTTTGCTTGTTTTCTTCTTTGATTGTGTCCTGGAGTTTAGTGTTTTCTTCGACTAGGCTCCTGCAACAAAAAAATATAATAACCTGTTACGTTCTTTTTACTTTTAACGTAAAAACGTCACGCAAATTTTCATTTTTAATTAAAAACTAGATGAAACGTTGCAAGCACCCTGTCAAAACATCGGCACTATTGTACACTAGAGCCATCTAGTTTGCAAATTTCTAACTAGGTGTTTTGTTTGATTTTAAATTCTGTATCTTTAAAACATAATATTCCAGCAAAAAAACTGTATATAAAATTTTTTATAGGGCTTAAAAAGAGCTTTTATATAATTTTTTGAAATCGAGTTATAAATATGTGAGATATGCTAAAAAAACCTTTTAGTGCTTTAAACGTCAATATCTCGACAACAATGCGTTTTAGGAAAACGTTGTTTAAAACATTTTTTGACCAATTTAAAATTATTAATAATCCCCTCAAAAAGTTATGGGGGGTTGAAAAAATGTTCATAAAAAATCAAATATACGAAAAATTAATTTTATTAAACAGATCAATCGTACCAACCAGGGCGGTAGTTATGGGAGGGTGGGAGGGAGCGTCCCCCCACCAATCTTGAAAAGTTTTATATTTCATTGATCCAAAAATAAAGTTGTATATTTCTCAGACAAAAGTCGTATATTGCAGGGATTTAAAAAAAAAAGTTTTATATTTCACGAAAAGGTTAGGTTCTCTTTTTTTTGGGGGGAAAAGAGTTGTGTTTTTAGGCTAAAAAAAGTTGTAATTTGTAATTTTTGACCTTGTTCCCCCCAACAAAATCTTCTTCGCTACGACCCTGGTACCAACTTTGAAAACAACCAAACCAAGTGCAAAGAAACTATATACGATAAAATATCTATCTCTATAGTCCGTCCAATTATGCAAGATAGTAGTTTAAAATTCCCGCAATTTTTAAGCTACATCATTGGTTAAAAACTCGTACCTTTTAACATATAAAGTATTGTGACATTTTTTGTCTATGACAATGATTGACGGTCGTTAAAGCTAATAAAAGAAGAGAAAGTTACATAAAAAATGGTTATACTTAATGTTATTTTGTATGGCATTGAAAAAGGTACTTTTTTGGTTTATTCTTCATACACTCACACTAAATTAGCATATTCTACGTATTGTGCAAACGTAAATTACATAGAACACAACAAAAAGTTTTAGGTTACAACTTAAGGCCTATCCAGAGACTCGCATAACAAACATTACAAGATACATGACGACACATCAAGCCAATCCTGGCATCGCATTCTTATGTACTATGGTTGTTATGCGAATCTTTGGATATGCCCTTTTCAGGAAAACAGTACCGATATCTGTTAAATTTTTGATACACTACGATTTATGCATAATTATGCTATTTATGCGCTCTGTGGTGTAAAACGGGCCGCGTCCCTTACTATTTTGCATAACTGGACGGAGTGTAGTTAATTTTGAGCAGATAAGTTATTAATTTGTTTGATTTGTTTAAATCCTACAAATTTATATATCGCTGAAAAAATGTGGCTAGCAATTTATTTCTGTAATATGAACGTCATTAGTTGACAGCATGGAAAATGGATGTTTTGATTGGTTCTACTTTAGAACTTTATTTACTAACGAAAAATCTAATTGACCCAAATATTTAAGATGAAATAAAACGATTCACTCACCGCAGTAATGAGAAGAATCTAGCACATGCGCACTGGTTTGCTTATTTTTGTTTTGACGGATGTCAAAAGTGGCTTCCGTTTAGTCAGTTGTAGTTTTATGAAATAGTTTAATTTGAGTGGGGTTACGGTCCACAAAATGAACTATATTTTTGCACTGATTTCTGGTTTTATTACTAAAACTTACTGTCTTGAATATAATTAGGTGCGGAAAATCCAGTTTTTTTGTTAGTATATATAGCAAAAGATTGTTAAAATACTCACGAATTTCTGTTTGATTTTTTTAATTGGGGTGTTGGTTTACGTTAACAATGGTTTGGTTTGGTAGTTTGCTGGTTTGGTGTTTTTTTTATATAATGGGATGCGTTGGTTTACGTTAACAATGGTTTGGTTTGGTAGTTTGCTGGTTTGGTGTTTTTTTTATGGGAGGCGTTGGTTTACGTTAATAATGGTTTGGTTTGGTAGTTTGCTGGTTTGCTGTTTTTTTTTTAATGGGAGACATTTTTCAGATTCGATATTTCAGAATTTAGAAGGCGATATATTTTAAGAATCAAATGTTTATTAATGAATATTCCGCAATTTTTTTTACGAAAATATTATTAAAAGCGAGTACTTTTAGCCAATTAAAAAAAAACTGTTAGCTCGCAAAGAAAAAAATAGATATTTTTGTAAAATTCTGCAAAAGAATTTTACATAACCTTAAAATAATTTTTGGCATACGTCAAAACAAAAACAAGAAAATCAGTGCGCATGCGCTGGATTCTTCTCATCACTGCGGTGAGTGAATCGTGAAATAACTGAAAGTGGCAGGAATTTAAATTTTATGAAACTTTATTTCGAAATATGAGTGATTATAATTAATAAAAATAGTACGATTATTTAACAATTTTTTTCTTCTAAACTCTTTTTTTTAATATAATTCTAGAAAACCTGAAAAATAAGGAGATTTTATTTATTGCTGGATATCATAAAATGCTACTTACTTTTCCAATTCTTGCTTAACTTCCAATTGTGACTTCAGATCTTCACATTTCGAATTTAGAAGACTAGCTTTTTCTTCTATACCAATAAGCGAGTCCATTTTTTGAGTTACTTCGCCTAAAGTTTTTCTCAAATCAAATAATTCTTGCTGTTTCAATTCTAATACTACCCTTAAAGATTGCACCTCCTGAAACAAATAATAATAAATTAAAACAAGTCGTGCAGTTATGGGTCATTCCGTCGTTACGTATGTTACGTTCATGCACCATAATTAAGGTCTCTGAAAATTACTTAATAATTAGTTTATTTGTATTTCAGGTTATAATCCTACCACTTTTTTCATCTTTTAATTTACTTATAAATTTAATAATCAATTAGGCAGTAAAAATAATGCAGTTTATGTGCAAGTTAGGGAACGTTCAAGTATTACGTAACGCAAATTGTACCAAAATTCATACACTTCATAACCCGTTTCTCGCGTTATTATAGATTATAGAAATTTAATATTTTGGCTACCCCCCCTAATAGGAGGTGTGTTAGGGGGGTAGCCAAAATATGAAATCTCTACAGTCTTGAATAGCGAGAGAACCGAGGTATGAAGTGTATGAATTTTGGTACATTTTGCGTTACGTAATACTTGAACGTTCCCTTAGTGCATGTGAATATATTCACAAGCTCGAATAAGAACGTAATAGATAACAATGCGATGTCGTGATGACAAAAACATAACCTAGCATTTGCTTTTTTAAGGAAGTTTTTTTAGTTAGACAGAACGGCCTATTATTAATAATAATAATTATTAACATGCAGTTGCATATTAGTAAAATAAAATCGATTTGGTAACTTTTTTCCAGGTTGGTACCACGAAAATAACCATAAAACTTGCGTGAAAATCGCCGAAAAATAGAACATGTTCTCAGTTACAGCGTGGCCTTTGAATGGGACGGGTGTAGCCTTCTTGGCACATTCCAGTGCACCGAATTTGCCATCTTTTATGATGTGCCTTGTGTATTTTTGTTTTGCCATCTTCTATGATGTGCCTAGAGTATTTTTATATTAATGTATTATGTACAAGTTAAAGTGAACCATATATTTATGGTTATTAATCGTGTGAACTGTTGAATTTTAAGTTAATAATGGACGTTTGAAGATAAATTTTTTGTGTGTTTTTAATGATAACTTTTTATATTAGCGTGGAAATTACTACAGTAGTAATTTATCAGTGATAGTGCGCAAATCAGGATACATATCCGATTAGTACTTGCGCACTGGAAACCACATGATTATATAGAGAAACCCTGGTTAATTATTCGGAAGAAGAAGACCAAATAAATAAAGAGAGAGAGAATATGTTCTAAATAATTTGATGGCAAGAAAATGGCCTTAAAATTGCCTGAAGGCATGCGCAGTGACTGAATCATTCTTGCAACAAACTTGCATAGCATAAAACTTGCGCACAAATTGCTCCGTGTTTTAGAAAGATACATTCTTTCGACCAATAAAAATTTAGCATATACTGAGAGTCATGAGACTGCAAAATGTAGAAATAGAGAAATAAAAGTCTTAAGACTAGTAAGTTGATAATTATGATGAAATAGAAAAAGTAAAAGTACAATAAATACTTTTTCTGTGTATTATAGTCTTGTAAAATATGATGCATGATCGCATACATATTATATTACATACAATATGTATACTTTATAAAATAGCTATAGCTATATAGCTATAGTACACAACTAAAATATTTGGTAATGAAATACAATATATTGTATATCCGCTATAAATATACTGCTATATAATATTTTATGTAGTTTATTGCTATTTACAGACGTAAACAAACATTTAATCATATAAAATCGAACGTCTATTTTGAAATGTAGGAGCTCGTATAGAAGTTAAAAAAAAATAATTAAAATAAATTTTAATTTTTTTTTTGTCGAAAAACAACAAAAAAAAATAAAAAATAAATATACATACGTCCCTTTTTTGCCCCCTTATTTCACTTCAATTTTTAACATAAACAATCTTAGCTGAGAACTTTGGATAAGAAACCTGTACTGCCTTACTACTCTAGAAAGCAGTAACTCCATTTGTCGCATAGTAGCTGTTTAAAATATTATATATGGAGTTACTGCTTTCTAGCGTAGTAGGGCAGTGTAGCCAAATTAGGATATCTTTAGCTCAATACGCTCTCGAGTTTTTCCCAAACAGACATAGAGATCGACAGACGGACTAACAGTCAGTTTGTTCGCGGAAATCATTCTTGCCTATAAAATGCTAAGAACCGCAAAAAAGCAATATAATTTTGGTTTTTTTTTTTTAATGCAAAACTTTTACTAGGGGAAGTAAAATGTTAATAATTATTAATATTAAATTAGCCAACAGGGAACGTTCAAGTATTACGTAACGCTCCTAGGGGGGTGGGAGTCATTTTGGAGTGTTACGCCCATGTTAATGGTATAGGAAAATAGCGTTACATGGGGGGGGGTTAGGGGTCCAAAATGATCAAAATTTGCGTTACGTAATACTTAAACGTTCCCACACGAAGAAAAAAACGATTTAAACTTTACAACTTAAGGAACGTTCAAGTATTACGTAACGCAAATTTTGATCATTTTGGACCCCCCCCTGTAACACTATTTTCCTAAACCATTAACATGGGCGTAATAGTCCAAAATGACCCCCCCCCCTAGGAGCATTACGTAATACTTGAACGTTTCTTTATTTTATTTCAACAAATTTTTTTTTTTTTTACTGTTTAGCTTTTATTTACAATGGTATTGGGTCAAACAAATAAATTAATCTTAAGTAAAATTTATCAAAAATAAACAATTTATTTAAATAACATGACAATTGTCATTAATATGTTATTTATTAACAATTAAAATATTTTATCTATATTGAGTTGTTTATTAATGGTATGTTAGAGAAAAATGTTTATTACGATATCCCAATTTAAATAAATAACGAGATGAACACATTTACATTATTTTTTTTTCACATACAGGTAATGCATTGATTATGTATACACTTGGAAGTTGAATTCGTATCTCCTGCAAACCTCTGTATGGGTATGCTACTCGGTTGATTTTAACGATCGAGGCTTCACAACATTTGCCTCGATCATGCGAGTGAAATAGGCTAAGAAAATTACATGTTTCGATCATCATCAAAAAATCAAAGAGTTTGATTCACCCATGTTCCGGCTTTTTCTTACATAAAATTTCAAAAATATTTGACGGAAAATCAAAGAAATCTATCTAAAAATTACTTTTGATTTACCGACGTTTCGGCTTTTTTATTTTCTTCATCAGTCGGTTTGTAGTCGGATCAAGTGATCTGAAAAATTTCTTGTACAAATTTCAGTTAAATTAAAGCAGAAAGGCAACGCCCCCCTAACACACCCCCTATTTGGAGGGGTATCCAAAACATGAAATCTCTACAGCCTTTAATAGCGCGAGAAACGGGTTATGAGGTGTATGAATTTTGGTACAATTTGCGTTACGTAATACTTGAACGTTCCCAAATAAGAGATATGAGGGAAATTCCAATTCACAACGTTGTTATCTTACAAGATTAATTTTTTATATACCTTATTCTGAAATGGTTTTTCTTGAAATTTTGAACATAAGCTTTAAGAGTCAATATCTCTAGATTTGAATGTCGTCAATTTTCTACAAAAACGTGTTTTTCATTTTAATCTTCCTAAACGCCCTGTATATTTTACTGAGCAATTTTTTTTTAAGATTTAACTTAAAGATATAATTATTCTCTATACAGTTAGTTAATTATTTTAATAATACACTACACTGGCATGTTAAAGTGGCGTAACTAATTTTTCCTAAGCCATGGAAAATAATATACTTTTCTTACCTTATTAGGCGTTTCTTGACCCTATTTTATTTATCAAAAATCTCTATTTATATACTATACGGTTTTGATATATATATATATATATATATATATATATATATATATATATATATATATATATATATATATATATATATATATATATATATATAATGGATAAAATGAAGAAAAGTAAACATTTTATATATTTTTTAAAATAACTTTTGAACGAATTGACCTAAATTCCTTAAATTCGTAAGAAAAATACTTTTACTAAAGTAAAAGTATCATAAGTATATTAAAACAATTTTTTACTAGATTTAAAGTCAAAATACAGATCATCCAACCGTTTTGTATACACTCCAAACTAGAATTTTTATACTCTTATGACCGTGCTGGCCTACTCTCGGATAAATTCGGTATAATTCTTTCGGCTTTTGTGACTCCAGTTGCAAATAATGATTTAGTTGAGTAAAATGTATGCACCTATACACGTTTAAAACATAACATTCCTTTCACGTTACTGTAGTCGGGTAAAAATCAAAAGAAAGCTTTAATCGTTTTATTTTGTAAGTTTTCCTAAACTGACGTAAATTAAGGTTATTAAAAGCCCTTTTTTCGCTACCAATCAAAGAGTCGACAGTAATGGAGAGTAAGTACTATATCAAGGACACTTAGTAATAAATTAAATCAATACAAACAAAACCGTAACTAAAGACAGAAAAAACGATTTACCGCGCTACACTTACCGCAGGGGGACATATAGACACAAGACTACTATTAATAGTTTTATAGAGTGATTCCATAAAAAAATGATTTCTTAAATTGTCACACATATAAATGTCAAAAATATTATTAATAAACTAAGATTTTAACTCTGTCATGATCCGAATATTTTATATGGTGTTAAAATTTTAAAAATAATATTGCTTTAATCATAGCGTAAATTCAGTCTGGCTTCACGATTGATTGACTTCGCAAAGTCCGGTTTGTTCTACATTAGATCGGACCCCTTTTCGGTGATTCTTGTCGGTATAACTTAAAAGTTGTCTCATACTCTTAATTGTTTAAACAAATCTAATTTATGGTCAAAATGATCGTTTCAGGTGTCAGAAATAGTAATTAGCTTGCAAATTAATGAGACTGGAACTCTTTTGTCGGGCTAATTAAATATAGTCGGTGTCTTTAGAAATATTTTGAGCTAAAAGCCTTGTCAAATAAATTTAACTATTGACCTACTTATTGTATATATAAACTCATGAAAAAATTCATATTTATTCAGTTTTACTTAGAGTGTCTCCATGCCAATTTCAAAAGTAAAAATGTAGTTTCTGTGAGAAATAATTTTGAATTATTCTTGAATTAAAAATAGTTTTTAAACTTAGAAAAATTTTGAAACTTGTAATATCAGATAAAAAAATAATTTTAAACACTTATAACTATTGTTAGTATGAACACTGATAGAAATTTTGACGAATATTAATAACTTTTGAAAAATATTCTGTAAACCTATTTAAATGACTTATACGAACCAGTTTTAATATTTACACTAAGAAAAATGTGGACAATAAATTGGACATTGAAAATGATTGTGAATAGTTGGGATTTCAAACATAGAATGTTTTAATTTAGAAGTATTTAATGGAGAACTAATATATAATGGAAATTAGAATTTAAGGGGCTTTGCATAAAAGTAGGACTTAGAAGTGGGAATTGATCTTTCATGTTTTTGAAGAATTTATTCACATTTATTTAATATATTATTCTTAAGTTAAGAAGATATCGTTTAAATCTGTTTCCAAAGCACCATCTTACTAGAACTTAAGCTCCCGAATAAAGTGATAAGTGGTTAAGTATATTCTCCGCTCGGGTATACTTTAAATATGACAGAAGATTGGATGGCCAATGAGTAAGTTATAATAAAAGTTATAATATCTGCTCAACTATAACCGAATTTTCCACTTTATAACATCAGTAGAAAAATATTTATTAGTAAAAAAAACACTTCACAACATTAGTGATCGAATTTTCGACATCACAACAACTCCTTGGTAGTGAGAAGAGTATAATGCGCTACTCGTAGGTAAGTTTTTTTCTGTCTTCGGTCGTGTTTATAGACCTCAGCTCCGCTTCGGTCCACAAAATACGACCTTACACAGAAAATTTCACTTACATCTACTAGGAGCGCAAATAACTAATACTGAAGCTAAGAATAATATATTTTTAAAAATAAATAGCAAGTTATAACAGTTCTAGGAATAAAAATGCACATTACCTTAATTCCTATCCCTTTTTCATCTCCATAACTTAACAGTCTGTCATTTTCACTCCTCAACCTTTCATTCTCTTTGCTTAAATCTTCGGTATTTTTAACGAATTCTAACTTCAAATCACTGATTTGTTTTGTTAATTCAACATTCTGTACGTTAAGACAATTAACTTTGTTCTTTAATGTCTCTTCTTTGACTAGGTAATCTTTTTTCAGTTTGAAATTTTCTTTTTTAGCTTGTTCTGCCTCGAGGCGTTTTTCGTCGATCTGTTCACGAATGGCATTGTTTTCTTCCCTAAGGATATCCAGGGTTTCCTCGTAGTTGCTCTCGAGTTTGGAAAATTCGTTTTTCAGTGCTTTGAATTTTTCCTCGTGTTTTTTCGAAAAGTTTTGACTTAGATGATTCTTCTCCGCTTGCATTTGGTTCTTTAACTCGTCATGTTGAAGGTTTACTGAAAATGCAATTATAACATTTTTATAATGCTGCTATAAAAAAAAGTTAATTGTGCTGCCTATTTTCCCCAAAAATTATCGATTTAAAAATTGCATTTTAGTCAATCAAGTTTTTTACAACAATTTATGTTAAAATTATAATTTTATTTTAATTTGATATGCATGGATTAGTTTTTTTTATAATATTAGGTAAATAAGTAATAATAAATATTTGAGGTAACTTTTGGTACGATAGTCTTCCAGTCCGGTTAAATTCACTCTCAAAACAAAAATAATATTACCAGATTAATATTTATTTTTGCTATAGATATTATTTTTATGACAAAAAAATAAAGCAATACAAAAGAAAAAAAAGGTAAAAAGAATCTATTCTACTAAAATTAAAGCGTTTCTTTTGCAAATATAGCTTGCCCCTAGGGGAAAGCTATAGGGCCCTATCATAAGTTATAATTCGCACACTACGGAACAACTATTTTTCTGGTTGCTGCAACCAGAAATCTGGTAGGGGCAACAACACATTTTTTTTTATTTTTTTTATCTTTTGTTGGCAGAAGTGATTTTTAACTAGTAAGTATTATACTTACATTTATAAATTTCTTGTTCATGGTTTTCCAATAAACTTTTAATAGCTGCCGCATGTTGCAATTGTACTTCTTCACTCAATGTTTCCAATTTACTTTTTTCACTCGAAAATTGCTCTTCCAAAATTTTAATGTAACTTTCTCTGCTGTCTTTCTCTCTCCGTAAAAATTGGTTTTCTCTTTTCAGTGACGGTGCTTTGAATGCGTCCACCTAAAATCAATAATAATCATCATAATAATCATCAGTAGATCATAGCAATCCTACTCGACCTAACCAAGGCATTTGATTACCTGGTCTATGAAATTCGGTTCGAAAAACTTGAAAGGTATGGTATCAGGGGCCCTGCGCGCAGTGGCTGCGATCTTACTTGGCGGAACCCTCACAACAAGTACAAATATTTCAAGATTTTATTAAATACCTCTCAGGTATTAAGGGTTTCAAGGTCTGAGTCCCACAGGGGAGTGTGCTGGGGCCTTTACTGTTTATATATATTTTTAAATTATATATATGCTGTCCTACAAAACAAGGACCAAACTCTTATTAAAAGTAGGCTTGAAAATAACAAGTTTTATGAGATTTAAGTTAATAAATCAGAATAAAAATAGTATTACTTTGTGCGATGTTGATAGGGACCTATCAAAAAACAAAAAAAAATTTGGTATCTATATATTATAATGACTTATTAAGTCAAAATTTGGGCTGGGACATGGATATAGGTCATTTGAAAAACAGACTAAACAGTGCACAGACGGGTATTTGGCTGATCTAGCAGGCCAAAAGTCGGTCATAAAAACTTCAGCGTAAGCAGAAAATGGAAGGTCCTGGATTTAAGTACTCTTTATTTTTTAAATTTTCAAAGCCTGCTCTGGTATGGCCTCATATTTTGGGAAAAATAAACGGACACTGAAACGGTCTTAAAGTGCCAAAAAAGAGCTATTCGCATAATTTTCAAGCTTAAATATAAGGAATCTTGTCGAGGTCTCTTTCGGTCTAATAACATACTTTCCAGGGTTTTAGGGTCATAGGATTTTGACTTTTACGAGTACATATTGTTTTTAGTTAAACATAAAAATATTTTTAGAGATTACGAACCACGATCAAGTAGGATTTTGGATTATAATACTCCTAAACATAGGCTGGCTGCCTTCTATATAATTTTACAATAAATTGCCCCCCAACTTAAATTAATATAAATTTAAAAGAAATATATTTAAATATATTAGCAATATTAAACCTTATTCCTTAGCGGAATTACTTGATTACAAAAATGGTCCTTAGTCCTAGTGTTAAAGCTGGGTTGAGGTTTTACTTTGGTTTGACAATATTTCTATCTAGTGTCTGGAAAAGCCACAATTTTAACTCCTATTTTAAGTGTCTTTTTGTACTAATTTATTTTTGTGAAATAAATATAATTCTATTATATTCTAATATTTTCTAACATAAGAACTAGTTAAACATTTGTCATAAATACTACAAAGATAGATAACGAAGACTGTTACTTTGGACCAAAAAAAAAACTTACAGCAACTATAAAGGAGAAAGACTTTAATTATAGTTAATTTGAGTCCATAGTATGGACTCCATAAAGAAAATAACCTACAAAAGCTCATAAGGAAAAATGTTTAATTAATAACTAACGGACAAAGTTAAAAATATAGCGGAAAAACCTTAAATGAAATTACAGTATCTTAGTATAGTTTTAGTTCATTATTTGAGCTATTACATCGGCACTTAGTGCTACTAAGAGTGCCGATGTATTGAAATCTTCGCCGAAAAGTCAAAATCTTTGACCACGTTTTTTTCACATTAACTCTCTAACTCCATTTCTACATGAGACATTGACTTGAGGTTTTTTGCATATTGTTTCTTATCGTATTCCGAAGAGATGATTAGATTTTGGTGGTAAACGATTGGGGGTAAGGGGGTAAAAATAGGGTAAAACACCTATTTTTAGCGTTTTTTGTTTATAATTAAGGCAATTCTTATTGTATTTGGTTAATTTAGCACTTATATAAAACATAATTTTAAATTGGTCAAAAAATGTTATAAACAACCTTTTCCTAAAACGCATTGTTTTCGAGATATTGGCGTCTAAAGCAGTGAAAGGTTTTTTTAGCATATCTCACATATTTATAACCCGATTTCAAAAAATTATATTTTAAATAAAAGCTCTTTTAAGGCCCTATAAAAAATGTTATATACAGTTTTTTGTTAGAATATAATGTTTTAAAGATACAGAATTTAGTGCCGATGTTTTGACAGGGTGCTTGCAACGTTTCATCTAGTTTTATTTCATAGAAGAAATACGGGCAAAGTGATGCCGCCAGATATTTTTGTAAAGGGGGCGAAACTTTTCAACTAAAACTAAATTATTAAGGACTAAAAAAAGATCATTATAATTTTTCCATCTCTTTAGTGGATTTTTCCAACTCAAGAGTAATAGGGATCCTTGTATAGCTATGAAAAAAGATCAATTTACTTTAAAACAAGATGAACCAGAAATAGTATATTACGCACCGAGTACGCGAACCTAGTTTTCAGTGGACTAGAGTGCTTAATTTTTACGAGGCGGAGCCGATTAAAAAAAGCACTCGAAGTGCACTGAAAATGCTTTGCGTCGAGGTGCGTATAATATTTTTCCTACAACCTAACACCTAAACATCAAAAAAACGCAAAAATTGTCTAAAAATTAATTTATCAATTTCAGGTTATGTGTTTGACGTTTACTCATTCTTTGATAGCAGAAATTGTAAATGTATAATCAGCTGATTTTTACTTCCCGACCGCTGTCATGGCAACGGGTGGAAAATAAGCAATATCTACTAACTAGGTCGTAGGAAATAGTTTTTACCCTACGATTAATAGTTAGTGTCTTTTTCCTACCCGTACGAACAATATTATTTACCAAAAAATAACTCAAAATATTCTTTTTATAAAATTTAATGACAGTTTTGATAGGTTGACTTTTATGAACATGCTTGCAAGCCTAGCGCAGTACCGCGCTAGTCAGTTCTGCAGTAAGTGACTAAACTGTTGACAGAACTATAATTTGCAATTTAAAAATGGACAAAAAGTTTTTAGTTTAGCAGTTGAGAATGTAATAAAATTAACCAAATGAAAGAATATGCCCGTAAAAATATTAAGTAATAAAACAATTTATATCAATTTGCGATGAAAAAAATATAAAAGTTGGTTTGACATATTATAAATCGTTAAAAAATAATCTTCTGAATTACACATGATTCTTCGAATTATCGGGAAAAATTCACATTTTTCGTTCAAATTTTCTGTCAAAGGAAATAATTACTCCAGGCGATGCGCCCCTGCCGTAATTATTTCCAGACAGCAAATTTTCATGAAAACAGAGAATTTTTCCCGCATAATTCTCAGCCTCTTGTGTAATTATATATGAGAATTTGTAGAGAATTTAATTCTCTACAATCTTTATATATTCAATATTGTTGCCTGACGAGCAGCCAATTTTACATATCTTCTGTCAGAAAATTAGTAAACGTCAAACAAATAACCTCAAATTGACAAACTAATTTTAAGATAATTTTTGCGTTTTTTTATGTTTAGGTGTTAGTTGGCGAAAACTGTAATGCCAACCCGAAACAAAAATCCCTAAATCAGTCATCAATTTAATGTAAGTTTTTTAAAATTTTAGAGAAAATTGAAAAAATTGTATAAAGCACTCGTTTCATAACACGTTTTTGGCGCAGTACAAGTTTAGAAAACGAGCCGCCTGCGGCGAGTTAATGAAACTAGTACTTTAATATACTATTAATTGCTCGTTGCTCTCCGAGCTCGGCTGGCAATCTCCGTAATTGCCTAAAAAATATTATTTTCCATCCTATAGGATATGTAAGTTTGGGAAAATAGTTTTTTATGTAGAATCATTCTATAGAACAGTAGATCTACTAGAATCACCCTTAAACATTTCTTATTCCCTATTTTTAAAACTTATGATAAAACCTATCTCTTAAAATCCGAACAATTTTTTCTCGCAATTTTTTAAAACTTTTAAACATATTTGTAAACATGTTTATTTATGCTCATTAAATTCATCCTATATAATGCTTTTTAATTTTACTTTTATTTATTAATGGCTAAACAAAGTTTCTAATTTGCTTTTCTTAAGTTAATGTTTATTTATTAATACATAAAACAAATTAATCATCAAATCTTTATATAACATGAAACAAGTCGTGCATATATGTAATGCTTCGCATTCTATTTTAAACTCTTCGTAGTGGATAGTATATTGCGTTTTCTCTCGATATACTTCCCAATCATTTAAGCTTTTTCATAAAAAAAAATTACAAGGTAAAACTTTTGACGCAGTTAAGTGTCCCCTCGGAGTAGATACAGAAATTTCGTTTTTGTCGATAAATGGAGCTCTCTACAACTAGAATTATGAAACAAAAGACGTCTACCCTATCTCTATCTCATTTGTGCTACACTTTCCAGCCAAACAAATAAATACTGTATTTGTTTTTCATACAACAAATACAGTATTTATTTGGTTGGCCGGAAAGTTTAGCACTGAGCGGCACAAACGAACATAGCTAATGTGTATCTGTAGAATAAGATAATTCTACTAAAATTTAGATGGTGCCAGTAATTTCTTTAATAAAAATAATATAGTTACACTTTTCGCCCGGCCAAGTAAATATTGTATTTGTTCAACAAAGAACAAATACAGAATTTATTTGGTTGGGTGGAAGTGGGAGTCTATGTATGTCTTCTATCCTTTTTGCATAGGACTTTTGTCCCTGTCTAATCTAACGGGAGAAATCGCCATTTGATATGGAAACTATCCGCCATCTTGGATATTGTGTTTTTGTGGATTTGCACGCGTATTTTGCAGATTATTTTTAACCGTTTTTATCAACCATTCATTTAACAATATTTCTGGCCACGTGCTTATTTCTGTCCAATTATATTACAGTTATATCGGGAATTTTCAGCTGTAGAAAATTCTAGTGAGAATCGCTGTAGTATTTTGTTTTTCAGTATTTCTCTTTTTCAATAAGGTTTCATACCTAAAACTAATTAATAATTAAATATGAATATATTACTATTTATAATTATTGTTATTAATTTATTATTTACCAAAAAATAACTCAAAATATTCTTTTTATAAAATTTAATGACAGTTTTTATAGGTTGACTTTTATGAACATGCTTGCAAGCCTAGCGCAGTACCGCGCTAGTCAGTACTGCAGTAAGTGACTAAACTATTGACAGAACTATAATTTGCAATTTAAAAATGGACAAAAAGTTTTTAGTTTAGCAGTTGAGAATGTAATAAAATTAACCAAATGAAAGAATATGCCCGTAAAAATATTAAGTAATAAAACAATTTATATCAATTTGCGATGAAAAAAATATAAAAGTTGGTTTGACATATTATAAATCGTTAAAAAATAATCTTCTGAATTACACATGATTCTTCGAATTATCGGGAAAAATTCACATTTTTCGTTCAAATTTTCTGTCAAAGGAAATAATTACTCCAGGCGATGCGCCCCTGCCGTAATTATTTCCAGACAGCAAATTTTCATGAAAACAGAGAATTTTTCCCGCATAATTCTCAGCCTCTTGTGTAATTATATATGAGAATTTGTAGAGAATTTAATTCTCTACAATCTTTATATATTCAATATTGTTAAAAAAATATATTTCCTACAAAAGTTGCACGAAATTCCATGCTCTTTAATTTTTGTAATAGTTATTTTTAACCTAGGAGCGCTGGAGAGAAGATATTCTCGAAAAACTGGTTTTCGGTACCATTTTTCCAATATGGCGGCGCGAGCGGCGATCGCTCAAGGTCGAAAACTCGGAATATTAATAAGGACACCAAACTGTACAAATCAACTAAATTAAAACTCTGTTGTACTTTTTGCAGCGAAAGCCACCTTTTATGACTTCAGTGCCTCTTTTTCAAGATCAGTCGATATAAGTACATGTATTTATTTAATTTACGTACATCCCACGTAGGAAAATGTTTTATGAGAATAGTGCTTAGATAAGTATTTAACACATGACATACATGTGTATAATAAATTAGTTGCTTTAAAGAAATTAAGATAAGTTTTTAATTGAAATTCATAGAGCGGTGCGCGTATGTTTGAAGTCGGAATAATCCACTATATTTAATAAATTGCCTTAAAAATTAAAATTAGATGAACGGTTGAACGTGCGATACATAATTTTAAAGCTTTTTATATTTTTAATTTTTAATTTTACTTTCCCCAAGGAGTCTTGTGTTAGTAAAAAAATTTGGAATTTTTTTATTTTTGCACGACCAAAACTAAAACTTAATTCTACGCTTTCATTTTCGGGACTAAACTTGCCGTTTTCCTCCCAAGGGAAAAAATCACGGCAACCTTGATAATATTAAAATATTATACATACCTCGACACATACTATATGCTTTACTGGTACTAAAATTAGGTTTAGTGATGTTTTGTAAGGGAACGTTCAAGTATTAAGTAACGCAAATTTTGATCATTTTGGACCCCCCCCCCTGTAACGCTATTTTCCTGTACCATTAACATGGGCGTAACACCCCAAAATGACCCCCCCCCTAGGAGCGTTACGTAATACTTGAACGTTAGATTAGCGATTCAAACAAATTTCTTTGATTTTAACAAAGAAACCCTTAAAAAATAACATTTAAATTACTTAAAATTTATCGTCTTCGTCCATTTTTTTGAACCATATTAAAAAAAATTTAATCGCGATAGCCGTGAAACTGACTTTTCGCATTCCACAGGCATCTTGATTAAATTACGAAAATAAAACACCCGATTTTAGAAGCATGGTTTTTAATTTTAATTTTATCTACCTACCTAAATTATGTTTGGTCATGCAAAAAATAGTGTATATACCTCAGGACTAAACGTGGATGTTTTAGTCCCTTGTATCTGTGTTTCCCTTGCTCGCTACGCTCGCTAAGGAAACACTCAAGCAGCGAGACTAAAACAGCAAGGTTTAGTCCCTTGGTATATAAATAACTATTCCGTCAAAAAAAAAAAATCTGTCTGTCGGTCGGTCTGTGTGTCCGGGAAATTTGTGACCTCGATAACTCAAGAACGCTTCGCGCTTTTTATGAAATTTACGGTCGATTTCCGGTTTTATAACAAATTTGATAATTGTTAGGTTACGTTATAACGTTAAGGCTTAGTGGGCCGACTAGTGTGAGTTCGATACTCACTGGCGCCGATCTGCCTTTTTCAGTTAATTAATAATTGAAATTTGTTTGATAAGTGAAGCGGACGCTCCCTATAAAAACTGGTTAGAAAGTCAGTATAAGCCGGTGGTTCCCTCTACTACTAGCCCACACAAGTCCTGGACTTAGGTGATGGTTAATTAAGTAGAATAGTGCGAGGTTAAACAAACATGTAACGTGTCTGTCTTGATACTTACATTAAAAACCAAATGTTGGATTAAAATGGCAAACGCTTCCGCTATTCGGGGATCCTGTTTGTCGCTGATTTGTTGTCTTACAGTTTCTACAGGATGTTTCACATTTTGCTTTCCTTCATTTTTGTTGTTTTTCTTCGATTCTGGAACTAAAATAAGAAACAGTTATAAACATAAATAAACATAAATTATAAAACTTGAACGTAATTATGACTTAGTTAATATATTCACTATCGCGATGTTTTTCCCAATTAAAAATATTTAAATAAATGTAGGGTAAAACCTCCAATCGTTGGCACTCCGCTAATTATTGGCACTGGAGTGATATTTTCGTTTATATAAAAAAAATCTCCATTGATACCTTAATCTCACTATTTTTTTTATGAAGTGGCAATATTTCTAAATATAATACCTACTTTAAATACGAAAAAAATATTTTCCCCCACTAGGCAGTAGAGTCTTACTAGTTTCGTGTGAACTACGTAAGTGTGAATTTTTAAGGTTTGTGTTAAGGAAGTGCTTTAAATAGAAGGTTAGTAAAAGTCTTTTATTAACGGAATTACTATTTTTTATCGATAATTTTAGTAAGTATATGCATTCTACTTATTAATTAGCCTTAAAAACTTTATTTTTATTTACATTTTTATTTAATTTCGACGGTGCCAACAATTGGTATACAAAGTTAAACTAAATTCTAATTATTGGTACAGGTGCCAATAATTAGCCTCTTTAGTAAAAATCCTATTCCAATTATTGACAACCAGTTAAAATGCTAAATTAATGGAATAAATATAATAAAATTGAATAGATTTATTACTTGTACGGTTAAATATACATACGTATGCCACATCTGATATAAGACAAAACCAAAACCGTATTTTAAAGCGGGTGGGCTTTTATACAAAAGATACAGTTTTAGCTAAAAACCTATTTTAAGTAAATGCGTTATAATCAGCGTTTAATGAAAAACTTACAGTTTTTCCTCAATACATATGTACGTATATACATTTTATACTTTATTTTGTCTATAAACTTAATTTTATTTAGAATTTAATTTTTTATCACGGTGCCTATAATACACAGGTGTCTTGAATCAAAATAAAGTTTTTTTTTCTGGCGCCAAAAACTCTCTTCACAGATTGAAAGAGGGTTGTCTGAAGAATAAAACCTGTTAATATTAAAATCCTCCCCCGAGTCCTTTTCGAGAAAATGGGGATTAAAGAGGCTTAAATGGGCCTAAATTTAGTTTTCTAGGGATTTCATAAAAATGGCTAACTCGACGAAAAAAACTGTTCTGTTATAAAAGATAGACAAAAAAATTATCTACAAACCACTTTTTTAATGAACTCGCTAGCTCAAACCCTTACCGTTTTATAGCTCAAACAAAGTTGCATATTAAGATAGCTTATTGTCAATCATTTTTTAAGCATGCATATTTTGGGTTTTTGTAAAAAAACTCAAAAACCACAATTCCAACAACAAAAATAGTTATTACATAAAAGATTCTTAGTTAAATTCAACACAAACCAACATTTTGTTTATCTTAATAGCTTTAATAGATCAAGAGATATATAGCTTCAAATGTTATCGTTTTAAATTTCATGTTACAATTTTTTCCTTCATATGCAATAAATTGGTTTTTTGTAAATATCTTAAAATCGGGTAGGTAAAAGAAAAAAAATCATATGAGTGAAAAAATAGTTAAGAAAATTATCTAAAAAACGCTGTTTTATTTGTTAACTTAGCTCTTTTGGTTTGCAAACTATAGCTAGTGAAAGTAAGAAAATATTGTAATAATTTTGTATATATATATATATATATAATTTTTTATAATATTAATATGTAGCAAAATGTTAATTCTTAACGTTGTTTGTAATAAAAATATTATAAAAAAACCCCTAATTGGGCCATGTTATGCAAAAAGCAACCAACCCACAATATTTAAATATTGTGGGTAGGAATGTAGTATGGACATTTCTAGATCAGTATACGACATTATCTCTTTTTTTAATATGTTGGCTACTTTTTGCATAAAAGGGCCCAATTGTACTATATATAGAAATGTCCATACTACATTCCTACCCACAATATTTAAATATTGTGGGTTGGTTGCTTTTTGCATAACATTGCCCAATTAGGAGTTTTTTTATAATATTTTTATTACAAACAACGTTAAGAATTAACATTTTGCTACATATTAATATTATAAAAATTATATATATATATATATATATACAAAATTATTACAATATTTTCTTACTTTCACTAGCTATAGTTTGCAAACCAAAAGAGCTAAGTTAACAAATAAAACAGCGTTTTTTAGATAATTTTCTTAACTATTTTTTCACTCATATGATTTTTTTTCTTTTACCTACTCGATTTTAAGATATTTACAAAAAACCAATTTATTGCATATGAAGGAAAAAATTGTAACATGAAATTTAAAACGATAACATTTGAAGCTATATATCTCTTGACCTGTTGAAGCTATTGAGATAAACAAAATGTTGGTTTGTGTTGAATTTAACTAAGAATCTTTTATGTAATAACTATTTTTGTTGTTGGAATTGTGGTTTTTGAGTTTTTTTACAAAAACCCAAAATATGCATGCTTAAAAAATGATTGACAATAAGCTATCTTAATATGCAACTTTGTTTGAGCTATAAAACGGTAAGGGTTTGAGCTAGCGAGTTCATTAAAAAAGTGGTTTGTAGATAATTTTTTTGTCTATCTTTTATAACAGAACAGTTTTTTTCGTCGAGTTAGCCATTTTTATGATATCCCTAGAAAACTAAATTTAGGCCCATTTAAGCCTTTTTAATCCCCATTTTCTCGAAAAGGACTCGGGGGAGGATTTTAATATTAACAGGTTTTATTCTTCAGACAACCCTCTTTCAATCTGTGAAGAGAGTTTTTGGCGCCAGAAAAAAAAACTTTATTTTGATTCAAGACACCTGTGATAGGTGTCCAAATTATATTAAACTCCTATTATTGGCACAGGTTTATTGTATGCAAAACTTGCGCATCAAAATTAGTCTAAAAGCATAATAATTCTTTTAGATAACTGTACCTAGGTAACTAGGTATTATTTTATAGATAGAAATTAGTATTAGGTAACTAATATTTTAACTTTAATATAAAGATATTTAGAATATTGTAGTTCTAAAATAAATTTGAGTTTTTGTTTACAGCCTTTAGTTAATATGTATAAAACTGCAATATTCCAATTTAAATATTTTATTTTGATGCTAAAATGTTTATTATTCAACAAAAATTAGGTACTCAGTAATTTTTTTCCGTTGCTTTAAAGCAAAAATAAGGTGCCAATAATAGGAAAATTTAGATGCCAATCATTAGCAAAAAGGTGCCAATAATACGAAATTGTGTATTCTTGTAATGAATTTAAAAAAGTCTTTAATATTATTAAGATCTCAGTTTAAATTTTATATAATATATAAAATAGAATAACTACTAAATGATGTAAAATATTTTATTCTTGATAACATGAAATATTTAATAAGTTATAATGAAATATATGTGTAAAATTTCTTAAAGTGCCAATAATTGGGGGTTTTACCCCACTCATATATTAAATAGAAATGAAAAAAACGTATTGTGGGCAATAATAATTATTTATACAGGGTGTTCTCTTTTTAAAGAACCTTCCTTAATAACTTTTGTTTTTGATAAGCAAAGACAAGCAGAAATGTTTAACCCTTAAATGGTTTTTGTACTCTGGAAGACACATACTTAATTTGAAAATTCTTATATTTCAGGACTTACTAGCCATGGAGAAGGGTGCAAAAAAAAATTGGTAATATTATTTTTTGTATTTTGTATGTTTTCCTAAGTAAATAAAGGAAAAGCATACTAAAATTTGGTTTTATTTTTTATAAGCGAGTGCTCCGTTAAAGGAGAGGGCCTGTGAAAAACTAAGAAGTTGTTACTCACCCCGGTCTGGAAACGATTTTTAGCTCAACTTTCATATAAACCAAGTTTTTTTTTCATTTGGTTTGGACCGGGGTGTACTGTCTTAAATAAATACTAAGCGATTTTGTGTAAAAAAATTAAAATAAATAAAAAATATATGGTCGAATAGAGAATATTATCAGCTTTAAAATGATGTAACACACGACCCGCTTTCCATTTAAAAAAATGTCCTCCCTTGTTCCCCTGCCTCCATTTTATATAAAATATACACCATTTTGTGCACCCATTAAGCAACTTTCTTTAAAACTTTTTTTGATATACCGGGTGTCACAAATCCAATGTACAACCTCCTTAACTTCTGTATTTGTATAGATAAATTTTTAAAATTTGGTACCTACAATGTTCTTAAGGAACCTCAACTTTTGACATATAAAACATTATTCTGTTACTTCCGGTTTTACATTTTAAGTGTGAAATTTAAATTTACATTTTTAGAATATGTGCACTTTCCTGAAAAGATAGATAAAAAATGCTAAAAAAAATAAGTTTTCTCTTAACTTTTAAAATTCTTTAAATTAGGAGGTTTTAAGCGATTTTTGAATTTGGTACACCCATGGAACCATGATACCATTTAAAAGTGCAAGAAATATAGAATTGATTCATGCGCTAACTTTTCATGGAAGTCGAATAATTACGAATTTCAATTTTTAATTAAAAATTTAAATTGTAGTCAAAACGAAAAAAAAAAGGTAATTATTCGACTTGTGTAAAAAGTTAGAGCATGGATCGATTCTGGTGTCCATAAGAATTTATTAAAGATATCATAGCGCACCTATACTCCGTCCAGTTATGCAATATAGTAAGGGACGCGGCCCGTTTTACACCACAGAGCGCATAAATAGCATAATTATGCATAAATCGTAGTCTATCAAAAATTTAACAGATGTCCGTACTGTTTTCCTGGAAGGGCCTATCCAAAGACTCGCATAACAAGCATAGTACATAAGAATGCGATGCCAGGATTGGCTTGATGTGTCGTCATGTATCTTGTAATGGTTGTTATGCGAGTCTCTGGAGTTGTAATTGTAACCTAAAAATTTGACGTTTTCCTTGTGTTCAATATAATTTACGTTTGTACAATATGTAGAATATGCTAATTTAGTGTGAGTGTATGAAGAATAAACCAACCTTTTTCAATATCATACAAAATAACATTAAGTATAACCATTTTTTTATGTAATTTTCTCTTCTTTTATTAGCTTTAACGACCGTCAATCATTGTCATAGACAAAAAATGTCACAATATTTTATATGTTAAAAGGTACAAGTTTTTAGCCAATGATGTAGCTTAAAAATCGCGGGAATTTTAAAATACTATCTTACATAATTGGACGAACTATAGTTAAAAAAATTAAGACAAAATTTAAATAAAATTTGACATTTGAAATGTCACTTATTTGTTATCAATGTTTTTAGAAAAGTTTAAAAATTCCAAAAATGTAAGACATTCCGGTAAAACCGTAAAACAGCAAAATGTTGTTTTGTATGTCAAAATTATAGGTACCAAATTTCAACATTTTATCTTTACAAATACAGAAGTTAAGGGGTGTGTACAATGTATACACTCTACATTGGATCTGTGACACCCGGTATATAGCACTTATTAAGTGCCTATTCACAAGCTCACATAAGAACATAAAACATAACAATGCGATGGCGTGATTGGCTTGATGGGCCCCCATGTATCTTGTAAGCCAATCACGCATTCTTATGTTATATGTTCTTATGCAAGCTTCTGGATAGGCCTTAAAATATGAAGGATTGTCATGATAAATGGACCACCCTGTATGTTTTTCTTCCGAGATTTTCAACATAAAAATCTAGGATTTTTCTGGATTTCGGCAAAATTACTGGGATTTTTGTTAGACTTACATATGAACATTTTTAAACGAACTTTCCATATTTGTTCACTCCTCGTTTTCCACTAACCGATTTGCTTGGATCAGTTAAAATTGTTAAAACACGATTTATCCAATGCACCTTTAGACAATATTAGATTAACACTTTTAGATATTATTTGGAAACTTATTATATTGACCATTTTTATGCGACAAGTTAGAATATACAAATACGGAAATTTTGCAGTAAGCTTTGAGTCATCCTTTACCAAATAAACCACAATACAATAAACCAAAAATGGAGGACCAGTAGGAAGTCATCAAAATATTTTTAATTTTTTTGGTTTAATTTTAAATTTTGATTTTTTTTATTTTTTTATTTTTTTTTTTCGATTTTCTTTTAATTTACCTAAGGGAACGTTCAAGTAGTACGTAACGCAAATTTGAATCATTTGGAGGCTTTTTCAAAACTAGCTAGGTTTATACAGGGACAGAATTTTTCAGTAAAATATCATATATATGCGAAATAGTATATTCTATAACTAGTATGGAATAGACAATGACTATTCCATACGTGTTGTAGACTATACTTTTTCTTCGACTGCAAATATGAAACACTGTATGGCTTTAAACTGCGGACAAGTTTTTTGTGACTCGACATTGTAAATGCAACAAAACACATATTTTTAAATAAAGCATTTAATTTAATTAATAATTTTAGCACATATTTACAAATTATAAAGCAAAAATTAAAGGTTATGTCAGAATGTTGAGACAGATATCAGGTTTAAATATTTAACAATAGATGGAGCAGTTTTAATTTTTTGAACTAAATTGATAAAAAACTGGTCAACTATTAAGAAAAACTAATAAACTTTATGTAATTTTAACGCAAAACTTTAATGCATTAAATTATTCAATATTTCATGGTAAAATATATATATTTTTGCTAATTTTGCTACAGTTTTCTTTACTTTTACAACAAGAGATGGCACTACATGTGCTCACTCTAACACTTGATACGGAATATTCATACCGTATCTAGAGCTAGAATGGATTCACTCTGTGTTTGAAACGTGCGTGTATTTCCTTACATTCTAAAGCACACGGAAAAAAAAATTATATCTAGGAGCGCTATAACACACATACCAAGCAAATTATAATCGCTTATTATATAAATACAAGGCTTTCTCTTACAATTATGGCAGTCAGTGTAAAAATTTATATGAAATACTTTAATTGTTTAGTGAATAATAAAATATAACAAATAGTATGGCATTTATAGCTTAAATAGATTTAATTATTGTCCGTGCTAATAATTTTTATAATATAATAAAATTTCTGTAAATTTATAATAGTGCCTGTAATAAATATAATCGTGTCTGTAATATATATAATCGTTTCCAATTTATTTTTAACATTATTAGTTATTGTGTCCCTTATAATCTATAGCTTAAATCACTATAATTTGCCACTGTTACCAAATATCTTATATTGTATAGCGCAGAGCCCACTAATTTCTTTCCGTGCAGTCGTAGAAAAAAAGTGTTTGAGTTGTCTTATTTAAGGGTCTCAAATTTCGAAATCTCAAATTCTTCAAAAGTTAAGAGCGGGGTGACTTTGACTACACTGTACAGTTTGATTGTTTGTTTGTTTGTTTGGCCTATTCACAGGCTCGCATAAGAACGTAATACATAAGAATGCGATGCAGAGATTGGCTTGATGTCACTCCATATATTTTGTAAGCCAATCACGGCATCGCATTCTTATGTATTATGTTCTTATGCAAGCTTCTGAATAGGCCTTAAGAGACAGACTTATGGCCTATGGCTTATTTGTGATTAGGGAGAGGAGGATTCACCCCTCAAAGATAAAAAAAAAGTTATTCATTTTTTTTATTTTCAAAAAAAAAGTTCATTGGTAATCACTGGGTAATTTTACTAAAATAAAAATCTGTGTAAACTAGATGAAACGTTGCAAGCACCTTGTCAAAACATCGGCACTAGGTACTAAATTGAAACTTTATGAAATGAAGTTGTGCGAATAGGCAACCAACTAGTAATACAACTGCGTGTTTCATAATTTATTAAACTTTGGAAGTCTGTATCTCCAAAACGTTATAATCTAGCAAAAAACTGTATATAACATTTTTTATAGGACTTAAAAAGAGCTTTTATTTAAAATATAACTTTTTGAAATCATGTTATAATTAAGCAAGTTATGCTAAAAAACATTTTACTGCTTTAAATGTAAATATATCTCGAAAACAATGTATTTTAGGAAAAAATTGTTTATAACATTTTTTAAGCCGTTTTAAAATATCTTTCAAATAAGTGCTTAAAAAATAATATACAATAATAATTAACTTAATTATAACTAAAAAAACGCTAAAAATGGGAGTTTTACCCCATTCTTACCCCCTTACCCTCGACCGTTTACCCCCAAAATCTAATCAGCTCTTCGAAATACGATAAGAAACGATATGCAAAAAACCGCTTGTCCATATCTTTTCTAGAAATTGAGTTATCGAGTTTACACCCAGACAGACAGACAGACAGACGGACGCAAAAATTTTGTTTGCTGATTTCGACTCAGAATGGTCTAAAACGTCGAGAAATGTGAAAAAAACGTGGTCAAAGATTTTGACTTTTCCGCGAAGATTTCAATACATCGGCAAAAAGTAAAAGTACATTGGTAATCTCTGGGTAATTTACCTAAAATAAAAATCTGTGTAAAAAATATACTAGAAATATTACAGTAATTCTAAAGTCATATTATCGGCATTCAGTAGTATTTTTTTCTTAGAAAATAGACAGATGGTAACTATAGGTAAGGCTCAGTGGTATCCAAAACGTTCCGTTACATTTATCCGCGGTTTCACACATGACTTATTTTAATGGAAAAAAACATATAATTGTATACAATTAAAAATGCCTATAGGTATTTATGTAAACGTTTCTTTGAATGTAAACGGCTTAAAAGTAGCTCGTGTTTAGGCTGTTTTAAGGAGGATAAAGGGGGTAGTAACTCTACAACGGCATTCAATTACATCGGCACTTAGTGCTACTAAGAGTACCGATGTATTGAAATCTTCGCAGAAAAGTCAAAATCTATGACCACGTTTTTTTCACATTTCTCGACGTTTTAGACCATTCTAAGTAGAAATCAGTAGTAAACTCTCTAACTCCATTTCTACATGAGAAATCGACTTGCGGTTTTTGGCATA
Source organism: Brachypterus glaber (assembly GCA_958510825.1). NCBI lineage: Eukaryota > Metazoa > Arthropoda > Insecta > Coleoptera > Kateretidae > Brachypterus > Brachypterus glaber. The sequence goes on along the minus strand of OY294044.1, from coordinate 111,351,945 downwards.
TTGTTTCTTATCGTATTCCGAAGAGCTGATTAGATTTTGGGGGTAAACAATTGGGGGTAAGGGGGTAAAAATAGGGTAAAACTCCTATTTTTAGCGTTTTTTGTTTATAACTAAGGCAATTATTATTGTATTTGGTTAATTTAGCACTTTATATAAAATATAATTTTAAATTAGTCAAAAAATGTTATAAACAACGTTTTCCTAAATCCAATTGTTTCCGAGATATTGGCGTTTAAAGCAGTAAAAGGTTTTTTTAGCACATATTTATAACCCGATTTCAAAAAATTATATTTTAAATATAAGCTCTTTTTAAGCCCTATAAAAAATGTTATATACAGTTTTTTGCTAGAATATAATGTTTTAAAGATTTTAGAATTTTTAAAATTTAAAATGAAACAAAACACGTAGTTTGAAATTTGCAAACTAGATGGCTCTAGTGTACAATAGTGCCGATGTTTTGACAGGGTGCTTGCAACGTTTTATCTAGTTTATTATTCAGTTTAATTTCCCTAAAACTTTTGTGGGCAGTATTCTTTTTTAGCCCTTTCATTTTTTTTTCTAATTCCCATCTCATTTTCTCCCTTCTCCCTTCATTTAACTAGCACTTTCCATAATAATTTTCATTGAATAGTTTTTAATTGCGCATTTTTATTTCTTAGTTTTATGATCAAAAAGTGAAATCAATTATTTAAGTACGTTTTTAACGAACTTTTAATTAAATTCTATTGAGAAAATGTCAAAAAAAATCTTGGGCAAAAAAAAAATTGGGCAAAAAAGTAACAATGTTTCCCCATTTCACATTCCCTGCTTAAAACTACCAAGAGAATACAATTTATATATATGTAATATGATGTACTGATAAGTGAAAATACCTTACCCCTACGATGGTTTTTTTTACCCCTCTTTTCTTTAATCTAAAATCGTGCTTTGTTTGCTTTTTAATTTATAAAATATAATTTATTTATGAATTAACACGTTATAATTAAGAGGTATGTGTATTAAATATAAATTATATTCTCTCCCTAAATATCAATTCATGATAGTAGGTTAGGTACTGGTGCTTTTTTTTAATTTTACTCATATTAATACCAGTTTTTGGAAAATGCACCTCCTGCTAAAACAGTCGTTGCATTTTCGTCATTGGGATTAATATTCGTAAAATTTATGTAAAAAACCACCGTTACCTAACCTAGTATCACTTATGATATTACCCCTAATAATACCTCTTATTAATATCGGATTCTGTACCTTGCTCATAGGGTTCCAGAGATTTAATAAAAAACTTGAAAAAGTTCCAATATTTGGAGGGCAGTAACTCCTTTAGAGCTAATTTTCGGACTAAGATTTAGTCTTAGAAACATTTTTTCATATTTTTTTAATGTAGAATCACCTTATTATTAGGCTTATAACATTTGGTAATCATATTCCTTATGTATAGGAAAGACGCCTAATTTCGGATCGTTTCCTAATTTCGGATAACACTTTTGCGCATTCGTATGTATCATTAAACACATCTGCGCATAAATATGTTCCACCAAACACTTCTGCGCATGGTACATATGTATATGTTGGCCAGAATACTTTTGTGCATTCGTATGTATTATTAAACCCTTCTGCGCATAAATATGTTTCACCAAACACTTTTGCGCATGGTACATTTGTATATGTTTGCCAAAATACTTTTGTACAATTCGTGTGTATTATTAAACAAATCTGAATTTTTTTGTTATCAGATTCACTCAAAAACCTCAATATACCAATTTTCAGGAAAACTACCGCCCGTCCCATCAGGGGGGAATTAAAAAAATATAAAAATATTATCAGATTCATATTCGTCGACCCCAAAAACCCCTATATACCAATTTTGAAGAAAATATTAATAATATTGAAAAATATTTACCCCCTCACCCCCTCGGGGGTGGAATTAAAAAATTGTTTTTATCAGATTCAATTTCAACAACCTCAAAAACCCATATATAGCAATATTCAAATTTTTCTAAAAAAAATGTATTTTTCCCCATTGCCCCCCTTGCCGCACCCCAATGTTTACCAAAAACAATCCCTATACCAATATACCAATTTTCAGGAAAACTACCGCCCGTCCCATCAGGGGGGAATTAAAAAAATATAAAAATATTATCAGATTCATATTCGTCGACCCCAAAAACCCCTATATACCAATTTTGAAGAAAATATTAATAATATTGAAAAATATTTACCCCCTCACCCCCTCGGGGGTGGAATTAAAAAATTGTTTTTATCAGATTCAATTTCAACAACCTCAAAAACCCATATATAGCAATATTCAAATTTTTCTAAAAAAAATGTATTTTTCCCCATTGCCCCCCTTGCCGCACCCCAATGTTTACCAAAAACAATCCCTAGCGAGAACTTTTGGTAACATACCTATATGCCAAATTTCAAGTCTCTAGCTTAAATCGTTCTTAAGTTATCGTGCCCACAAGATTTCCCGGACAGACCGATCGACCGACCGACCGATCGACAATTTTTTTTTTGCTCGAAATTGATTTATATCGACATAAAACGTCATAAAACGCAAAAATACACATATATCAAAATGTAATACCGCCTATTAAAATTGGACTTTTGGAATTGTAAATGGTATCCGAAATTAGACGATCGTTGTTTGATATTATCGATAAATTGTAAAAAAAAAATATAGAAATAAATTATTATGATTATTATTATTATTATTGTCTGCTAAGTAAAGTAATTATTACCTTTATGTTTATATTTCTTAGTAATCCATGCCATTTTCATGGAATCCACCAACACTTTAACGTCATTATCTTTCCCCTTTACACCCATTTTTCCGCAGCACGCACAATTTTCTCGGGTTTTTGTGAAAAATTCGCGCATTCAAAGTTCGCCGACATCGGCTACTAGATTGTGAAGGTAAAACTAGGCTGCCGTTTCATGAATTACTAACTTTCATCGTAGTAGACTTTCTAATAGATTCACCGATCGTATCATCGCAAATTCGGAATTGCTGCTTTTTTGAAATTTTTGCGAGTGGGGGTGGGACAATGGATATGCAAATAAGTTACGTATTTTTACAGAATCGCTCTTGGGACTTTTTATGGGAGTAAAATATCAATCTACATTAGCATTTAAATACACAATGTGATTTTACATCGGCACTTAGTGCTACTAAGAGTGCCGATGTATTGAAATCTTCGCCGAAAAGTCAAAATCTTTCACCACGTTTTTTTCACATTTCTCGACGTTTTAGACCATTCTGAGTCGAAATCAGTAAAAAAGTTTTTGCGTCCGTCTGTCTGTCTGTCTGTGTCTGTCTGTCTGTCTGTCTGTCTGTCTGTCTGTCTGTCTGTCTGTCTGTCTGTCTGTCTGTCTGTCTGTCTGTCTGTCTGTCTGTCTGTCTGGGTGTAAACTCTCTAACTCCATTTCTACATGAGATATCGACTTTCGGTTTTTTGCATATTGTTTCTTATCGTATTCCGAAAAGCTGATTAGATTTTGGGGGTAAACTATTGGGGGTAAGGGGGTAAAAATAGGGTAAAACTCCTATTTTTAGCGTTTTTTGTTTATAATTAAGGCAAATATTATTGTATTTGGTTAATTTAGCACTTATATAAAAGATAATTTTAAATTGGTAAAAAAATGTTATAAACAACGTTTTCCTAAAACGCATAGTTTTCGAGATATTGGCGTTTAAAGCAGTAAAAGGTTTTTTTAGCATATCTCACATATTTATAACCCGATTTCAAAAAATTATATTTTAAATAAAAGCTCTTTTTAAGCCCTATAAAAAATGTTATATACAGTTTTTTGCTAGAATATAATGTTTTAAAGATACAGAATTTAAAATCAAACAAAACACCTAGTTTGAAATTTGCAAACTATAAAAATAGTGCCGATGTTTGACAGGGTACTTGCAACGTTTCATCTAGTTTTAGTTAAAAATACATAAAAAATGCGCCAATAAAAACTTCAATACTGCAAGGCGATTCTACACCAAAAACTATAAAAAAAGTTTCCGTACACAAATATTTACAAATCGCTTTAAGGGAACTACACACTGTAAAAACTGCAAGTAAAATAATGTAAAAATACATGAATTGGCATAGTACGGAATAGTAAATTTACTATTCTGGACTATGCATAATTCATGAATTTATGTAAAATAATGTAAAAGAATGTAAAAGAATATAAAAAAATATATTTACATTGATTTACATATTTTTACATGATTTTACAATGTCGGGCTATGTTATTTTAAGACGCTCGTGCGCTTTGGACAATAACCAAGAAGGCGTCGCATCATGAGACGGACCGTTTAATATTGTTATTGTTAGAGAGATAGCGACGCATGCTGCTAGGTTAAAGTGTTAAAAGTGTAAAAAAAGGTAAATATTATTTATGTACGATATTTAAATGCCTTATTTGTAGCCTAAAATTCATTATAAATTACGATCTTTATCAACCAATAGATCTTTAAAGAAAGATGTAAGAAGTTTATACTCGTATTAAGGGTGCAAATCGTTTGGTTTATTAAACCATTTGAACTTTACGCTACGATATTTCAAAAAAGCTTTGACACGAAGACTTGTAATTTGGAACAAACATTTTCTAAGTAGTAAATATTTTTTTTTTCAAATTTCAAGTCTATGCAAAATACGGACTATGTAAAACATTACCATTACGGACTATGTATTTTTTACCATTCCGGTCTATAGCAACGTATTACCATTTACGGACTATGTAATTTAATGTGTTATTTTTACTGTGCAGTCCCTTAAAAAGTGTTATTTTTGAAGAGGGTGTAGTACTCTTAATACTGATTTTCGAACCAAGATATATATGAGGTTTTTTCACAGTTTTTAATGAATCACCCTGCAGTAATGAAATTTTCATTGGTGCATTTTTTAGTTCCTATTTTTGATGCTCAGAACTGTTTTCCTAGCTGCTTCCGAGTTGTTACTACTAACTACCGGTCGCCGTTTGGTTGCCAGTCGATTGCCCTGATAACACACTTCATCCTAAGAAGGTTTTTTAATCGTTCCCTTGAAAAGGTTCTTAGCATAATGCTGTAAACATGCTAAGCATGTTCTTAAAAGGTGCTCTGCTGTAGTAGAATAAGTGCTTCTACTCTAAACATTCTTAGCATGATTAGAGTATTTTGCTAAGAATATTCCCAATACATATTCTTAAAATATTCTAATGGGAATATTTTTAGAATAATGCTATAGTGCACATGCTAAGCATGATTAGAGTATTTTGCTAAGAATATGCTCAAATACATATTCTTAAAATATTCTAATGGGAATGTTTTTAGAATAGTAATATGGCGTTATATTATTTTAATTTTATTAGGTTAGAATTACAAATATTCTTAAAATTGTAGTTAATAACATAAGTTTTACCGTAGTAGTAGTAGAAATGGATGTATTTTTAGACATAAAGTCATTATTATATAGTTTTAGACAAAAAATTAAAATTATTATTTTTTGAAATGATAATTATTTACTATTTTTTTCTCTAAACATTGGATTTTTGTGTGGCGCATGATTTTTATGTTTGGTACAAAGTTTACTTTCACAGTAAAACTGCAAATCCCATATGAATCTTACCTGATGGATGCTATATCTAAATATTTTTATATACTTTAATTATTAGGTTTATCACAAAGATGTAAAAATTTTCGCCATGCTAAGAATATTCTTAAAAGTACATGTACCTACTTCTAAGAATATTCTTAACATGCTTCTTAAAACATTCTTATTTGATGCAGAGGCTTTTAAGAACCTTCTTAGGAACTCCCAGCACGATTAAAACGGTATCCTTTGCATTTCATTAATCGTTCTTAGAATATCCTGAGCAAAATAGACATGCTTCTAAGAAGCATGCTGTACTTCCGGCTATTTATTTTAAGAATATTCTTAGAAGGTTTTGGTGCTATCAGGGTGACCGCTCCGGGAGCAGAGGCACGACCAATTCGTCACGAATTTGACGGTGAAACAGGGGGTTTTGCGCTGAGGCAAGTGTCTTTCACTGTTTCACTCAATTAGAATTGCTTGAAATCCCTCCACCTCTCCCAGCCGAAACATCTTATCAACTTTTACCCTTTTGTCTTAATGATGTAATGTTAATAAGAGGTGGAGATTAAGAAACATTAAAAGAACCGAGTTTTTAGAGATATTCATACTGATTGAAAGGCATAATCTCGCAAACGAAAAAACAGCTGTTTATAAAATGGTCAGCTAACAGAATGGCGACTGGCGAGACCGAGAAAAACAGGTAGGGTCGTGACGACCTGGTCGCGGCTACCCGGTCGCAGTCGTCAGTGACTGCGACTTTTGGAGGAAACCGAAGCTTCTTCTTCTTCTTCTAATTTGCTTTGACTTTTTCTTTCGAAATTTGGTCAGCTCAGTATAAATTTGTATTTATCCTATATATCAAAGTGGTATTCTGGGCTTCTGGAGTTCTACTCCATCCCCGTAGTCCTTATAGTTTTTTTTTTAAATCTGTAGTTATGTTTGCGCATGCGCATATTAATATAAAAAAGTTCTGTACTTATAAAAACTTATCTTCACGTGTTCGTCGCTTCAAAATCAAAATTCATCAGCATTATAAATGATAAAAAAAACATTAAATTCACTTCTTAATCCAATATATTCTTCACATTGTAACAGAGTGGTCACCCTGTATATATTGAGTATTTATATTTTTATTTGTATGGTTATTGAACGTGACATAGCATTGTTCTTAACGGGTGGTTTGCTGTTTATTTTTACAGATGCTAATATTATTAGTATTTGGGAAGCTTGCATTTTGTGTAATTGAGGCGTTTACATAAAAAGGGTGTACATTTTTATTAGACTAATTAATTGGTTAATTCGGTTTTCTTAATTAATAAATATGGGAATATCTTTAATGATGTTGTTTTAGATACTGGCAATAGTTAGGGATTGTTTGTAAAAATGGTTTTTTCTACTTCGAAGCAATGTCATGAAAATCAATATCAATCAATAAGTAGAAGTAGTTTTTTTAATCATTTCTCTTAATTAAATTTAAATTCATTTTCAGTGATTTAAAGTAATTTTTCAATTAATATTATTTTTATAATAATATAACTTTTTGGCAGAAAACTCCTCAGATATTTTCGTTAATAGTTTTATGACTGGTATATCGGCATCTCTGAGAAGGGAAATCTTTGCCTGTTTTTAGTTATGGTCAAAAATGGGATTCGGAAGTATGTAGTCGTCTAGTAAAGTTGCGCCTTAGGGAAATTAGAATTAACGTAATATATGAAAATTTAAAGTAAAATTTAGAGTAGCGCGTATAGAAATATCTGAAGGGTAAAGATGCTATTTATTCATAATTTTTTTCATTTCAAATTAAAATATTTTGTTGTTTTTTATTTGTTTTTAACTTTTCATTTTTCTTTGAATTAAATTCTTTTCATTGTTGTTTAATCCTTTTGTTTTATTGGCAAGATATATTTTAATTAATTTAAAATATATTTGAAGTTTTTTACCTTTCACATTTCTATATAAAGTTAGTGATATTGGAAGACATCGAAGAAACATCTAAGAAAGTCAGATAAGTATTAAGTAGTAATTAGATTCTTATATTAACATTTGTTATCATATGATATATGATATTGTGATAATATTATGTAATATTATTACTGGTGGCACGCTACCCAAATAGCAACTATACAGCTATTTGTATTTGATACGCCTCCAAATAATAGTGTGTGGTTCTAAATTAATGCCTTAGATAATTAATATTTTGGCTATAATTGGGACCAGCACCCTATTACAACATGTTCGTCGTTTTACTGCACATCACTATAAAATGTATAAAATCGAATCCAGGGCATATGAAAGATGGCAAATAAATAAAAATACTAAAGCACTTGATGCTGAAAATTAAACGCGATTAACGGATTAAAAAATTCTCGCCAAAAGTATACATGTTCCCCCTTTCTCGTATGAAATGGAACTCAACCGAAGCTTAATGATTGCCTGGCTAGGGTGCTCAAGTTTGAGTTGCGCTCTTTTTGCGTAGCAGTGCAGCGTGCACTTGAAAATTAACGTGAATCGCGTTTTAATTAGTTTAATTAATGTGTGGCGGGTTTTAAGTATGAGCTTGCTTGATGTGGCTGGTAATCGGATTTTCTTGTGAATTAGAAATCTATTTTAAAAGCGACAGCAGAATCGCCGACTCGGTGAGAATTTATTTTTTCTCATAAAACTGTATATTATGCAGAATTGTCTTTGTTTTGAAATGTATACTTTACGTTATAATGAAAACACATTTGATATTATAATTTATTTAAAAGAATAGTTTTTTTTCTACGACTGCTTTAGAATGTAAGCAAATACACACACTTTTCAAACACAGAATGAATCCATTCTAGCTCTAGATACGGTATGAATATTCCGTATCAAGTGTTAGAATGAGCACATGCAGTGCCATCTCTTGTTTATAAAAGTAAAGAAAACTGTAGCAAAAATATATATATATATATATTACCATGAAACATTGAATAATTTAATGCAATTTAAAGTTTTGCGTTAAAATTATATAAAGTTTATTAGTTTTTTTTAATATTTGACCAGTTTTTTATTAATTTAGTTCAAAAAATTAAAACTGCTCCATCTATTGTTAAATATTTAAACCTGATATCTGTCACAACAATCTGACATAACCTTCAATTTTTGCATTATAATTTGTAAATATGTGCTAAAATTAAATAAAAATCTATTTTAAGTACTGATTTGATAAAATTATTAAATAACATTAATTGCTTTATTTAAAAATAAGTGTTTTGTTGCATTTACAAGTCGAGTCACAAAAAACATTGTTTTTAACCTTGTCCGCAGTTTAAAGTCATACAGTGTTTCATATTTGCAGTCGAAGAAAAAGTATAGTCTACAACACGTATGGAATGATCATTCCGGGCTCGCGGAACCTTCATACTCGCCTGCAGGCTCGTATGACAAACTTCCTCGCGCGGAATATTGTCTATTCCATACTAGTTATAGAATATACTATTCAAACGTGATGCTACAGGAAAATGTTAAAGAATAAAGAAATTAAACCAGCTGATCAGTTGTAAGCACCTTGTCAAACCATCGGCACTGACACTAATTCGAAACGTTATGAAATAGGGAGTTGTGTGAATAGGCAACCATTAATACACCTGCGTGTTGCATAATTTATTAAGGTATGCAAGTCTGTGTCTCCAAAACGTTATATGCACTGCAGGGCGCACAAAATTTTCCAGCATTGCGCGATATCGGTCGCCGTTCACCGTAACTGTATTGCCATTTTCCTAGCAGATGTAAGGTCCGATTAATATTTGTAATGTTACACCGCACCAAACCGTGACCTTGAGGGGGTGCAAATTACGTTGATGCATGACCCTAGCTGAAGCCACACATGTTAAGAGCCGTCATAGAAAATGTCGTGCAAAGAGCCCGTGCTTGCAAAGCGGAAAATAGGCGTCATTTAAAAGACATGATTTTTCAGACATGGTACAAAAAAAAATCCATTTTTCTACGACTGCTTTAGAATGTATACAAATACACACACTTTTCAAACACAGAATGAATCCATTCTAGCTCTAGATACGGTATGAATATTCCGTATCAAGTGTTAGAATGAGCACATGTAGTGCCATCTCTTGTTTATAAAAGTAAAGAAAACTGTAGTAAACTTTTTGAATAATTTAATGCAATTTAAAGTTTTGCGTTAAAATTACATAAAGTTTATTAGTTTTTCTTAATAAAGGCCAGTTTTTTATCAATTTAGTTCAAAAAATTAAAACTGCTCAATCTATTGTTAAATATTAAAACCTGATATATCACAACAATCTGACATAACCTTCAATTTTTGCATTATAATTTGTAAATATGTGTTAAAATTAAATAAAAATCTTTTTTAAGTACTGATTTGATAAAATTATTTAATAACATTAATTGCTTTATTTAAAAATATGTGTTTTGTTGCATTTACAATGTTGAGTCACAAAAAACATTGTTTTTAACCTTGTCCGCAGTTAAAGGCCTAGGGTGTTTCATATTTGCAGTCGAAGAAAAAGTATAGTCTACAACACGCGCTCGCGCTCGCGGGAGCGTCCTACTCGCCTACCGGCTCGTATGACAAACTTTTCGCTCGCGCGGAATATTATCTATTCCATTCTAGTTAACGAATATAGTATTCCTGTACTCTATATTGCAAAAGAAATAAATAAAAAAAAAATACATACAAAAAAGTTATTCAATTTTTAAATGGTAAAGTGACCACCGTGTAGTTTTTATTATAAACATTTTTTTTTTCTAAAATACATTGTTTTCGAGATATTGGCATTTAATGCAGTGAAAAGTTTTGTTAGCATCAATCACTCATTTATTAACCAATTTCAAAAAATTATATTTCAAATAAAATCTCTTTTTAAACCCTATAAAAAATAATGTATATAGTTTTTGCTAGAATATAACGTTTTGGAGATAGAGACTTTTAAACTTTGATAAATTATCTATTTACACAACTTTCCTTTGAAAGGGACAGGTGTAGCCTTCTTGGCACAATCCAGTGCAGCGAATTCGCCATTTTTTATGATGTGCCTTGTGTATTTTTGTTTTGTCATCTTCTATGTTGTGAGTAGAGTATTTTTATATTAATGTATTATGTACAAGTTAAAGTGAACCATATATTTATGGTTATTAATCGTGTGAACTGTTGAATTTTAAGTTAATAATAATGAACGTTTGAAGATATTTTTTTTGTGTGTTTTTAATGATAACTTTTTATATCACCGTGGAAATTACTACAGTAGTAATTTATCAATGATAGTGCGCAAGTCTGGATACATATCCGATTAGTACTTGCGCACTGGAAACCTCATGATTATATAGGTAAACCCTGGTTAATTATTCGGAAGAAAAAGACCAAATAAATAATAAGAGAGATAACGTTTCAAAATAGTGCCGAATAAGACGCTTGCAATTTTTTTACAGTGTTTCAACAAGTCAAAGACACTTACTATCAACCTGAAGAATGAAAGTATGCTGTGGCTATTTTTTAGGTAAAGCACGTCCATACTACGTATACGCAAATAAAGTGTCCTACCATATAAATAAACAGATAAACAAGCCTTGAAGATATGTTATGCTTCGCATTTCTAAGTGTACTCTTAACGGTGGATAGTATATTGCGTGTTCCGTCGATAATTTCTTTGTACTGCGCGAATGGAATGTTTTCTGTATGTATGTATCTCTGACTTAGTTAAGTCCTCAATTGACTTTGGTGACAAGTTAGATTTAAATGGTACAATTTTTGGGTGTAGTACTTTTTAAAGATCGCAACTGTACCACAAATATTTTATATTACTAGTATATTTTTTTCTCTGCGTGTAGATAGCATGCTGTAAACTCCCATTTAAAACGATATCCTTCTTTGAGAAAGAACGCAAAAGAATCCTTCCAAAATAAGAAAGTTATGGGTGCGCAACTTCATAAAAAATAGAATAAGTCATAAAAAAAAACAATTTTTTTCTACGACTGCTTTAGAATGTAAGCAAATATACACACACAGAATGAATCCATTCTAGCTCTAGATACGGTATGAATATTTCGTATCAAGAATGAGCACATGTAGTGCTTGTTTATAAAAGTAAAGAAAACTGTAGCAAAATTAGCAAAATTATATATATTTTACCATGAAATATTGAATAATTTAATGCAATTTAAAGTTTTGCGTTAAAATTACATAAAGTTTATTAGTTTTTCTTAATATTTGACCAGTTTTTTATCAATTTAGTTGAAAACATTAAAACTGCTCCATCTATTGTTAAATATTTAAACCTGATATCTGTCACAACAATCTGACATAACCTTCAATTTTTGCATTATAGTTGGTAAATATGTGATAAAATTAAATAAAAATCTTTTTTAAGTACTGATTTGATAAAATTATTAAATAACATTAATTGCTTTATTTAAAAATATGTGTTTTGTTGCATTTACAATGTCGAGTCACAAAAAACATTGTTTTTAACCTCGTCCGCCGTTTAAAGCCATACAGTGTTTCATATTTGCAGTCGAAGAAAAAGTATAGTCTACAACACGTATGGAATGGTCATTTCGCGCACGCGGGACCGTCCTACTCGCCTGCCGGCTCGCATGACAAACTTTCCGCTCGCGCGGAATATTGTCTATTCCATACTAGTTATAGAATATACTATTCTCTGCGTGTAGATGGCATGCTGTGAACTTTATATGGTGAAGAGTAAAGAGTAAATAAATACGCACCTTTCTTTTTGATGGATTGAGGCGCAGTCATGTCGCTCAGTGAACTATTATTGCTGTTTTTAATTTTTAAATTATTCCTAGGTGGGGTAGTTGCACTTGAAGGTCTTGGTTTGGTTCTTCTTCTGAAAAGGAAAAAATACCATCAAATATATAATTAAAAAATATATCCATATATCTACAAGTCTCAGTCACGAAAAAATTGAAGTCTTTTGCTCAAAACGGTCCGGATTTATCTTGGTTACAAATGTTTTCGGGCAGACCGACTGTTAGACAGGTTTTTTTGCTGAAATTAGTTTATTTACGTTAAACATCCAGGGACGTAAATATATTTTTTTAACAAGGAGCCCTAGAAGGGGCCATACTTAAAATAAGTAGCGCACTTAGGTTTGTTTTTTACCCAAAAATGTTCTAGGAGTACACGGTGTTCTAGATGAACTTTTAAATGACATGACAACTTTCATTTTTTTTTCTTTTTGAAATTTGTTATATGAACTCTAATTAAAAAAATTAAACCAAAATTTTAAAAATCGATAGCCGTTTTTGAAAAAAATGTGTAGTTGGAAAATATCTGATATTTCACCAACCAGGTTCTTGACAAGTTATATCTCCGTTATTTGAAAAGGTAAATTTTTTGTAAAAAATAGCTTTAAATGGGAGCCAAAGAAGATTTTATTGACTTATTTTCCAAAACCTTACGTTAAATTTTACCCAAAAGAAAATTGATTAATATATCCAAAACCAACTCATAATAAACCACTCTCCTGGAACTCCCCGCAACTTTGTTTTAAATACCACCCTTCTATTAATAAATAAAAATTGTTATTTAGGGCCCCTTAAATGGTTGAATTCAGGATAAAGTGCACTTTCGTAGTCTTTAATAAGAATTAGCAGGTGCTATTTGAAAACACAAGTTGGGGGTAGTTTCCCTGATAGCACCAAAACCTTCTAAGAATATTCTTAAAATAAATAGCCGGAAGTACAGCATGCTTCTTAGAAGCATGTCTATTTTGCTCAGGATATTCTAAGAACGATTAAAGAAATGCAAAGGATACCGTTTTAATCATGCTGGGAGTTCCTAAGAAGGTTCTTAAAAGCCTCTGCATCAAATAAGAATGTTTTAAGAAGCATGTTAAGAATATTCTTAGAAGTAGGTACATGTACTTTTAAGAATATTCTTAGCATGCTTCTAAAAATATTCTAATTTGATGCATTTAAGTAATAATATTGAATATTGCGCATGCGCAAACAAAGTAGGTAGGCGTTTCAGAATTCTGCATTAATGTAGTTTTTCTCTTTCTTTCAATTTTATTTTATAATACTCTATCCTTTTTATGGAGTGATATCATAAATTTGGACATGGCGAAAATTTTTACATCTTTGTGATAAACCTAATAATTAAAGTATATAAAAATCTTTAGATATAGCATCCATCAGGTAAGATTCATATGGGATATGCAGTTTTACTGTGAAAGTAAACTTTGTACCAAACATAAAAATCATGCGCCACACAAAAAGCCAATGTTTAGAGAAAAAAATAGTAAATAATTATCACTTCAAAAAATATTAATTTTAATTTTTTGTCTAAAACTATATAATAATGACTTTATGTCTAAAAATACATCCATTTCTACTACTACTACGGTAAAACTTATGTTATTAACTACAATTTTAAGAATATTTGTAATTCTAACCTAATAAAATTAAAATAATATAACGCCATATTACTATTCTAAAAACATTCCCATTAGAATATTTTAAGAATATGTATTTGAGCATATTCTTAGCAAAATACTCTAATCATGCTTAGCATGTGCACTATAGCATTATTTTAAAAATATTCCCATTAGAATATTTTAAGAATATGTATTGGGAATATTCTTAGCAAAATACTCTAATCATGCTAAGAATGTTTAGAGTAGAATAATAATAATAATAATAATAATAATAATCTTTATTTGCCCAACAGTTTGCACCAATTCTAGGGCAAAAATACATATATACAATTATATATAAAAATATACAAAATAAATAATATATATGGATACATAAATACACAATTTTAACCTATTATTGTAGGTTGTTAGTGTATAAAAGTGAGTTTAGAGAACACGCGTTAATATCAATGGATCTGTTTAACGAATTAAAGTTATTACATATTATATTTATTGGCGATCTAACCATAACGTTAGTCCTGCTAAAATTACAAATAAAAGTATCCTCACGTCTCGAACCCAAACGCGGCACTCTGAAATTGATTTGCCTGAGTAAGTCCATGCAATCAATTCCATTGTGAAGCAGTTTATATAGAAAACATAGGGAAAAATTTATTCGTCTAGTCTTAAGTGACAGCATATTAAAGCGGTTTAACAGTTCAATATTGTCGTATCCTTGAGCAGGATAGACTCCTTCACGTTTAAAATAAAGAAATTTTGCAAATCTTCTATTCACTGCTTCCAAGGCATCAGTATGAACTACATATGTGGGATACCAGACAAGAGAGGCATACTCTAGTCTGGATCTCACATATGCATAATATAATGACTTAAGGCATAATACATTATTAAAAGATTTTGAATTTCGAATTATAAATCCCAACATCTTAGAAGCAGAAGAACAGACTTGGGATATGTGACATGAAAAAGATAAAGTCGTATCAAATACAACCCCTAGATCTTTCAACTCATGGCATCTCTCAAGCGGAGTACCGTTTATATGATACTGGTAGTCTATTATATTATGTTTAGTTGAATATGACATGTATTTACATTTTTTAATGTTAAGATTTAATTTATTACGAATGCACCAGTCCCATAAAAGGTTAATTTGATTTTGCAGCAAAATACAATCGTTAATAGACTTAATTATTAAATAAAATTTGAAGTCGTCCGCAAACAATAACCGATCACAGTCTATGCATAAAGGCAGATTATTAATGAAAATTAGGAAAATTAAAGGTCCCAGATTAGAACCCTGGGGAACACCAGAAGTAGAAAAAAAGAAATATGAATAGTATCCATTATAAAAAACTACTTGTTTTCTACCAAAAAGATAACTAAAAAAGAGAGCAATTAGAGCTCTATGAAATCCAAATTCTTCAAGCTTTACAAGTATTATATATGGATCTATTTGATCAAACGCCTTTTGAAAGTCAGTACTTATGACGTCTGTCTGTTCTTTGTCATTTATTGCCTGTGATATAAATTGTTTGAAAACAACCAAGTTAGACACAGTACTTCGTTTTTCTATAAATCCGTGCTGGTGCGGAGAAAGTTTAAGTTTAATTTGATTGTAAATATGAATATATAAAATTGATTCGAAAAGTTTTGCGAAGTTACAAATAATGGAGACAGGCCTATAATTTTCAATTTTAGCCCTATCTCCACTCTTATGTACCGGGCAGACTCTGGACGTCTTCCAAAGTGTAGGAAATGTTCTGGTTTTTAAGCTTAGGTTAAATATATATTTTAAAGGTTCGACAAAAACATATTTACAGTCTTTTATTAGAAAACTAGGAATTTTATCAATTCCAGCCGTTGAAGAATTTTTAATTTTTTTAATAGCAGCTAGAATATCGCTATCAGTAATTTCATTAATAACCACATTATCAAAGCAATTTGTACTATCAGGTAAATTAACGGGTGTAGGGACAGTGTAAACACTCGAAAAGTAGTCGGCAAAACTATTGACTATATCTTGAGGATCGGATATTTCGGTATCATTAAGTGTAACAGATCCAGGGATTCTACTTGAGCGCCTTTTATTACCAACATAAGTCCAAAAAGATTTTGGATCAGATGTGATATTACTCTGAATATCCCTTAAATAGTTATAATAATCAGTTTTAATATTTTGCTTGGATTCGCTTCGTAATTCTTTAAAAGTATTTAAATCAGAAATATTTTTATATTTTTTAAACTTAGAATGAACTTTATTTTTATTTTTTAGCAAGGTTATCAGCTCCTTGCTGTACCAAACAGGGAATGACCGTGATTTATTTTTATAGACAGGAACAAATTTATCAAAATTAGAATCTAAAATATTATAAAATTTATCACAAGCAAGATTAATTTCATTAAAATCTTGAAGAACAGACCAGTCGACTTTGGATAAACTGTCATATAAGTTTCGAAAATCACATTTGCGAAAATTATAATTTTTACTTGTATTTGTAGATTTAAATTTTTTATTTTTTGAAACATGCATGCTTACAGAAATATCCAAAGGTGGATGGTACAAGTCAATATTGACAAAAGGATGGTCACTTCT
This sequence comes from Brachypterus glaber, assembly GCA_958510825.1. NCBI lineage: Eukaryota > Metazoa > Arthropoda > Insecta > Coleoptera > Kateretidae > Brachypterus > Brachypterus glaber. The sequence continues at coordinate 111,335,374 of OY294044.1, read as the reverse complement.
AGATACTACGCATGACAAATTGGACACTGTAAGGTCCAGAAGACGATCTTTTGAATTTAATATGCTGTTAAACTGTGAAAGTTCGAAAGAATTTATAAAGTTGTTAAAGGCACAGTATTTGCTATCATTTAAGTCATGATTAACGTAACGACTAATGTTAAAATCGCCAATAAAAAGAACATTTTTATCATAAAGAAATTCAATTAGACTAAGTAGTTCAAAAAACAATTCAAATTCTGCAACAGGAATAGAAGGCGGTATGTACAAAACAATAATTATTAAATTAAAATTATTAAAACACATTTTACAACCTACAATTTCCAAAGATTTAATAATATTTGTAATGCTCGAAAAGTTCAGTTCAGATATTATAACGTTACCCAAAAAGTTGGAATTTACAGCTAAACATGCTCCTCCTCCCTTATCGGCATCAACTTCAGCATAATTACGGTCGCATCTAAATACAGTATAAGTTTCAGGAAAAAGTTCAGAACTGTGAACATTGCTATTTAGTCCAGATTCTGTAACGGCAATAACATCGTATTCGCAGTCACTAACGGCAGAGTAAAATTGATCTACTTTGGTATTAAGGCCGCGAACATTTTGATAATATACATTGAGTTTAAGCATATTATTAGAACAGATGGACGTACTATTTAATTTCCTCCGGGATGAGTCCTCGTTTGCCAAAAAGACCTACTACGAGGTATAAACTCTTTCACGGCAATGCCTTCCTCCCACAAACTCGGGTCCAGAAGGCCTGCTATTAGAGACTCCTTTACACCAACCTTAAATGAACAAATGTCATCATTGGACAGAAGCGTTTCGCATTTGACATCAGTAATATCAAGTACATCATTAAAATAGGATATAATGTTCTCGTTGGATGTTCCAGGTTTTAATCTGCCAAGATAGAGCCATTGGTGACGTTCTGCAGAGGAGATTAAATTCGATTTATCACTTCTGTTGCCTATAATTAAATTGCTTTTTCTATGACTTCCTATGTTTGAATTAGCACCCGAATTATTAGGAACAGAGAGACGTCTTCTCCCCTGTACAGTGTTACTAGGCTGAAGTAATGTAGGATTTCTATTAGCGCTCATCGGCTCAGCTAACGGTTGAGGGGCTGTAGCGCTGGCTTTTGGCCTACTTGTAGGTGTATTTAATACATTATTGATATTATTAATATTTAAAGTGTGTGTTTCTAAAGTAGTTGTTATTGAATTTAACTTATCCATAATTGCAACTACCGAATAGTTAATGCAACTAGGACATGTCCAGCTAAGAGATGTATTTTCTACCAAGGCTTTAATTATCGTCTTGTTTAGCGAGGCGCACGTCAATCCATGAGTGTGGCGACGGCAGTTCGCACACTTCACTTGGTACTGCGGATCCAATATCGCTTCGCTGCAGACACGACAAGTTTGATCCCCACTCATTGTTTTGATGCGTGACGTGTTGTTTACAGATATTAAACCAAATGTTCACAAAAAACAAAAATGTCTATTATTAACACCTTAGGTTAGAAAATCACTATTTGTAGCGAATTTTAAATTTGATAGATTAAACACTCACTTTGTCTATGAAATGTAAAAAAGTTTTATCTTTATACCGGTAATAAATCACTTTAAATTCAAAGAAACAGATAATGCATGTACAGAGCTCGACCACGTACCAAAAGAAGCACTTATGCTACTACAGCAGTGCACCTTTTAAGAACATGCTTAGCATGTTTACAGCATTATGCTAAGAACCTTTTCAAGGGAACGATTAAAAAAGCTTCTTAGGATGAAGTGTGTTATCAGGGTTCAAGGGAGTGGGTAAGCAAGGGGCGGGTTTGAATAAGTCAAAATCTTCTTTGGCTTTGATTTAATGCTACTTTTTGCAAATTTTAATACCTTTTCAAATAACGGAGATAAGCTATTTCAAGAATTTGGTGGGACACCCAGTATAGTGAACGGATGGACCGTTTTGAAAAGGATGAAGTGCTTAGGTACCATAGTGGTACCACTATGCCAAGTTTGGTCAAAATCTGAGACATAGAGGGCAAACCGAGTATGTTAGCGTGAAATATCAGAGATATTTTCTAAAAAACACATTTTTTTCAAAAACGGCTCTAACGATTTTTAGAATTTTGGTCTTATATTTTTAATTAGAGCTCATATAACAAATTCCAAAAAGAAAAAAAAAAGGAAGTTGTCATGTCATTTAAAAGTTTTTCTAGAACAACGTGAGTATCTTTACTGATAACGTTACGAATTTATAAGGGGAGGTAATGATCTGCGTTACGAAGATTTATATGAAGGAGGGAGTCAAAATTTGCGTTACGTATTTAAAGTATGACTAAGTGGCGCATCCACTATGAAACTGAACTAGAGTTTACAGATTAAGTATCCTTAAGTATGAGCCCTAATGCAGGACTTTCTTAGAGGAAAGTAGTAATAGCTTATATTCTAAAAATAAACAAAATGGAATATTCGCCATTTTGTAATAAACATTTTTTAGAAAAAGCTCTCCCGCTGAAATATTCTCGATCCGCCACTGGTACCATACATTAAACATTAAATTTAAAATTGTGTATTGTTATGTGTAGAATTTCATAATAAAGTTTAATAAAGCATCATATATAACCTAATTAATTAAATTACACTGAATCGAATTTAAAAATATTTAATTATACAATCATTAGTTTTTATAGGCTATCTAAGACACAGTTTCCTTCCTTACGAGACGCCTTTTACATCGGCAGTTAGTGCTACTAAGAGTGCCGATGTATTTAAATCTTCGCCGAAAAGTCAAAATCTTTGACCACGTTTTTTTCACATTTCTCGACGTTTTAGACCATTCTGAGTAGAAATCATTAAAAAAAAAATTTGCGTCCGCGTGTCTGTCTGTCTGTCTGTCTGTCTGTCTGTCTGTCTGTCTGTCTGTCTGTCTGTCTGTCTGTCTGTCTGTCTGTCTGTCTGTCTGTCTGTCTGTCTGTCTGTCTGTCTGTCTGTCTGTCTGTCTGTCTGTCTGTCTGTCTGTCTGTCTGTCTGTCTGTCTGTCTGTCTGTCTGTCTGTCTGTCTGTCTGTCTGTCTGTCTGTCTGTCTGTCTGTCTGTCTGGGTGTAAAGTCTCTAACTCCATTTTTACATGAGATATCGACTTGCGGTTTTTTGCATATTATTTCTTATCGTATTCCGAAGAGCTGATTAGATTTTGGGGGTAAGCGATTGGAGGTAAGGGGTAAAAATAGGGTAAAACTCCTATTTTTAGCATTTTTTGTTTATAATTGAGGCAATTATTATTGTATTTGGTTAATTTAGCACTTATATAAAAGATAATTTTAAATTGGTTAAAAAATGTTATACACAACGTTTTCCTAAAACGCATTGTTTTCGAGATATTGGCGTTTAAAGCAGTAAAAGGTTTTTTTAGCATATCTCACATATTTATAACCCGATTTCAAAAAATTATATTTTAAATAAAAGCTCTTTTTAAAAAATGTTATATACAGTTTTTTGCTAGAATTTATTGTTTTAAAGATACAGAATTTAAAATCAAACAAAACACCTAGTTTGAAATTTACAAACTAGATGGCTTTAGTGTACAATAGTGCCGATGTTTTGACAGGGTGCTTGCAACGTTTCATCTAGTTATTTAAATAAATTCGTGGATTGCCCCCCTCCCTCAAAACGATAGACAGATCTGTTTACTGACCTAATGTAAGAATGTTTTGAATCGTGATACTAAGGTTAACCAAATCAAGACCCTCGCGAACGAGATAAGAAGTTAATTGTCAAGACTCTAGATAGAGGAGACAATTAATTTTCGACAAGTGGTCAAGACAATAACAAATTATTTCTTGTCTCGAAAATCAAGACTTTCGACAATAGAGACGATAAGCTCCATTTCTCGTGTCTCGGGAAACTCTATTCTTAACTACTTAACTAGATGAAACGTTGCAAGCACCCTGTCAAAACATCGGCACTATTGTACACTAGAGCCATCTAGTTAGCAAATTTCAAACTAGGTGTTTTGTTTGCTTTTAAATTCTGTATCTTTAAAATATTATATTCTAGCAAAAAAACTTTTATAACATTTTTTATAGGGCTTAAAAAGAGCTTTTATTTAAAATATAACTTTTTGAAATCGGGTTATAAATATGTGAGAAATGCTAAAAAAACCTTTTACTGCCAATATCTCGAAAAAAATGCGTTTTAGGAAAACGTTGTTTATGGCATTTTTTGACCAATTTAAAATTATCTTTTGTATAAGTGCTAAATTAACCAAATACAATAATAATTGCCTATTTTTACCCCCTTACCCCCAATCGTTTACCCCCAAAATCTAATCAGCTCTTCGGAATACGATAAGAAACAATATGCAAAAAACCGCAAGTCGATATCTCATGTAGAAATGGAGTTAGAGAGTTTACACCCAGACAGACAGACAGACAGACAGACAGACGGACGCAAAATTTTTTTTTACTGATTTCGAATGGTCTAAACGTCTAGAAATGTGAAAAAACGTGGTCAAAATTTTGACTTTTCGGCGAAGATTTCAATACATCGGCACTCTTAGTAGCACTAAGTGCCGATCTAAAATGTTCTCGTGGTATAGCGGACAAATAGAAACATTAGTTGATAGGCAGCAGTAAACCTTGTATCCTACCACCATGAGAATATTGTAGACAGCGCTGTTTCGTCCTTATTTGGACTTTTTACCACAGAATATTCCCACAAGCATAGAAAATCCATACTTATCCGGTAAGGGAACGTTCAAGTATTACGTAACGCTCCTAGGAGGGGGTGGGGTCATTTTGGAGTGTTACGCCCATGTTAATGGTATAGGAAAATAGCGTTACAGGGGGGAGGTCCAAAATTATCAAAATTTGCGTTACGTAATACATAAACGTTCCCTAAGGTGCGTAAAATTATCTGGCTAACTAGCTACTGTACATTATTCCCCTAAATAATAGTTTTTAGTGTTCGGAAAGAATATGTGGCGCCACCCGCCACTGTAAGTTGGCAGGGTTATGTAATAGGTGGCGCCACATATTGTTTATTGTCACTAAAAAGTAATTTAAAAACTATAAAGTCCTATAGAATATTGTACAGTTGCTAGTTAGCCAGCTAATTTGATGCACCTTGCCGGATATTTTCTATGCTTGTGGGAATATGCTGTGCTGAAGAGACCAAATAAGGACGAAACAGCGCTGTCCATAATTTTTCCATCAAACGGTATTAACATGGTGGTAGGAAACAAGCTTAACTGCTGACTCTCAACCAATGTTTCTATTTGTATAAAAATTTTCAGTAGTAATATCATAAGTGCATGTTGAATTATTGATAATTTTTTTACTGAATTTTGCTTGGCAATTGTTTGAGTGCATTTTTCGTGTTACGAAATTCCGAGACCGCAGGTCGAGGAATTTTGACGAAAAATGCACGAAAACAATTTCCTTAAACAATTTTTTTTTATATACAGTAAAAAAATTATGTATAATTCAACATGCACGAATGGTATTTTGAAAGACTATTTCACAAACAAAATAAGGAAGTATATAATTTTACCATGTTTCATGTTTTTTCATATTTAAATTAAAAATTTAAGAACTAAACAACAATATTACGTTACAACTATAATTAAAATTTTAAATCTCAAATTTGCCGCGCTTTTTAAAACCACGATGTTCACTTGTAGTTTAAATTAGTTTTGAGTGGCCTGTTTTTAATGCCAAGATTCAATTAAATAAATAAAAATTAATGAATATCAGTGATTTAAAGCTTTTAAGATGGAAAGTGCATAAAATATATATATAATATATTATCTAAAATTAATTAGGATGTTCTGGTAATAAAATAATCATTTATATTGCTTATCAATAAAAATAAATCAACTAAAAGTAAGCTTCACAAATTAAAAACACATTTTGCAAAAATATAACATTAAGATGTCAGTAACTGTCAGTTTCTTGTTTCCATAGTAATAATTGCACATGTGCAAAAATTATCAGATTCATTTTGATCTGGTTGGTCAAGAAACTAAAAATGCAAGGTTTTGATTGGCCTATATCGACACTCCCATGCAACAAGGATGTAACTCAAGTTAGACCTATTTTGAGTTATACTCATACTTGAAAAAAGACACACATGGTGGTACTACTCAGATTTCTCCACAGGCTATTTTTACCAAAAGTTTACCTAAAAACACTAAAGTAAGAAATTCTAATTTTGCATATTATCAGAAACAAAAAATAAATAAACAATAAATACTTAAACAGTTAAATAGAGAATTTTATAAGCTTTCAAATGATGTATCCACTTCAATCATTTACCCACCCTTAAATAACAAAAAAAAATATTTTAGAAATTTAGCTGTCGTGAAAAATGACAATATATGAGTTACGGCTTTGTTGCTTGGGGCTATCGATATATTGTTTGTGAAATAGTCAGTTAAATATTTGTTGCTACTAAACGACACTTACGGTTTGGGATTTGGCGATTTCTGATTTCCATTTTGTTTAATATTCTCCTTGTTCACGTATTTACACTTGGCATTTGCTCCACTCGCAGAACTATTCACATTATACACTTTTGACTTAATATCTTTCAAGTAAGTTTTTTGCTGATCATTTTTCGAAATCTTTTTCATTACTTCGTCCCACCTTCCGGGCGTTTTTTTCACCACATTATCCGGACTGTTGGTGTCCTGGTTTATCATAGTTTTCACTTTGGAAACTACGTCTCGTTTTGGCATTTTGAACTTTTTAACACTGGAATCCTCCTCTTTTTTCGGGGTATTTTTTGGACTAGCTAAAACTGGACTTATAACATTCCTCTTCTTTGTATTCTCTTTAGAAGAATATGGTGAATTTGTTTTGAACTTCCCGCTAGGTTTGCTATTATTCGAAATTACATTTTGACTGTTTTCTGAAATAGTCTTCGAGGAAGTAGAAGAAACCTCAAAAACTTCATTTAAATCTTCGAGCCTTGTGCTCGATTCCACGTCCGTGAAAATACCACTGGAATCCATGTTTTCGCGATTATTAGTATAAATTTTAGCTGCAGTTTGAGCGTCTACACCATACAAAGTCCCATCAATAACTTGAGCCTTTCTATCCCCTTTTAAATGACATTCTTCATGATTATCCGCATCACTTTCTGTGTAAAAATCAGAATCTGTCATAGGATCTGGATGATGAACTGCTGGTTTTGGATTCCTTCTGATCATAGGTGAAGAATGATCAGCACCTCGACTAGCAGGCCTGGACATTTCTCCATCGCCTTGGTACCCATCTAGACTTGTAATACTAGTTACAAAACTATTCTGAGGTTTGTTAGTTTTTGTAACTTCCTTCTGGTTACAATATGCTATAGTTACAGGTGTAGGATCCAAAGGCAGTTCTTCAGGGGAAGGTGTTTCCTCAATACGATTAAAATTGTAACCTTGGTTTAAATTTAAAGACAGATCTAGGTTAACGTAATCATGCGGAGCTGTTATATTGGACAGCATGTGTTCATCTAAAAGCCCTAAACTACATTCAGTGAGTAAACTAGGACTTTGCACCTCAGGTTCTTTAACATCGTTGATAAACTTAAGCATGAGATGCGTATCTGAGTTATTTTTATTGATAATAGTTTTGGAAAATGTTGTGTTGTTTAAAATTGTATCTTGTAATAATCCAAAACTTTCGTGTGACGTTTGAATTTCTGGATTACTTTTTACTACTGTCCGTTCCAAACTATCGTCTTTTATAAAAGTGCCTTCTTCGATAACTGTTTTTTTGGCTTCTTCTGAACACGTTTTCTGCAAGGCTTTGTTGATTTTTTGACTCAAATCTTTACTAGTTAAGTCCAGACCTTTACCTGTGCTGAATGTGTGCTCTAAAGCCTTGGTGAGTTTTAGATTATAATCTGATCTACTTGTACAGTCTAGTCCTTCATAAATAAGTTGATTTGGTGTCAAAATACCTAAAGACTCGTCTCCTAAGGAGTCCCGATTTTTTCTCAAGTCTTCTAGACTTATCGCAGTGGAGCCCATAGGACTTATTGACCAACGTTTTTGGTTCACTTTAGAAATTGCAGGAGTAGAGCAGACATACTCAAGAGAACTAGCCTTGTCTTCGTAATCTATGCTATTTATCTTCCTACGCTTTATGTTTTTGCAATTTTCAAAAGAATTATCTCTGGATTCTTTCGTAAACGTGTTGCGTTTGTTTTTGTTTTCACCCTCAAATGTTTTACTAATTGTAAATGTGCTTTTATTTACTTCTTTGTTTATGCAGAATGTATTTTTATCATCATTGGTAGTACTTTTATCAACGTTACAGAATGTTTTTTGATCAACTGCTTTTTTATCGATAAAAAATGTGTTTTTATCTGCACCGGTAGTTATATTAAAGGTTTTTTGATTATCATCGATCGAAAAGGTGTTTTGCTTTCTTAGTGTTTTCGTAGAACTTAAAGTACATTGGTCATTATCGTTATTTACAAACGTTTTCGAGTTATTATCAGAAAGTGTAAAGGTACGTTTATTTTGGTCAACAAAATTAAAAGTATTATTATCAGGCTTCTGAAAAGTTACATCATCAGCTTTAAATGTACGGTTTGGAATAATATTTACAGAGTTGTGATTTTCTACGACTTGAGTGTCATTTTTATGACCACCTGCAAGCATAGAATTATCTGGTATTGTTCTAACGTCAGTGGTAAATGTCCGTCGGTTGTTTGTGTATCCACATAGGTCCTTTTCATACCCACTATTTTCCGCTATATCGAAGGTTCTGTTATCTTTCGTAGATAACAAGTAGGTACGTCTCGGATTTAAAGTTTCGGAAGTTGTACTGTTTTTATGACTTTCATGGAGTCCAGTAGTTTCTGTCAAGGTTCTGGAATCGGCCACAAACGTCTGTCTGTTATTCTTATGTCCAGGCAGATCTTTTTCTGTTATTTCATTATCTGGTTTATTAAAAGTTCTGTTATCTGCTCTTTTGGGATTGCTATTTGTTGCATTTTCATTGTTTTTTTCCCTGTCTTCTAAAAACAGCATAGAATAAGGTCCAGATCTTTCATCTGTATTTTCTGCATTTTCATCGCATAAGGTGACCTTGAAAAACGGTACCATCAAGCCGCATCGAGGAGGGCATTTGAAGTACTGTACTTCGTTGACGGTCCCATCGTTTTTGCCGATGGGGGTTGAGAGTTCGATTCCACACCAGATGCCCTTGGAAAATTGGACTGATCCCAGAAAGCGGAGGAAGCCTTCGCGGTCGTTGACCTTGACTTTTCGGCCTATGTGCTTGGTGGATAGAGCCGCGGGTTTTTTCTCGGCCACAGCAGGAATCCGGGAGTTAAATTGTGGAATCTTTGTTGAGGCACATTTCTGGAAAGAATAAAATAGTTATAATAATGTAATAACACAGGACCACATTTTTTTTCTGTCGGTAGACCTGCATCAGAAATGGTTTTTCTCTACGACTGCTTTAGAATGTAAGCAAATACACACACTTTTCAAATGAATCCATTCTAGCTCTAGATACGGTATGAATATTCCTTGTTAGAATGAGCACATGTAGTGCCATCTCTTGTTTATGAAAGTAAAGAAAACTATTTATTTTTTTAGACATTTTTTTTTGGGTTTGGGTTTTGGGTATTTTCGTCAAAATTTCAAAATCAAACAGTTTGGGAAAATAAAAACTTTTCGCAAAAAAAAATGAACCGACTTCAATGTCTCTAAAAAGTAAAAAATAAAAAATACTTAAGTCGGTGCCAATTTCACCATTCCCTAAATTAATTACTAACAATTATTTTTTTATTATTTTATTATTATTTGCTGTGAAATTGGCACCGACTTAAGTATTTTATATTTTTTACTTTTTAGAGACGTAGAAGTCCGATATTTCTCTAAAAATTTAGCTGCTAGTAGAACCAAATTAAGCCGTTTTTAAGTAAAATTGCGTTAAAATGATTAGATTTATCCTAATTATCCGGCTTACCCGGCATTATCCGAGCATCAAATTAAAACGGGACCACCTCATGAATGCCCTTTTTAAGTTGCAAAAAGTTTCATCAAATTCCGTTCATCCGTTCCAAAGTTATGCGGGAACAAACATAAAAAAAAACAAATTCGAATTGATAACCTCCTCCTTTTTGGAAGTCGGTTAATGAATTATTTCAAGTTGCAAAAACGTAAATTATACTTTTAAACTGATTTTAAGAATACAAATAAAAATTTACAAAAAAAATCTTTAAGTCTCATTTTTTAGCAAAAAAATAAAAGATTGAAATAGAGAATTTGATAATCTTTAAAACAAAGTATCACAAGACCCACCTTTCCATTAAAAAAAAATCCCCGTGCCCCCCTGCTCGCATTTTATTAGCTGAAATTATAAATCTATGCAAAAAGATAGCTTAGGGAACATTAAATTATTACGTAACGCTCCTAGGGGGGGGTGATTTTGAGTGTTACGCCCATGTTAATGGTATAGGAAAATAGAGTTTCAGGGGAGGGGGTCCAAAATCATCAAAATTTGCGTAATACTTGAACGTTCCCTTAAGTTGCCTTATTTATGAGTTCCAAATTTTAGATCGATGTCTTAACTCGTTCAAAAGTTAAGAGGTAGGGTGACTTTTGGACCGCACGGTATACATATAGACTTAATTTATAATGTTTTAATAGTTTATTTGAAAATAGCAATAATATTTTAATGAGATCCATTAAATAATGATGTTTTATTTAAATTTAGACCCTAATTAAATAAAATGATAAAATTAAATCAAGGCGAGACTCAAGGTAACATTTCCCCGTTTATAAACTTATTTATACTTTTTACTGGAACTTCTCACAGTTTATGCGATAATTGTTTAAAAATAATTTAATTCTTGAGAATTAAATTATTTTTTTAACCATTTTTAGTCCAGTCAAATAACGAAAAATTACTATGTTAAATTCATAGAGAAGGAAAGAGAACCATTAGTCCAGCCTGCGCAAGATTATTTTGTGACAGAACGGGGCAGCGAAATGACGTAATGCAAAATATCTGACCTTGCGCAGTACCCATCTCTAGCAGCTGTGAAATGCTGTCGGTCGTAAAACAATTCATCACCCCAGTATTCATTTGTATTATTTCCAAAAATGCCCCAGTAAAAATCTTAAAATGTCCAAAAATAGAGATATGGCAAAACAATACTGGGGTGACGAATTATTAGTAGTTTGTTTATACTGTCAGATCGTCGTTTGTTTCTGTTCTTTTTCGGCTTCTACTGTGTTTTACTTGTTTTTTTACTGCATTTGTTTATAACTTTAAACCAAAATTGTATTGTTGCTTTATGAAGAGCAAAGGGTCAATCCCTGGTGTACTCAAAGTAGGTGTACAAAATCCCGAAACTCAAACACACCTCGAAAAATTCTTATAAAATAATTTTAAAAAACTATTTCGACGTATCTTCGTAGATATTTAGGTATTGTTTTTTGTTGATTTTTTTACAATTTTTATTTGACACACAAAACTAAGGTTAAAAATACTCGTCAGAAACAACAATAGTAGTGCGCATATGCAAATTTATCTCAGATACGCTCAGATACGCTAGGCACAGTTTCCGCAACGGCTTTGGAGGTCTTTCCTTTTCTATGGTTAAATTGCATTAAATGTACACGGGCTGATATTTTAAAGGGTAGTAGTGGATGGTAACAGAACACTCCTGTTAGGTTTTCACCGGATGATTTGCGTAAGGGGTGTTCGCTATCTTGAATTTTAGGGGTCAGTGCGGTTATCTCGCTAAATATGCATCTTGCGATACAAATGCATATAACCAATTTTGTTAAGGAGAAAATTTCCAACAATTTTTGTTTGAATATTTTTTTTATTATATTAATAACAATCGAGTTATAAATATTCAAAATTACCATTTTGGAGGTGAAGTTGTTTTTTTCAATTTTTCAGCCAAATTATTCATCGGAGGATAAAAGTGGTTATAACCAAACTTGTAGCTCTGGAAATTCTCTATAAGCTTTATACATTATGCATTTTCATAAGAATTTTGTTAATTTTGTTACGGTTACAGTAGGCGCTGAAAGTCGGGTTGCGCCCTCTGTAACCGTACCAAAGTACCTATGCAAATTTATAGTATATGAAACTTATGGAGAATTTCAAGAGCTACAAGTTTGTTCATTACCACTTTTATCGTCCGAGCAATAATTTGCTTCCCAACAAAATTGGTTTTATGCATTTTTATCGTAAGATGCATATTAAGCAACTCCTAAAATTCAAGATAACGTACATCCCTTAAGCAAATCACCCGGTGAAAAACTAACAGGAGTGTTCTGTTACCATCCACTACTACCCTTTAAAATATCAGCCTGTGTACATTTTTTGCAATTTACATTTATTATTTGACTGGACTATTTATTTTATATTCTTTAAAAAGCTGACATCACTTATTGTTCTAAATTGTCATTGTTTCTTATAAACATAAATAAAACATCATCGATGGATATAATCACTACACTGGGTACACCTACAAGCAAAAATATCACATTACCTAAACATTTTAAAAGTTATTTATAAAGTTTAACACTTTTTTTAATTATTTTCTTTTAATTAAAATTTAATTATTTAAATAGATGAAACGTTGCAAGCACCCTGTTAAAACATCGGCACTATTGTCCACTAGAGCCATCTAGTTTGCAAATTTCAAACTGAGTGTTTTGTTTGATTTTAAATTCTGTATCTTTAAAACATTATATTCTAGCAAAAAACTGTATATAACATTTTTTATAGGGCTTAAAAAGACCTTTTATTTAAAATATAATTTTTTGAAATCGGGTTATAAATATGTGAGATATGCTAAAAAAACATTTTACTGCTTTAAACGCCAATATCTCGAAAACAATGGGTTTTAGGAAAACGTTGTTTATAAAATTTTTTGACTAATTATCTTTTATATAAGTGCTAAATTAACCAAATACAATAATAATTGCCTTAATTATAAACAAATAACGCTAAAAATAGGAGTTTTACCCTATTTTTACCCCCTTGCCCCCAATCGTTTACCCCCAAAATCTAATCAGCTCTTCGGAATACGATAAGAAACAATATGCAAAAAACCGCAAGTCGATATCTCATGTAGAAATGGAGTTAGAGAGTTTACACCCAGACAGACAGACAGACGGACGCTATTTTTACTGATTTCGACTCAGAATGGTCTAAAACGTCGAGAAATGTGAAAAAAAAAACGTGGTCAAAGATTTTGAGTTTTCGGCGAAGATTTCAATACATCGGCACTCTTAGTAGCACTAAGTGTCGATGTAAATTAGGCTAATTGGTTTCCATATATACTCATCGCCAAAATTCTCCCCCCCCCCCCCCCAATTTAAAATTATTTTAACAAATCTTCATGTGAGGATTATAGTGTTCTATATCCACTGGATTTGCTATGGATATAGAACACTATAATCCTCACATGACGAAATATGTGGGTTCAATTCTATCTACATTAGTTGTAGAATTCTTTATCACATATAAGGTTATTTTTATGCATTGAGTACACCTCTAGGAGTTAAATTTAAAAAATCGTATCAATAATTTTTTACTGAAAAAATCAAAGTCGTCACAAAAGGTGGGAAACAGAGATGTCAATTACATTGCATTTTGTTTAACCTCGTACTATTCTACTTAATTAAGCATCCCCTAAGTCCAGGACTTGGTGGGCTAGTAGTAGAGGGAACCACCGGCTTTAATTGACTTTCGAACCAATTTATAGGGAGTGTCCGCTTCACTTACGCCTTCGCCAAATTTCAATTATTTATTAACTAAATAAGGCAAATCGGTGCCGGTGAGAATAGAACTCACGCTATTTTGGGTAGTCAAGTACGACGCGGTAGTCCACTACACCAATCCTCCCTATAACCAGCATGCCAATAAAAAGGTTATTAATGGCTTCCTGCGATATGTTGTTCCATTCTTCTTGAGCAGCAAAAATTATCTCCTGAAAGGTGAACTGGGGTTATCTCTATTCAAAATGACCCTTTTTAGCATAATCCACATGTTCTCACAATGATTCATGTCAGGTGAATTTGCTGGCCAGTTCATTTTTTGAAAATTCCCTTGCTGTATCAAATTGGTAACCCTTCTTGTGCGTTGGGGAGTGGCGTTATCATCCATAAAAATAAAATTATTTCCAATTTCGTTTCGCAATGAAATACGATTGGTTAAATGATGTTTTGGGCGTAAATGTTTGGCTTGAGGACATAGGAGAACATATTGGTTTGGACTTTTTGTCATCTTGTTCCTCACATTTTTTGACGACTTTGATTTTTTTCAATAAAAATTACATTATACAATTTTTTTAATTTGATTCCTGGCTGTGACATGAAAAAAACCTTACATGTGATAAAGCATTTCAATAACATGCAGAATTTAAACCACATATTTGTTAGAATATTTTTTTTCACGTTTCAAATTAATTGGGAGGCCAATAACAAAATCCAAATTATTTATTAGTATAAATTTGATACTGCAAGTGGGCAAGGAGGGATTTTTTTAATGGGTAGTGGGGTCGAAAGGGTCATCGAATGGGTCATCCGGGTCTTCATTCTGTTTTGACTACTCCTACCCTCCATATTTTTAATTTTTAAGCCGTTTTACGTGGTCTTTTTTAATTTTGCCAACCGGGCTTCAAGATACCAGCCTGCGCACTATGGAACGAAGCGGGTCATACGTTGGACATCATAAAATTTAGTATGTAGCTATTTTTAGGTACAAGGAAGCCTTTTAGCTAGGTTTCATTTTTGGCAAAAATCTGGAAATCTGAAAAATCTGGAAATCTTAGAAAAAATTATTTTTTTTTATATGATTAATTACCATTTAGCGTATAAGAAAGATATTTAACTAATTAATATGGATAAGTTCTAAAAAATAAAAAATTTGGATAAGTTCTGGAAAATGTGTATATCTTGTAAAATTATTATCTTAGCTAATATGTTTGGCTTTTTCGAGTGGAATTAAAACATTTACCTAACTATTGAGTTGAAAATTTCTGGAAATATTCTGGAAAAATTCTGAAAAAGTTTTAAAATAGTGACAAAAAAAAATTTATAAAAAAAAGTGATAATAAAACAAACTAAATAAAGTAAATAATTTTTATATGGGTACTTTTATCAAAAACCAGTAATTCCCTAGCTTCCTTGAATAATTCCTTTACTTTATTTTTACAAGTAGGTCTCATACTGGAAATTACTGGATCTGAGGCTAACAATAAGCTATGCAAGATATCCTCATTGTTTGCCTCTCTAGACATTTTTCTTGCGTGATTTTATCTGAATTTTTCCAGAATTTTCCAACTCAATAGTTAGCTAAATGTTTTAATTTTACTTGAAAAAGCCAAATTGTTTACTTAAAATTATAATTTTACAAGTTATACACATTTTCCAGAATTCTTCCAAATTTCGGATTAAATACTGACGCAAAAATCTTTCTTGTACACTAAATGGTAAATATTAAAAAGCAATTAAATTTAATTTTTTTAAAGATTTCCAGATTTCCAACTTTTTTCCAAAAAACAAGGTTAAAACAAAATTCTTTTTTAGAAAATTTAAAAAAAGTTGAAAAAAATATACAGTGTGTATTTGAAATAGGGTCGGAAATTTTAACAGGTGATTCTACATGATAAAATTTGACAAAAAGTTCCTATAAACATATGTCTAAAAATGCGTCATAAGGGAGCTACGCCCCTTTGAAATTGGCTAAAAAAATCGGTTTTTATTTAATAACTCAGGAACCCTTTGAGATATATTAACGAGGTTTTGCACGTGAATTAATCCTAATAAGGCCCATCTTTGTATGTAATTTTCACGTACTTATTTAAACCAGGGGTGTGCGAAAAGGGGGGTCCTTATCAGTTTTTTGTCCCAAACTTTTTTCTGTGTAACTTTTTTGCAATTTTATTTTTAAAATATGATTCCTCAGGTCAAAATACATAAAAAAGGTACTCTTGTTGTAATACTGTAGGATTAACCGTTTTCGAGAAAAGTTAATTTGAAGGTGAAATTTCACTGTTCGAGGACGAAAAATTAAATACTAAAATGGCGAAAACCAAAATTTTAATGATGCAATGTTATTCTACATCAAAAGCTAAGAAAAAAAGTTTCCATACATATAGGTCGAAAAAACGCTTTTAAAGCTACCATAGCCCTTTAAAAATGGTGCATATTTAGGAGACCATAGCTCCATTAGGATTCATTTTTGGAAGTACCTGTATATGAGGTTTTTTTCTTAGTTTTTAATGTACATTCGCCCTGCATCATTAAAATTTTGGTTTTCAAGATTTTAGTATTTAATTTTTCGTCCTCGAACCGTAAAATTTCACCTTCAAATGAACTTTTCTCGAAAACGGTTAATCCTACAGTATTACAACAAAAGTACCTTTTTATGTATTTTGACCTGGGGAATCATATTTCGAAAATAAAATTGCAAAAAAGTTACACAGAAAAAAGTTTGGGACAAAAAACTGATAAGCCCCCCCCGTTTCACACACCCCTGGTTTAAATAAGTACGTGAAAATTACATACAAAGATGGGCCTTATTAGAATTAATTCACTTGCAAAACCTCGTTAATATATCTCAAAGGGTTCCTGAGTTATTAAATAAAAACCGATTTTTTTAGCCACTTTCAAAGGGGCGTAGCTCCCTTATGACGCATTTTTAGACATATGTTTATAGGAACGTTTTGTCATTTTTTATGATGTAAAACCATCTGTTAAAATTTCCGACCCTATTTCAAATACACACACTGTTACTGAATCTTGCATAGGATGCAGTAGATCCTCAAAGTAAACCAAAAAATGATTTTGATAGCTGAAAACCTGTATTTTAGTTTTCTGCTTTCAACAAAATCGTAGAGGTTAGTTCTTGAAAGATATTGGCTTAACAATCTTCAGCAGGCTCCAAACCTTACAACTTTTACTAAAAATGTGTATTTTCTAACGAATATCTAATTATTTTTTTAAGTAGCACTTAATTTGTTAAAAAAAATATTTATAATTGGCTTTATTCAAAAATAAAAAATAAATTAAATTATTTTTTGATGTTTTTCGAATAACTATAACTGCTCTATTTTTTACGATATGACCAACCAAATAAGTTTCTATGTATGCGTAAACTCTTTATTTTTTAAAAATGTAACAAAATTATAATTTAATATGATGTATTTTAATAAAAGTTTATTTTTATTATGCAATGTAAAAGTTATTATAAACGTTGTTGGTTAGTATATTTTAGATAACAAATCCCCAGTATATATTTTAATATTTTAATACTTAGTTGTCATAGTTACATGACTGACAACAGTTGTCAAAATTTTTGATAGTTGCTATCAAAATTTTTTCTTTCTAATTATTTTTAAAAATGCCATTTAAATGTGACCACGATGAAAATAGAAGGAAGATATGTACTCTTTGTGGTAAAAAAATTAGTTTAGGAAAGTCACCTGCCTCTGCGTTCAGTGTAACTTCCAAAATAAAAGAACTTGTTCGATGCCACGTAAACTTAAATTATAATATAAATGATAGGAAATATCCTAATGCTATTTGCGCTTGTTGCCGCATTAAATTGCAAAATAAAGAAAAAAATAAGGAAGATATGGAACAATCCCTTTCTATGCCTGTCTTTAATTTTTCAACCTTGCCACAAACAAGGACCTCGGAATGCAAGTGTTCATTTTGTATTAAAGGAAGATCGCATATTTCGAAACAGAAAACCAATTTTGCCAAAA
Source organism: Brachypterus glaber (assembly GCA_958510825.1). Lineage (NCBI taxonomy): Eukaryota > Metazoa > Arthropoda > Insecta > Coleoptera > Kateretidae > Brachypterus > Brachypterus glaber. The sequence goes on along the minus strand of OY294044.1, from coordinate 111,317,619 downwards.
CAAAATGCAAAGAAGACAATTTGTTCAAGCTGTTTTCAAGAAGTTGGCAAAGGAAGAAATTACATTTGTAAAATAAGTAAGGCTTCAGAAAATATTGCTAAAGTAATTGAACCTCTTCCAGAAAAGCAGACTGACCAAATTATAAGTTCTTTACTTAAAAATAAGTGTGAAAACGAAACTTCCAGAAAAGATATAAAAATTGATTTAAGTACTAGAGGGGCCAAATCTACAATAATTATTAATCCTAAACAAACTGAGAACATTACTTTTTCGGCAGAAAATCTACTAAATTATCAAGTAAATACAGCTTCTTCTACGCGGCAAATGGAGAAACTCTGTAATTTTGTAAGAGGTTGTGCTGGAAGAAAATCTGTACCCAGTTATTATAGAGATTGTGCTTCAAAAATATCTAAATCATTAGAAAACTTATATAAAAGCGAAATAGTTGAGTTTGATGTTGACGATGATAAAAGAGAAAATAGGGTTGTGGTTTGGGCAGATGCGGAAAAATTATTAACAGCTGTTTTGGACGCAAGGAACATTACAACAGATTATATTGTGAAAATTATGGCCGATGGAGGGCAAGGCTTTTTTAAAATCTCAATGTCTGTCATGAAAAATGAAATTACAAGTTTTAACAAAGAAGAAAATGAGGATGATCCTTCTATTAAGAAACGAAAACTATACTCGGAGGGGGGAAGCGTCGGCAGTGAAAGAAAGTCATCAAGTGTTTACAAACTATTTTTATTATGCGTTGTACCGAAAATAAAAGAAACTTGCAATTTAGAAATTCTTTTTGGACTTACAAAGTTAAATAACATTTCGTTTAAATTTGTTTCTGATTTTAAAGTTTTGTTGCTAGTTAATGGGCAACAAACCGCAAGTTCAACGTACCCATGTCCATTTTGTTTTGTTACTATTCAAGATTTTAAGGAAGAAACGACAGAGAAAATTGAGGATAAAAAGGTTGTAAATGATGAATTACAAACTAGGCCAGATTGTTTAACGTTAAAAACATATGGAGATCTAAAAATATCTTTTGATAAGTATTGTTCCTCTGGAAAAATTAAGAGAGAGGCAAAAAATTGTCAAAGTACTATAAATAAACCACTATTTGTTGAGAACGATGATGTGCTGGTGATTAAGAAATGTGTGGTACCCGAACTACATCTCCTCCAGGGTTTTGTAAACCACATCTTTTGGAAAGGCATTGTCCCTCTTCTGGGCAGGGAAAATGCCCTATTATGGCCCAAAAAACTAAATCTTATCACAAAACAATATCATGGGGAAGTATTTGAGGGCAATGCTTGCCGCAAACTATTAAAGGAAGCTGAGAAATTAGCGGATCCTGAAGTTCTAGGAAAAGTTCCTTATATTTTAATTGTTCCATTTATAGAAGTTTTAAAATCTATACATTAGTAAACAGATGTTTTTCAACAAAAAATGGACCTTTTGAAGATGTGGGAAAACTTGTGAATGCGGTTAGGTTAAACTTGGAAGCAACATGTGTATCCAAAACATTAAAAATTCATGTATATTGGAGCATATTACTCACTCCCTTCATTTTTTGGAGGGCTCCGGGTTGGGTATATGGCCGGTGAAGCCGTGAATTTCTTAAGTTCTAGGAAAAGTACAAAATTAATATAATTGAAGACCCCTCATAAGAAGGACGGTTAAAAAAAGCCGTAGTTGAGTTTTCCTCAACACATTTATAAGATTATACTATCGTAATAACTTAAAATATAGTCACCATGGGGTGAACTAAGCATTAATCAATGACTATATTTTAAGTTCATGTACTATTTATCTATCTATCTCTGTTCACAGAACACGATAAACAGAGATAGTAGATAAAAAGTTACTGAACTTAAAATATAGTTCCTATGGTGTAAACTAAGCCTATAATAGTACACACACACACACACACACACACAAACGCACACGCACGCACGCACGCAAAAAATTATTTGAGTTCAAGTTACTTTATTGTATTGTATTATGTTCCAATAAATTTTGATTGTATTTTTTACATTAGTTTAAACTTGTCTTATTGCTAGCATGCTACAGCTGTTATACGTAAAAGTACTACATGCAGTGGCATTCCGAGGTGGGTGTGGGGGTGTTACTCTCTCTACGAAATGGCCCAGTCAATAATTTCAGCAGTTGAGTCGGCAAAATGTAGATGTGATATATATTTATTCTGGTTGAATAAAGAAAATTAGTTTAGGGTAAAAAAAATTGGGTAAAAATAGTTTTTGGTGGTAATAAAAAATGTTGGGAGTAAAAATTTTTTTGGGGGTGAGGACCTTTTTAAAAAAAAATTGGGGGATGACCTTTTTTTTGTCATCAAATTTTTTTCAGTCCGAAAAATTTACCTTCACACAACATTACGACAAAAACCTCGAAACGCCCGTGACTACATGACACTGCTTTCTGTTTTTTGGCGAAAGCAACGACATTGCTTACTTAAGAAAATCTATTAGTTGCCTAGCTAAACTCCAAGTAGTATAGTACTATAGTACAGTACCTACTATTGGTACTCTATTATTATAATAGAGCCTGTCAAACGTTAGTTTACTGACTTTTTAATAGCTAATACATAAAACATATACTGACCAACAAAGCAAATGTGTCCTATTTAAAAAATATATTTTTAATTAAATGAATGAAAATAAAATTATTTTGCCTATTAATTTTTCATTTAAATAGATAGTTATAATAAAAGCACTTAAAATTTTACTTTTTAAATTAATGGTGCGAAGTATAGATCCTGCTGAAGAGTGTTAAGCCAATATCCTCCAAGAACTAACCTTTACGATTTTGCTGAACTTAGCAAATTAAAATACAGGTTTTCAGCTACCAATATCAATTTTTGGTTTACTTTGAGGATCTACTGCATCCTATGCAAGATTCAGTAACAGTGTGTACACCGTGTATATTTTTTATTTATTTAAATTTTTGTTATCTGGGCCTTTTTTGGCAATTTTGCGAAATTTAAAACTACCGTACTATTCTAACGCTTAAGCTAAGCTAAGCTAACGTAATTACCAGATAATATTACCCACCGCAAAGAAATTCTGTAAAAGTTTATGTGAAAAGTTATTTTTGTTTATTGTTGTTTAAAACAAAAATTTAAATTAAAGAGGTTCTGGGGTTTTCTGGGGTCTGATTTTTGCATAGGTTTTTTCCTTACTTAGTCCACTATAATGTAGTTATATAAAATATGCGGGACTTTGCGGGACTTTAACGAAAAAACAAGAAATGTCGGAAAATTAAAAAAAAAAATGATAATACAAAAAATAGGGGATATACAAAATATTTAATTTTTTTCTATAATACTCTTTTAAATTGTTATTATTGCGCAATTAATAGAAAAAGATTATATTGTAAGATAACAAAAAAAAAGACTACAAATTTTCGTAGCATAATTAAGACATCTAGTATAAGCGTTAATTTATCTAAGTAACCTTAGTTATAGATGGAAATTTTGCCTCTACTCAATGTATAAGATAATTAACTATAAGTAAAATGCATTTAAACCCTTATTTTTCATTTTTTGTTTTTTACTCGATGTCCAGCCTATGGCCCGGTTCGTTCCATAGTGCTGCGCCTGTGGGAAAATATTATTTATACAGTAGTAATTTAATATATTTGCAAAATCGGAACAATCGCATTTTTTACCAAACGACTTTCCCATGTTTGATTTCCGTTAAGTGATAATAACCCGTATACAAGCTATTGTTAACGGTTGCTACACATGTACGGTACACTTTGTAAGTAGGTACATAACGATAAAAAAAATTAAATGATAAACTTTTATTTAACATACTAATACTTTAAAAATATTTAACAATTGTTGTAAAAAAATGCTACCAACTTTCAAACAAAATAACAATGTTTGGACAAACCCCTTTAAGTCTTTAACTCAAAGCGTTCTCGAGTTATCGTGGTCAAAGAATTTCCAGGACAAATCGACAGACATGTTTTTTTTCGTGTTTTAATGTTTAACTTTAGTTCAAAATTATTTATTATTTTTTTACGTTTTTACTTTTCCCTAGAAAAAGGCGTTTTATACATGGTGTCCAGAAATTCTCCTGCCAAATGACGTTTTGGTCACTTTTGGTCTTAAACTATATGCTCTTTTTGACCAGATACAGTTATTATAATTATTTCATACAAAATAAAAAATTCCATAACAACCTCAAAATATATGTCAACTGATTAATCTGTATTCACCCACTAAAATAAATTAAAAACACAAAATTTCAATTGTAAAATGACTTTCATCAATATAATATATAATATTCATAGAACGGTTTCACAAGTATTATTTTCACAACAGACAGATTTTAATAGAAATTAATCTCTTTTTTAATTTGAAAATGAAACCGCAACTAAAAGAAACGGCCCTATCGGCCGGCCCTCGGCTCCTAAAAACCTACTCAATCGAAAAATTTAACTTATCGCCTTTGTATTATAAATAACTATTCGACACTCCCAAGCAACAAGGATGTAACTCAAGTTAGACCCATTTTGAGTTATACTCATAGGTAAACGCCTTGAAAAAAGACACACATGGTGGTACTACTCAGATTTCTCCACAGTCTACTTTACAAAAGTTTACTTAAAATCACTAAAGTAAGAAATTCTAAACTTGAATATTATCACAAACAAACAGTAAATAAACAATAAATACTTAAACAGTTAAATAGAGAATTTTATAAGCTTTAAAATGATGTATCACATGACTTCCTTTTCCACTTCAATCATTTACCCACACTTAAATAACAAAAAAGAAAATATTTTATAAATTTAGCTGTCGTGAAAAATGACAATATATGAGTTACGGCTTTGTTGCTTGGGGGTATCGTATTAAACTAAAGTTAAATTAAATAATAAACATTTTTTTAACATTAAAACTAATGAACAATAGTTGTAAAAAATAGTTTTATGTTATGTTTAAAAGGTCACTTCAAAACAAATTAAAGTTTTAACGTTTATGGTAAATATACAGGGTGATCCATAACTGGCATGCCAAAATTTAAGAGGTGATTCTAGATCCAAAAATATAAAAAAAGTTCCTATAAAGGTTGGTCCGGAAATGAGCCCTAAGGGATCTAGGGCCCTTTAAAATTGTAATAAAAATAAGGTTTTTAATTAATAACTCGGGTACCGTTTAAGCTAGAGCGGCGAGCTTTTGCATGTATACTAGTATTAATAAGGGCAATAAGTTTATGTTAATTTATTTTTTTAATTTATCCAGAGGCGTGCCCAGACGGACAAAATATATGAGGCTTAAAACAGTTTTGCCCCAAACTTTTCTAGGGGTATGTTTTTTGGATTTGTTGTAAAAAATATAGATTTCTAGAGTAAAAATACATATAAAATATCATATAGTGTAACACTGTAGGAGCAACCGTTATCAAAAAAAAATGCAATTAAGAGGAAGTAACATTTTGTGCCACCAAAAACGTTACTTTTTAAAAGGCTATTACTCCTTTAATATTAAATTTAGGTGTTTTGGTGTATAATACTTTTTTGCTCAGTTTTAAATGAAGAATCACCCTGCAGCATTAAATTTTATTGGTGCTTTTTTTTGTTCCCCATTCAATACGTCATCTTCGAAGGGCCGTAGCTCCCTTAGGGCTCATTTCCGGACCAACCTTTATAGAAACTTTTTTTCATATTTTTGGATGTAGAATCACCTCTTAAATTTTGGTACGCGAGTTCTGGAACAGGCTGTATTTTATTTAGATAGGTATGGTAAATAAATTCTTATGCAATAAAACTGTGAGAACAGGTTGATATACATATATTATATCAACTGAACTCATTGAAAAGATCGTACATCGTACAAATTTACACTACGATATTTAAAGAACCCTTTGATATAGAGGCTTGATATTTGTTTTGACATTTAGACAATCTTTGATCAAGTCTATATGTCAAAGCGTTTGTGAAATGTCATATTGTAAAGTTTATTGGCAAGCCTGTAAGAAATTATAATAAAAATACTTTTTTATCCCACGAACTCTCATCGGTTTTTATGTGGAAATCCAGATGTGCTGATAAAATAGTATATTCTATAACTAGTATGGAATAGACAATATTCCGCGCGAGCCGGCAGGCGAGTATGACGGTCCCGCGAGCGCGAGCGCGTGTTGTAGACTATACTTTTTCTTCGACTGCAAATATGAAACACTATATGGATTTAAACTGCGGACAATGTTAAAAACAATGTTTTTTGTGACTCAACATTGTAAATGCAACAAAACACATATTTTTAAATAAAGCAATTAATGTTATTAAATAATTTTATCAAATCAGTACTTAAAAAAGATTTTTATTTAATTTTAACACATATTTACAAATTATAATGCAAAAATTGAAGGTTATGTCAGATTGTTGTGATATATCAGGTTTAAATATTTAACAATAGATTGAGCAGTTTTAATTTTTTGAACTAAATTGATAAAAAACTGGCCTTTATTAAGAAAAACTAATAAACTTTATGTAATTTTAACGCAAAACTTTAAATTGCATTAAATTATTCAAAAAGTTTACTACAGTTTTCTTTACTTTTATAAACAAGAGATGGCACTACATGTGCTCATTCTAACACTTGATACGGAATATTCATACCGTATCTAGAGCTAGAATGGATTCATTCTGTGTTTGAAAAGTGTGTGTATTTGTATACATTCTAAAGCAGTCGTAGAAAAATGGATTTTTTTTTGTACCATGTATGAAAAATCATGTCTTTTAAATGACGCCTATTTTCCGCTTTGCAAGCACGGGCTCTTTGCACGACATTTTCTATGACGGCTCTTAACATGTGTGGCTTCAGCTAGGGTCATACATCAACGTAATTTGCACCCCCTCAAGGTCACGGTTTGGTGCGGTGTAAGATTACAAATATTAATCGGACCTTACATCTGCTAGGAAAATGGCAATACAGTTACGGTGAACGGCGACCGATATCGCGCAATGCTGGAAAATTTTGTGCGCCCTGCAGTGCATATAACGTTTTGGAGACACAGACTTGCATACCTTAATAAATTATGCAACACGCAGGTGTATTAATGGTTGCCTATTCACACAACTCTATTTCATAACGTTTCGAATTAGTGTCAGTGCCGAGGGTTTGACAAGGTGCTTACAACTGATCAGCTGGTTTAATTTCTTTATTCTTTAACATTTTCCTGTAGCATCACGTTTGAATAGTATATTCTAGAACTAGTATGGAATAGACAATATTCCGCGCGAGCGGAAAGTTTGTCATACGAGCCGGCAGAAGAGTATGACGGTCCCGCGAGCGCAGAATGAGTATTCCATACGTAAATAAAGCAATTAATGTTATATAATAATTTTATAAAATCAGTACTTAAAAAAGATTTTTATTTAATTTTAGCATATATTTACAAATAATGCAAAAATTGAACGTTATGTCAGATTGTTGTGACAGATATCAGGTTTAATAATTTAAAAATAGATGGAGCAATTGATAAAAACTGGTCAAATATTAAGAAAAACTAATAAACTTTATGTAATTTTAACGCAAAACTTTAAATTGCATTAAATTATTCAATATTTCATGGTAAAATATATATATATATATATATTTGCTAATTTTGCTACAGGTTTCTTTACTTTTATAAACAAGAGATGACACTACATGTGCTCATTCTAACACTTGATACGGAATTTTCATACCGTATCTAGAGCTAGAATGGATTCATTCTGTGTTTGAAAAGTGTGTGTATTTGCTTACATTCTAAAACAGTCGTAGAAAAACATTATTTTCTCATTGTTTTTTGAACTTGTAAATTCCTGATGAAGTTTCGTAAGTTTTTGCATGTGAGTTACTCTAAATATAGAGGAAATGCGCCTAATTTCGGATGGTTTCCAAATTTCGGATAGTAGTGTATTTAAGATACTGTCTGCAAAGGTAAACAGAAACCAACTTTTATGTGAAGCCAACAGTCAAACTAAATCCGTCCTGTAATATGATAACGGTAGAGCTTTTCCCCTTTAAATGGCAGCACAAATCGTTTATATTGCAAATGGCAGTTTTGTGCTCAGTTGCATTATTATGCTTGTTTATTTTATAAATAATCGTTATAAAAGTTCGTGATTCTGTCTTGGGTAAGTTATGATGTTAGTTAAGTTGATCCACTATTCATAATTAAGCAATTTGAAAACGTAAACATTCTACAAATTTCTAATCTAAAAAGCAGAAAGTTGCCTAATTTCGGATAGACCATTTTTGTGCATTTGATTCCCAATTTCGGATATCCGCAAGGTAATTATTATTCAGGATAACCAACCATTAATTATTTTTTTTATAATGATACAACAAACTAAGATAAACAATTTTGAAAAAACGAAAATTACCTAAGATACTAAGATATTCGAAATTGGGAATCTAAAATTATAGTTCCTATAGTATTTCGTAGAAAATCTCTTAATGATTAAATTACGTCTTAAATGTGAAGAAATAACAAGAAACATAAGCAATGGGATCCAGATCTACTCTTGAAAAAATTTTTTCGGATATGTCCGAAATTAGGAGCCCTTTTTCAAATGCACAAAAATGCGCTGATTTTTTTTAACCGTGTTTTTAGGAAAAAATAAACTGTAATAAAATTGCTTTTATAATAAATCATGGTTCGCTATAATAAGTTGTATCTGGTTATATAAAAAAAATATCAAAAAGTAATACCGAGTATTAAATATTGAATACATTGTAAATGGTATCCGAAATTGGGCGACTTTCCTCTATCACATTTTTTTACTGATTTTCCCAAAAAAAAATTTTCGGCCCGGCCTAATAAACCTTGTAATGAAAAAACGGCTTATAAAATAGTAATAATTTTGAAAAAAAAATCAGGATAGCTTTGCTTTTACACACATGTATAATATTATTTTGCACGCGTATGAAATGTAAAGCTTTTTTTATTTCTTTCTGTCTAAATCGTGTGACATTTGTCGTTTTCATAGGTGGTCATGGAAAAATTTTTATGATACATGTAAACTAAAAACCTGAGGAATAAGAAAAGAGATACGACCTTCTTAGAGTGCCTCAATGTGACGTTTTTTACCAAAAAAAAAAAATAAATAGAGTGGGGACAAAAAATCTAGTAAAAATTGCATTCCATACTCATAATTGTTTTTTTCTCGATATACTTTTTAGTCAATAAAACCTAAGATATTACTTTTAATTGTATTTTTCTCGTAAACACAAATTACATCATATGACCTTTTTTATGTATTTTTATGTATAGGATCATATTCAAACTAAAAAACAGCAAAAAAGTTGCGCTGAAAAAAGCATTGGACAAAAAAGTTCTTGGGCCTTCCCGTTTGGCCCGCCCTTGGCTAAAATAAAAACATGAAAATAGTATATATTAATAGGCCTTGTTGATATAAAAACACATGCATAAACTTATTTTGACCTAAAGTAGCGGAACCCCTTGGTGACTCGACTATAATATCAGACCTATATTTTCGAATGACGCTGACAGATCTCTTTCCTAAAATATCAACCTCGATTTTGTCGCATAGTGTAATTATATTATCTAAAATGTTAAATTAACTTTAAAATTTAAAATATCTTCTTTTTTCGTGTAATCCATTCTTATAATAAAATACATAAAATATTATTTTTTATAACTTCGCTCGTAGAAAAAATCTTGTTCCTAACACTTGCGGAAAGTGACTATTCCGCACTTGTTAGGAAAATAGCTATTGACACATTTATAACTAGAAAAGAAAGCCATTTTTCTACATTGTATCTTTACTCTTATTTTTTACCGAAAACGTCATATTAGACCTTCTCAAAGAGGTCGGTCGATAATAATAAAATATGAATATGCAGGGAAATAGCGGTTTAAAGACCACCGCGTTCCACTTTTACTACTAGCTTTTAAAAAGAGAAAAAAATTGTAATAAAAAGAATAAATCAAAAACAAAGTCCAAACGAAGATGGGCCTTATTACGAGAAGTTTACATGCAAAGCCTCGTTGCTTTAACACAAAGGGTTTTTGAGTTATTAAATAAAAATCGAATTTTTAGAATCCCTTTTGAAGAGGAGTAGCTCCCTTAGGAGTCGTTTTAGGACATTTGTTTATGGAAAGTATTACTATTTTTCATAAACATATGTCCTAAAACGAATACCTGTGCCAAAAGTATAATACTTTTGGCACACATATCCATTAACACCCTGTATATGTACATAGTATGTACTTAAAGTTCATTTTAAAATAAGTTAAAATATGTAGTTGATTTAAAAAATGTATACTATGTTAATATTTATACAATGATAAATATTGATTTTGCCACAAATAAATTAAAAATCGAGTTATCGCTAAAAATATCACATAATTATATTTAATAGAACAAGAATTTGAATAAATTATTAAAAATATTACTTTTTCTGCGACTGCTTTAGAATGTAAGCAAATACACACACTTTTCAAACACAGAATGAATCCATTCTAGCTCTAGATACGGTAAGAATATTCCGTATCAAGTGTTAGAATGAGCACATGTAGTGCCATCTCTTGTTTATAAAAGTAAAGAAAACTGTAACAAAATTAGCAAAAATATATTTATTTTACCGTGAAATATTAAATAATTTAATGCAATTTAAAGTTTTGCGTTAAAATTACATAAAGTTTATTAGTTTTTCTTAATATTTGACCAGTTTTTTATGAATTTAGTTAAAAAAATTAAAACTGCTCCATCTACTGTTGAATATTTAAACCTGATATCTGTCACAACAATCTGACATAACCTTCAATTTTTGTATTATAATTTCTAAATATATGCTAAAATTAAATAATAATCTTTTTTAAGTACTGATTTAATAAAATTATTAAATAACATTAATTGCTTTATTTAAAAATATGTGTTTTGTTGCATTTGCAATGTCGAGTCACAAAAAAACATTATTTTTAACCTTGTCCGCAGTTTAAAAACATACAGTGTTTCATATTTGCAGTCGAAGAAAAAGTATAGTCTACAACACGTATGGAATAGTAATTCCGCGCTCGCGGGACCGTCATACTCGCCTGCCGGCTCGTATGACAAGCTTTCCGCTCGCGCGGAATATTGTCTATTCCATACTAGTTATAAAATATACTATTTTGCCTCCTTTGCCCCCCATAAACTACCCCAAAGTAAATCAGTAAGTAGGTCCTGATTTTTTTTAAATCATCAAAAGTTATAAAGTTTACATATCGACGGTTTCGTCTGCAAAGTGGCTGCTGATTCCAATTTTGCCACTTTGCATACAAAGCCGTCGATATAATATAAACAAACAGTCCATCTGACAGACAGACATTTTGTAACACTTTTAAATATTTTTTGGTCAAAAGAAAGAACTCAAACTCTATTTTCGTTAAAAGGGCAGCTTTTTTAAAGAAGAAAGGGGCTGTTAAGCGTGAAAAATTGTGATCAAAATAACCAAAATTAGCCCAAAAATATAATTTAATTTTGTTCAATTAAATTGAAATAAAAAGTAAACATTTTGATCAGGCTAAAACGCTTTCATAAAAAGCACTGAAGTGTGACTCAGCCACATCCTGAAACCCTTTTCAGTCTGTAAACATATCGATCTCGTCAAGGGAAGCCTTGAAAATCCGGATATTAGACAGTTTAAAAGGATGGCTCATTGTTTTACAAGTACATTAAGAATTGCCAGATCATATTTTTGTCTTAAATATCGATATCATTTTAAAGAGCTTAATATCTCTATTTACGTAAATATTTATTTATTTTTTTATTTTTAGGATTTATTTCTTCAAATTTGATGACATTTTTAAGGAAAAAATAATCTTAAAAAAAACTATAATTCATGTAAGTTAAACTTTCACCAGGAAAAAACACTTGCAACTGCCCCATAAACTTATTTCAAAATGTATAAAAAAATACACTGCACAGTAAAAAAAGCTTTCCCATTTTTCACCTCCGCGCGTGAAACTGATATTTTATCCAATACATACAGATAATAAGACAATTACCAGCTTTATTTTAAATAGATAAACTCAATAATAACCCCCGCGTGGCTTTTACTTAATTGAGTGGATAATTATTTATTTTACCCACTCAACTGTCACTTGTCAAATTATTTTCTTGTAAATGTCATTAAAATTTTTAATAAAAATATGAATTCCTAAGCTATTTATTGGATAAAACCTTGTATGGCACTCATGGGTAAACCGATATTGCCCTCTCAAAAATTAACCTGCTTGGCTGACGCCTAGCAGGTTAATTTTCTCATGGGCAATATGTTACTTTACCCACTAATACCATAAATAACTATTATTATCAGATTCATTTTCAGCAACCTTAAAAACACCAATATACAAATTTTCACGAAAACCACCCCCCGCCACTGAGGGGTGGATTTGGAAAAAAATATTTTAAGATTCAGTTCTAGCGACCTCAAAACCCCCAATATATCAATTTTCAAGAAAACTAGCCCCCACCCCTTAGGGGATGTAGTAAGATTTTATTGTTATTAGATTCACTTTCAGAAACGTTAAAAACCCCAATATATCAATTTTCACGAAAACTATCCCCCGCCCCTCAGGGGGTGATGCTAAATTTTTTTTATCATATTCACTTTCAGCAATCTAAAAACCCCAATATAGCAATTTTCACAAAAAGTACCCCCCACCCTTTAGGGGGTGAAATTAGAAAAAAAATATCAGATTCAGAGTTGTCGACCCCGAAAACCCCTATATACTATGATAATTTTGACTATAATATTGAAAACATTTAAAGATATTTACCCCCTCACCCCCTTTGGGGTGGTCAGAAAATTGTTATTATCAGATTCAATTTCAGCAACCTTAAAAACCCCTATATAGCAACTTTCAAATCCTTGTAAAAAAAATGTATTTTTCCACATTTGCCCCCCTTGCCCCACCCCAATGTTTACCAAAAACAATCCCGAGCGAGAACTTTGATAACATACCTGTATGCCAAATTTCACCTCTCTACCTTAAAGCGTTATTGAGCTTACAAAATTTCCCGGACAGGACGACCGACCGATCTATCGACCGAATTTTTTTTTTGCTTGAAATTGATTTATATCGACATAAAACGTCATATAACGCAAAAATACGCAAAACAATTGAAATTTTTTGCACGAATACAATGTTTTCCCAAAATTTCGAAAATTTTCAAAATGGGAAAGCAATGTGTAAACATCATAGACTTAATTTAATCTTATCAGTAAAATAGAGAACCCCTATGACCCCAATTTTACCACGTTCATGCAACTAATATTCCAATAGACTTGCATAACGTTACTTTTTGGTTAGATAATAAAGAACGCTGATATTATCCTATTCAAAACCCTATTAGCATAAATTAAAAACTCTTATTATACTATTCAGAGCGAGCAGGCGCTAGAAGAGTATAATCGTAGTTTCGAATTTTTTAAAATCGTTAAAAAACGTCCTGGACAAAATATTCTTGGATACAAATGTGTTTCATAAAAAAATAAGTAACTTTAAAAATGTCCGTCTGTTTTTTCGTCCGTCCGATGTCACGTTCTTTGTAATCATATTAAATTAACGAGCTTTTGTAAAAAATATGGATTCCTTGAGTAAAAATACATTAAAAATGTCATGTAACACTGAAGGAGCAACCGTTTAAAAAAAACGCAATTAAGAGGAAGTAACATTTTGTGCCACCAAAAACGTTACTTTTTAAAAGGATATTACTCCTTTAATGTTAAATTTAGGTGTTTTGGTGAAGAATACTTTTTTGCTCAGTTTTAAATGAAGAAGTACCCTGCAGCATTCAAATTGTGTTGAAGGAAATATTCTAACCAATTTTGGAAAAAAAATCATTCACAAACAAAAAACAAAAAAGTTAAGAGGAGCGCCACTTTTTATACAATATAGTGCACGAGATCAAAGCAATTATATTTTGAGAAGTATTTTGAGAGAAAACACAATATATTATCAACTGAAGAGTATACTATGGGATGCGAAGCATTGCATATTTTCACGGCTTGTTATACTTTCATGTTATGGGAAAAGTTCCCATTTTTAATTTGTTAATTTTTACGTGGAACAATTAAAAATTAAAAGGTAAATAAATTAATTTAACGTGTTTAAGGCAATTTAAAAAGACGTAATAAAACATTCTATAATAGTAATTGTTATTAAAAGAGTAATAATTATTATTATCAAGAATATTAATTAATTTTCTGAATAGCGGGTCAAAAGTCGTGAACTAGCCGCGAAGCTCGATCTTTGCACGGATACATTATTAGTGTTTTTCAATACGGTATAAATTAAATTAGACTAAAATTTTACCGAATTAAATGAGGTGAACCCAAGGGGTTAAATAATAATAATAATAATATTAATAGTTATTTATATACCAAAGTACTAAACGCTGTTTTAGTCACTCTCGTGCACTTAAAACTGGGTTCGAGACGCGAACTTCGCGTACCAACGAACTAATAACTCTTCTTTCTAGAATACGCATACCGTTAAAATAAAGTATCGCCAACATCTCGGTTTGTTTGTAAACAAATAGTAGGTATATTCAGGCCTGAACAATAACATTTACCAGTAACTGGTATTGTTGTCTCTGTTAGAACAAAGATGTGCGAGTAAGACAGACGAATGTTTATGTTGCCGATGTTTTTGTCAGTTTTAACGAGTGAAATGCCTATTCTAGAGAGAAGAGTTATTAGTTCGTTAGAATATACCTACTATTTGTTTGCAAAAAAACCGAGATGTTGGCGATACTTTATATTAACGGTATGCGTATTCTAGAGAGAAGAGTTGTTAGTTCGTTGTCGCGTACTCGGTGCGTAGTATACTATTTTCTATTTTGCGACTCTTATAAGCTGATAATCACACGCATTTTGCGTGTTCTTATAGGCCTATAAGAGGTTTGTACTTTTTTTTCCTTCGGCAATGCAGGACAAAAGACAATCGCTTGGCGTTTTTCGTGCAAATGTCAACACGGCTTTTAAGTTTAGTTTTCTACCAAATTGTGTTTTAAGTTAATTTTTACCGTGTTAAAATTGTGGATTGGTTACTTGCAGTGAAAAAGAGAAGAGCTAACTATAAAATATATCAAAATATCAATTGTTCTATGAATTTCAAACATAGCGAAAATTGTAATGCCAACCCAAAACAAAAATCCCTAAATCTGTCATCAATTTAAATGTAAGTTTTTTTAAATTTTAGAGCAAAATAGAAAAAAATAGTATAAAGCACTCGTTTCATAACACGTTTTTAGCGCACGAGTACAAGTTTAGGAAACGAGCCGCTTGCGAATATTCTAAAGTACTATGTTGGGTGTTATAAAATAATACTTTAATATACTATTTCTGACCTTGGCTAGAAAAAGGTAACGTTTTAAAAGTAAAAAAGTAAATAAGAATGATATACTTTTCAACTTTTTATAGTACACAAAAAAAGAATTTTTAGTATATAATTGTGAATAAGAGTTATTTACAATACAAGGGCGAAAAGTTAAATTTTTAGATTAAGGAGGTTTTTAGAAGCCGAGGGCCGGCCGATAGGACCGGCCCGAGGGTAATAAACCTACGAAATCGAAATTTAATTTTTTGCCCGTGTATTATAATATATTTTATTCGATTGTTACTAATTATAATAAATTATTAAAATATACTTCATTTTAAAGTGCAAAAAATATTTCTTTTTACTGTCTTATTACTTATCTAGTTATCCATAACAAATTTCTGTCCAATCAAATCGCTACAAAAACAATTGAATCGTTTTTTTTTGCGTGCGGTTTCATTTTCAAATTAAAAAAGAGATTAATTTCTATTAAAATGTGTCTGTTGTGAAAATAATACTTGTGAAACCGTTCTAGGAATATTATATATATATTGATGAAAGTGATTTTACAATTGAAATTTTGTGTTTTTAATTTATTTTAGTGGGTGAATACAGATTAATCAGTTGACATATATTTTAAGGTTATTTTATGGAAAAAAATTTATTTTGTATGAAATGATTGTATCTGGTCAAAAAGTGACCAAAAGGTCATATTTCTTTATATATATTACAGTAAAGGTAAAGCATCTTCTGTCAAAAAGCTTAAAAATAACAAGTTTTAGTTAGCGGCGAAAAAAACTTTTTGGCTCTAGGACCACAAAGTTCAACTTTTCGCCCGTAAAACATGAACAAAAAGTGTCGCTCTTAGCATCAATCGAATAATAGTTATTTATGGTACTAGTGGGTAAAGTAAGATATTGCCCATGAGAAAATTAACCTGCAAGGCGTCAACCAAGCAGGTTAATTTTCGAGAGGGCAATATCGGTTTACCCATGAGTGCCATGCAAGGTTTTATCCAATAAATAGCTTGGGAATTCATATTTTTATTAAAAATTTTAATGACATTTACAGGAAAATAATTTGACAAGTGACAGTTGAGTGGGTAAAACAAATAATTATCCACTCAATAAAGTAAAAGCCACGCGGGGGTTATTATTGAGTTTATCTATTTAAAATAAAGCTGGTAATTGTCTTATTATCTGTATGTATTGGATAAAAAATATTTATTTGTACCCATTGAGGTGCAATGTCCCATATGACAATTTACACGCATGCACGATAATTGATTTGTGTGAAAGCAATTTTATTATTCAAATGTTTCATTACCATTCAGTGCCTACTTTCGGAATTTTCACAATAATAATAATAATTATGGTTTGTAATAAAATACGGGGAAAGCAATAATACCAGCGGTTTACAGAATATCGCAAAAACTTTAATGCTAGGCCTCGAAAGAAAATTAATTAACTTTTATTATAATAATAATAATTTGAATAGTATTAGTTTTATGACCTATGAAAAAAAATACATATTTTTTTATTTTGCGACTCTTATAAGCTCATAATCACATGCATTTTACGTGTTCTTATAGGCCCATAAGAGGTCTGTATTTTTTGTTCTTTCGGGTTGGCAACAGACCTGGCCTATCGCTTGACGTTTTCCGTGCAAATGTCAATGTCGGTTTAAAGTTGAATTTTCTACAAAATTTTGTGTTTAGGTTATTTTTACCATGTAAAAATTGTGGCTTGGTTAATTGCAGTAAAAAAGAGAAGAGATGACTATAAAATATATCAAAATATCATTTGTTCTTAGAATTTTAAACATGGTGTAAACTGTAATGCCAATCCGAAACAAAAATCCCTAAATCAATCATCAATCTAAATGTAAGTTTTTTTAAATTTTAGAGCAAAATAGAAAAAATTGTATAAAGCACTCGTTTCATAACACAGTTTTAGCGCACTAGTACTTTAATATACTATAATAATTCGATGTTAATTTATTTTGACACAATAAATTAATGTTATACAAATATCAACTAAATTGCAAAATTAAGATAATTATCATGTCTTATTAGCTTATTTTATTCGATTTAAGAGTGCGAGGCTATAATAGTCTTCTCTACCGTGATTTATATATTACTTTTTTCACTACTAGCAATATTTAACTATATTTATTCAAATAATAAAATAAATTATTAACAGAAATAATATTTCTTGAAATTTTCATAAAAATCAAGTAGCATTGATCAATGACATTTGCTCAAATAAATACTTTGAACTGACTTTTAAATATTTAGTTTTTTCTTATTTTTTTTTTAATATTTAACTAATTATTGATTGTATTAATTGGTAATAGTTATAATTAATTATATTTAATAAATAGAAAGTTATTTAAAGCTTTTTTCTTAGGTTTAATTAAAAATTGCACAAAGAACTAAAACATCTAAAGTGACAGAAATCAATTGTTTATAAAATTTACTCCTATTGGGAGAAAAAAAATTATTATTGCTCTAGGTAAAGAAAATTGATTTCACAGTATGTTCTACTACTAGTAGTAAAAAAAAATATACTTCAAAATTCAAACGCCATACGAAATATATTAATAAAAAACAGCAAATCGGGTACTAATGGCTTTATTACTATATAAAAATTTAAACTATTGCCAACGGTTTCGTAACTGGTTAGTTACTTTCTCAAGGCTAAAAAAACGAATTACAAAAAAGGCTGAAGTTATATAACCAACACAATACTTTTTTGTAATTCGTTTTTTTCGTTCTTGTTTAGCCTTGAGAAAGTAACTAACCAGTTACGAAATACATATAGATAATGAGACAATTACCAGCTTTATTTTAAATAGATAAACTCAATATTAACCCCCGCGTGGCTTTTACTTTATGGAGTGGATAATTATTTATTTATACACTCAACTGTCACTTGTCAAATTATTTTCTTGTAAATGTCATTAAAATTTTTAATAAAAATATGAATTTCTAAGCTATTGGATAAAACCTTGTATGGCACTCATGGGTAAACCGATATTGCCCATGAGAAAATTAACCTGCAAGGCGTCAGCCAAGCAGGTTAATTTTCGTTTGGACTTTTACTTTACCCACTAGTACCATAAATAACTATTTAACCACTTCATTTTCAAAAGCGAGACTGAAACTGTAATAAAACTCCGAAACCAGTCTGATTTGTGACGAATTTTTATTCAGAGGTTTTAATTAAATTAATGTTGAATTAGACATGCAAATTACGACTACAAATTTCCTTATTAAAATTATTCACGAGATAATTAATTTAATTAATGTATGAAACCTCTTGATGCAAGCACTGAATAAAGAACAACAAATTTAATAATTAAAACCATTCATGAATCCAATTATAAATTGTAGGAGAAACCGGGGGAATACTGAACAGTGGGTAATACTGCGTATACAAATATCATTATTCAGTGAGTGAGTCGTAGATAACTTTAAAAACTCATAGATCATAAGTTCGTAAATTATTTTTTTGTGGTTATGAAACGGAATACGACTTTTAAAAATTTAAAATTTTAAATGCCGTATCCAATATGGCGTCAAATTTTTTAAAAATTTCAATATTCTTTGCGGAAAATTAGTGATTAGGTATTTTTGAGGTCTCTGAAACCATTTAGGAAATGCCATATTGCCTTGTCTCTTTCGACTCCATATTGGATCAGTCATTTTGAGTTTGATTTTTTAACGTCGGATTAAGTTCCAGCTACCTCAAAAATATTTAATTACTAATTTTCGGCAAAAAATATTGAATTCTTTTAAATTTTGACGCCATGTTGAGTTTTAAACTTTTAACATTGGATTCGGTTTCAGCGACCTTAAAACCTCTAGGATACCCATTTTCATATTGTGTAATCTGTCAAAATTCTAATTAATTTGTCAATTATCTCGAAAACGGTGTATAGTAGAAAACTTTTAATTATTAGGCTAGTAAACAAAGAACTTTTACCCCAAGAAGGAACATGATGAAATCTACCGTATGCTTTGTTTGAAGCGTGAACCAACTACGTGAGGGGCTGGTGAGGAGTGACTATTGTTTACACTTAGTACGCGTAAAGAGAGAGAAATAATGTGTAAACTCACAGTCTAATGTCGTAAAATGACTGACAGGGGTACAGTGTTGCCGATTTGAAACATATACTTTGGATATTTTATTGTAAATTTTAAGAAACATTAGTTCTGTATGAGTTTTATATGAACTAGTAGTTTAATTTTAATAGATTTAAATATACTATATTATTAAACATAACTATAGTATACACAATAAAGTTTTTTACGTTTTTAATTTAAGTATAATGATTTGAATTCATGATAAGATGGAAAATACGCAACATCGCTACTAGGTAGCCTGAAAGTCGACTAGCGACATCTACATTTTACACCACAAAGCTGTATCGCGTTTCTGTTAGTAAATAAACAAACAAAAAGATGACACCTTCATAAACATTGGTCTGAAATTACTTCTTGAGGTAAAAGTTCTTTGCTAGTAAATAAACATTGGTTAGATTCAAAATTCATTGACACAGCCCATGTACCTTGAAATGTGGTTTATTTTGTAGAGCTGTTTTATTAAAGTTCAATATGAGATTGCACTGAGGTTTACTTTCGGGTTTAGACCGTGTCAATTGATTTTTACTTTCCGACGTTTTGAGACATCTTTAGGGATTACTACTAGCAGTAAGGCTGGGTTTGTCAAAGTGCAGCTAAATTTAACTGACACATAATAACCATATCAACTCCAACCAAAATCCAGAATTTGCTCTTAACTGAGACTTTATCTGTTAGATAAATTATAACTGTACATTGATAAACCGGGCCTAAGAGAAGAAAAGTCGGAAAGTGAAAATCCATTAACACGGTCTAAACCCGAAAGTGAAAGTTCTTTTTATCTTAGTGGCCGTGAAAGCTTAAAATTGCACTGAGGTGTTGAGAAACCTTATTAAAAAAATTTAACACTCTATTTTTTATTAAATTTCTCCATTAGATCGGCAAGATTGCCCCACTATGCCCTACCTAGTTTATAGTCAGAAACACCTGTATCTCAAAAGAATTTCCGGTTAGGGAATTTCATAGATATGAAGCTAAGATGTAGGTCCTACATGCATTAATATAACAAGGTTTGTTTAAGTTAACCTCTTTGAAACCTACGCAATGTTGTATGATCTGTTACACACAGGGGCGTACCAAAGGAACATGGTTGGGGGTGGAGATTACCAAAATTTCCCAAGTAATAAAACAAAAAAAATTAATTACTAAAAAATTAATAAGGAAAGAAATTTTTAATTTTAAACAAAATTATAAAAATATTAATATTCCATCAATCTATTTTCTAATCATCGTACAGAGATATATTGGTAGACTGACAGTTTCGGGCTGCTGGCCCTCTTCAGTACCAAGAGTCAACTCTGCACGCTGATTAAGAAAACGTTTTTAGACTTTACTCGCAAAAGGAATATAGCCATTATATTGATGTAGACTTGTGCGCTATCTATTTCTAGATGTAGGCAACTACTCATACCTCTCCTATTCTGGAGACTTTGAATGGTAGCAAGTTGAAGACTTGTGTGTCTCAAGCACATAGTACCACTAACGGGTGGTTAGACGTAGAATTAGTAAGGACAGAAATTTTTAATTTTAAACAAAATTATAAAAATATTAATTTATTATTCCATCAATCTATTTTCTTATCATCGTACAGAGTGATATTGGTAGTCTGACAGTTTCGGGCTGCTGGCCCTCTTCAGTACCAAGAGTCTACATCTAGAAATAGATGGCGCACAAGTCTACATCAATCTAATGGCTATATTCCTTTTGCGAGTAAAGTCTAAAACCGTTTTCTTAATCAGCGTGCAGAGTTGACTCTTGGTACTGAAGAGGGCCAGCAGCCCGAAACTGTCAGTCCACCAATATCACTCTGTACGATGATTAGAAAATAGATTGATGGAATAATAAAAAATTTATGACACATAAAAGATCATCAACTCTAAAGATTTGGAAAAAACTTAGGAGACCTGTCATTTATTATTATATTGTTGGTATCTCGAACTAGGAAATTCTAGCCTAGATTTGCCAACAGTTGGTAATCTACCTGAATTACCAACATAGTTAAAAATTCTAACTTGTAATCTTCAACTCAAAAATACCGACTACAACAATATTGTAGTTGATATTTCCAACTTTGAAGTTCTAACTTAGACTTCCCAACTTAGCTGGAGATCTAACTGTAGAATAACAACATAGTTTATGTCAACGAACTAATAACTCTTCTCTCTAGAGTAGGCATTTCATTTATACAAACTGACAAAAACGTAGCCAACATATACATTCGTATTTCTTACTCGCATAGCTTTGTTCTAACAGGGACAACAATAACAGTTACTGGTTATTGTTATTGTTCAGGCCTGAATATACCTACTATTTGTTTACAAACAAACCGAGATGTTGGCGATACTTTATTTTAACGGTATGCGTATTCTAGAGAGAAGAGTTATTAGTTCGTTGGTTTATGTAGAACATTTTATCTGCAACGACATAAAAAATGAACAACAACTTCCCGAATTTCAAAATATAACCAAAATTTCAAATATAACCCAGATTTTCCAACTTTTTATTTAAAAAAAATTGAAAATCGAAAACCTGCTAATTTAATTTAAATCAATGTGTGACTTCACTGAAAAATTCATTAAAATCAGTAAACAGAATTTATTAGATATAAATAAATTTACATTTATTTAACGCACTATTAGTTTACTTTAAAGAAGCAAATTAAATTTACATACTAAAAATTTGTTGGATTAATAAAATAATTTACAGTTTAAATTATTGACAACATAGGATAAATTTTCTTTAAAACGGTGTATCGCGCTTTTAATTTGATGAACTGTGGCCTACATTCAAAACTTCGGCTAAGTACAGTTTCGACGTCTTCTGATCACAGAAAAAAGGATTCCTTGAACCAAGGACAAGTGTCTTTCGATATTTCCAAAGCCATGTTCTCTTGTTTCAAGGCTAGCATGTCTTTGAACCAAAGTCAATGTCCTTGAATGAGAAGCGCGGATCTTGATTCAGAAACCCGTGCTCTTCATTCAAGGACATTGACTTTGGTTCAAATAAATGCTAGCCGTCAAACAAGAGAATATAGCTTTGAACATATCGAAATTTCGACAAGTGTCGTCTCAAGGTATCCTTTTTTTCTGTGATGACGAAGATGACAGAATGACAATATGTTAAAGACTTACACACTATTTGTTCTAAGACACTAAATATTTTCCAAAAAGCCATGTTCTCTTGTTTCAAGGCTAGCATTTCTTTGAACCAAAGTCAATGTCCTTGAATGAAAAGCGCGGATCTGCATTCAGAAACCCGTGCTCTTCATTCAAGGACATTGACATTAGTTCAAAGAAATGCCAGCAGTCAAACAAGAGAATATGGCTTTGAACATATCGAAATTTTGACACGTATCGTCTCAAGGTATCCTTTTTTTCTGTGATGGCGAAGATGAAAGAATGACAATGTGTTAGAGACTTACACACTATTTGTTCTACAACACTAAATATTTTCCAAAAAGCCATGTTCTCTTGTTTCAAGGCTAGCATTTCTTTGAACCAAAGTCAATGTCCTTGAATGAAAAGCGCGGATCTTCATTCAGAAACCCGTGCTCTTCATTCAAGGACATTGACATTGGTTCAAAGAAATGCCAGCAGTCAAACAAGAGAATATGGCTTTGAACATATCGAAATATTGACACGTATCGTCTCAAGGTATCCTTTTTTTCTGTGATGGCGAAGATGAAAGAATGACAATGTGTTAGAGACTTACACACTATTTGTTCTACGACACTAAATATTTTCCAAAAAGCCATGTTCTCTTGTTTCAAGGCTAGCATTTCTTTGAACCAAAGTCAATGTCCTTGAATGAAAAGCGCGGATCTTCATTCATAAACCCGTGCTCTTCATTCAAGGACATTTACTTTGGTTCAAAGAAATGCTAGCCGTCAAATAAGAAAATATGGCTTTGAACATATCGAAATTTCGACACGTGTCGTCTCAAGGTATCCTTTTTTTCTGTGATGGCGAAGATGAAAGAATGACAATGTGTTAGAGACTTACACACTATTTGTTCTACGACACTAAATATTTTCCAAAAAGCCATGTTCTCTTGTTTCAAGGCTAGCATTTCTTTGAACCAAAGTCAATGCCCTTGAATGAAAATCGCGGATCTTCATTCAGAAACCCGTGCTCTTCATTCAAGAACATTGACATTGGTTCAAAAAAATGCCAGCAGTCAAACAAGAGAATATGGCTTTGAAAATATTGAAATTGCGACAGGTGTCTCAAGGTATCCTTTTTTTCTGTGATGGCGCAGATGCCAGAATGACAATGTGTTAGAGACTTACACACTATTTGTTCTACGACACTCAACATTTTCCAAAAAGCCATATTCTCTTGTTTCAAGGCTAGAATTTCTTTGAACCAAAGTCAATGTCCTTGAATTAAAAGTGCAGATCTTCATTCAGTCATATATTAGATTTTTTAGTATATATTCAAGTATATTCTGCTTTTGTGAAAATTTTTATTTATTACATCGGCACTTAGTGCTACTAAGAGTGCCGATGTATTGAAATCTTCGCCGAAAAGTCAAAATCTTTTATCACGTTTTTTTCACATTTCTCGACGTTTTAGACCATTCTGAGTCGAAATCAGTAAAAAAAATTTTTGCGTCCGTCTGTCTGTCTGTCTGTCTTGGTGTAAACTCTCTAACTCCATTTCTACATGAGATATCGACTTGCGGTTTTTTGCATATTGTTTCTTATCGTATTCCGAAGAGCTGATTAGATTTTGGGGGTAAACGATTAGGGGTAAGGGGGTAAAAATAGGGTAAAACTCCTATTTTTAGCGTTTCTTTTTATAATTAAGGCAAGTATTATTGTATTTGGTTAATTTAGCACTTATATAAAAGATAATTTTAAATTGGACAAAAAATATTAGATACAACGTTTTCCTAAAACGCATTTTTTTCGAGATATTGGCGTTTAAAGCAGTAAAAGGTTTTTTTAGCATGTCTCACATATTTATAACCCGATTTCAAAAAATTATATTTTAAATAAAAGCTCTTTTTAAGCCCTATAAAAAATGTTGTATACAGTTTTTTGCTAGAATATAATGTTTTAAAGATACAGAATTTAAAATCAAACAAAACACCTAGTTTGAAATTTGCAAACTAGATGGCTCTAGTGTACAATAGTGCCGATGTTTTGACAGGGTGCTTGCAACGTTTCATCTAGTTCTTAACTGTATTCTTTATTTCTTAACAGTGTAGAGAATGTACTGTTGTGAAATCGAAAACTAAAAATACTGCAAATTTAATTTAATTCATGTGCCAAACTTTCATTAAAATCAATAAACAAGTTTACTATGTTCTTGTAAATTTACTCAGTCTAATAAAATTATATAATGAACACCGGGTAAAGGGTTCTACGTAAATCTAAAAATCGAGGATTCTTGTCTTCCCTATAAGAAGTCATGAAAGCTCATGAATTATTATATGGAATTTCCAAAAATCTTATGAAATCCCATGTAACTTCATCAGGAATTTAAAAAATCAAAAAACAATGTATTCTTATGATTATTTTTTAACGATTTTATCAACCAATCATTTAACAATATAAAAAGGTGTTTGGACTTCTGGATTTCTGTCCAATCATATTATAGCTATATTGGGAATTTTCTACTGTAGAAAATTCTAGTGAGAATCGCTGTAGTATTTTGTTTTTCAGTATTTCTCTTTTACAACAAGATTTCATACCTAAAACTAATTAATAATTAAATATGAATATATTACTATTTATAATTATTGTTATTATTTTATTATTTAACAAAAAATACCTCAAAATATTCTTTTTATAAAATGTAATGACAGTTTTTATAGGTTGACTTTTATGAACAACAAAAGCCTAGCGCAGTACCGCGCTAGTCAGTACTGCAGTAAGTGACTAAACTATTGACAGAACTACAATTTGCAATTTAATAATAGACAAAAACGTTTTAGTTTAGCAGTTGAGAATGTAATTAAATTAACCAAATCAAAGAATATGCCTGTAAAAATATTAAGAAGTAATAAAACAATGGGAGATTTAGCTCAGTGGTCAATGGCATCGATATAGCTTGACACTGATCTAATGATCGTGAGTTCAAACCTCACTGGCGCCGATTGCCTTTTTCAGTTAATTAATAATTGAAATTTGGCGAAGGCGTACTCCCTAGATATATTGGTTCGAAAGTCAATTAAAGCCGGTGGTTCCCTCTACTACTAGCCCACACAAGTCCTGGACTTAGGGGATGCTTAATTAAGTAGAATAGTACGAGGTTAAAAACAAACATAATTTATATCAATTTGCGATGAAAAAAAATTTAAAAGTTGGTTTGACATATTATAAATCGTTAAAAAATAATCTTCCGAATTACACATGATTCTTTGAATTATCGGGAAAAGATCAGTTTTAATTCAAATTTGCTGTCAAAGGAAATAATTACTCCAGGGGCATCGCCCGGTCGTACTTATTTCCAGACAGCAAATTTTGATTAAAACAGCGAATTTTTCCCGCATAATTCATATGTTTCTCGTGAAAAAAACATTTCTTTTTGTATTCTTAACGTATTCTCATGAAAACCATATGTTTTTTGATGAGAAATGCATTGTTTTTTGAATTTGTAAACTGATGAAGTATTATATGGATTTACTTATCAAGTTAAATGGGAGACTTCCTAAAATTACATGAGATTTCATGCGGTTCTTGGAAATTCAAGAGATTTCGTGAATTTTGGTTTATGTAATGGAAACAGTTTTCACCGTATTTTTTTAATAGGGTTGTCTTGTCTTATATCGATTTCGAAAAAAAAAGAGTGCAATTTAAAAAGTCATGACAAAACGAGAGTCACGTCCTCAAGAAGATTCAAGACTCTTGATCAAGAATCGGGACTTCTTGAGTCAAGAAATCAAGAATCTTGACTCTTGATTAAATTTTTTAACTTGTCATACATCAGCACTTAAAATTGTTAAGTAACTTATCTTATAGAAATAAAGATTTATTGTCAATAATCATCTGGCCTACTTCGGGGATGTTTCGAAGCGTGATACCAAGATCAATCAACCCTGTAGAATTTCGAGAGTCTTGAAAATAAGATTCTGGCGAAAGAAACAAGAAGGTAATGGAAAATTTTGATGAGTAAAAAAAAGAAAAAAACGGTCTTCGCCCTGAAAAAAGGCTTTTCTCCTGACGAAAAATTTTAATGACTGAAAAAATAGGCCCTTCTTTCTGAAAAAACGCTTTACCCCGAAAACGAAAATTTTAACAACTAAAATAGGGTCTTCCTCCAACTCTACGGCTCCGGTGGTTTTTGAAACTTTTACTACCAATTTCCCAACTGTAAATTTGATGCCTAAAAAAAAGCTCATTGTCGCTACAATTTTCCGAACTACCCAACTTTCTAGGGTATCCCAGTCCCCCTGGGGATGTCCCTTAAATCATCAACAACATAATTTTCCTATCTGGACAGTAGATTTTACCAACTTAAGCGTGGCTGTGGGAGGGGTTCAAAAATAATAAGCAAAAAAAAAATATTTTTCTACGACTGCTTTAGAATGTAAGCAAATACACACACTTTTCAAATACAGTATGAATCCATTCTAGCTCTAGATACGGTATAAATATTCCGTATCAAGTGTCAGAATGAGCACATGTAGTGCCATCTCTTGAAAACTGTAGCAAAATTAGCAAAAAAATATATATTTTACCATGAAATATTGAATAAGTTAATGTAATTTAAAGTTTTGCGTTAAAATTACATAAAGTTTATTAGTTTTTCTTAATATTTGACCAGTTTTTTATCAAAAAATTAAAACTTCTCCATCTATTGTTAAATATTTAAACCTGATATCTGTCATAACAATCTGACATAAATTCAATTTTTGCATTATAATTTGTAAATATGTGCCAAAATTAAATAAAAATCTTTTTTAAGTAATGATTTGATAAAATTATTAAATAACATTAATTGCCTTATTTTAAAATATGTGTTTTGTTGCATTTACAATGTCGAGTCACAAAAAAACATTGTTTTTAACCTTGTCCGCAGTTTAAAGCCATACAGTGTTTCATATTTGCAGTCGAAGAAAAAGTATAGTCTACAACACGTATGGAATAGTCATTCCGCGCTCGCGGGACCGTCATTCTCGCCTACCGGCTAGTAAGACAAACTTTCCGCTCGCGCGGAATATAGTCTATTCCATACTAGTTATAGAATATACTATTCTAGCATTTTAAAATATTTTAATAGAAACGTAATATTTAACCGTTAAATTTTGTATTAAATTTTAACGCTCTTTGACTTAATAAATATAATAAAATTAACCTTAATAATGCAAATTACAGTACTTACATATTAAGATTAATTTATTCAGTCTGTACACCTTCGTTCATTAAAACAAGTGAATATCGCACAAAATAACAAATTAAACAATTGAATATTGCGGTCAGCGCGCTCGCGATTTTGAAATGTCGAAGCGACGTCTTTCATACACGATAGAGCGGTTACTACATCGAGCAAGCTCTGGAACGAACATATTCGATGAACAAGTTTACGTTATCGGAGTCATTCCACGTCAAGATGAACATCAACTTCATTTAACATTGCAGCAACCTTGCAGAAACATTGCAATAACTTTGCCAAAACATTGCAGAATCTTTGTAGCAATAGCTTAGAAACTTTACAGAACCATTGCAGCAACATTACAGACATATTGTTGCAAAGTTGTAGAAACATTGCTGCAAAGTTGTAGAAACATTGTAGCAACGTAACCGAAACATTGCATCAACCGAGGCAACATGTTTTGAAAATATAACTTTACCAAAACATTGCAGAATTTTTGTAGCAATAGCTTAAAAACTTTACAGGACCATTGCAGTAACATTACAGAAATATTCTTGCAAAGTTGTAGAAACATTGATGCAAAGTTGTAGAAACATTGTAGCAACGTAACCGAAACATTGCAACAACCGGGGCAACATGTTTTATAAATATAACTTTACCAAAACTTTGCAGAATTTTTGTAGCAATAGCTTAGAAACTTTACAGAACTATTGCAGCAATATTACAGAAATATTATTGCAAAGTTGTAGAAACATTGCTGCAAAGTTGTAGAAACATTGTAGCAACGTAACCGAAACATTGCAACAACCGAGGCAACATGTTTTGAAAATATAACTTTACCAAAACATTGCAGAATTTTTGTAGCAATAGCTTAGAAACTTTACAGGACCATTGCAGTAACATTACAGAAATATTGTTGCAAAGTTGTAGAAACATTGCTGCAAAGTTGTAGAAACATTGTAGCAACGTAACCGAAACATTGCAACAACCGAGGCAACATGTTTTATAAGTATAACTTTACCAACTTGCAGAATTTTTGTAGCAATAGCTTAGAAACTTTACAGGACTATTGCAGTAACATTACAGAAATATTGTTGCAAAGTTGTAGAAACATTGCTGCAAAGTTGTAGAAACATTGCTGCAAAGTTGTAGAAACATTGTAGCAACGTAACCGAAACATTGCAACAACCGAGGCAACATGTTTTATATAACTTTACCAAAACATTGCAGAATTTTTGTAGCAATAGCTTAGAAACTTTACAGGAGCATTACAGTAACATTACAGAAATATTATGGCAAAGTTGTAAAAATATTGCTGCAAAGTTGTAGAAACATTATGTTTTATAAATATAGCTTTACCAAAACATTGCAGAATTTTTGTAGCAATAGCTTTGAAACTTTACAGAACCATTGCAGCAACATTACAGAAATATTGTTGCGAAGTTGTAGAAACATTGCTGCAAAGTTGTAGAAACATTGTAGCAACGTAACCGAAACATTGCAACAACCGAGGCAACATGTTTCAGAACTATTTCAGCAACGTTGCCGAAACATTTTAGCAACGTTGTTAAAATATTGCAGGCAGAGCTTAAAAACTTAAAGATATATTACAGCAACATTACAGAAAGATTGTTGCAATGTTGTAGAAACATTGCTGCAAAGTTGTAGAAACATTGCTGCAAAGTTGTAGAAACATTGCAGCAACGTAACCGAAACATTGCAACAACCGAGGCAACATGTTTCATAAATATTTCAGCAACGTTGCCGAAACATTTTAGCAACGTTGTTAAAATATTGCAGACATAGGTTAGAAACTTTACAGAAATATTGCAGCAACATTACAGAAATATTGTTGCAATGTTGTAGAAACATTGCTGCAAAGTTGTAGAAACATTGCAGAAATATTTCACCAGCTTTGCCGAAACATTTCAGCAACGTTGTTAAAATATTGCAGCCACGTTGCAAAAATATTGCAGCAACAGAAACTTTGCAGAAACAATGCAGCATCTTTGCAAAAGCACTGCAGGAACGATGCACCTGCAGCAAGGTTTCTGAAATATTGCAGCAACATTAGAAAAATATTGCACAGACGTTTCAGAAAAATCGCAGTAACGTTCAGGAAACATTGCAGAAACGTTGCCAAAACATTGCAGCAACGTTGCCAAAACATTGTAGCAATGTTACAGAAATATTGCAGAAACATTGCAAAAATATTAGAGCATCGCCAAAATATTTCAGAAGCATTGCAGACACGATGCAGCATCTTTGCATAAACACTTCAGTTTTGTCAAAACATTGCAGCAATGTTGCTAAAACATGGCAGCAATTTTGGAAAAATATTGCAACATTTTAGAAACATTACAGACTCTATTACACATTTTTCATAATTTTATATCATCTATTGCATCAACATTGCAGAAACATTGCAGAAATTATGCAGAAACATTGCAAATTAATCCTTCTAATAATTTTACTGAAAAAAAAATCACAAATCGGACTTCTTCAGCTTTTTATGAAAATATTGAAGTTACATTGAAAAAAACATTACAGAAACGTAGCAGCTGTCATAAACTCTCTAAAAACGGTCTAACAATGTAGCAGAAACAAAGCGAAAGTTGGCTGCACTTTATGGGAGTCATTTCACATCAAAATGCCCACTACGTGCGAGAAAAAAAATTTAAACCCTTTATAAATTTTTTAAATTTACATTGCTGAAAGTAAAGTTGCAGTTTATTAAAGGGTAAAATAACCAGTGACGTTTTTGTCCGAGTAATTGAGGTAAAGACAATGAGTTTTGGGGTGTGATAGGGGGTCAAATTAAATTATTACTTTTTCTAATATGTCGCGTAATATACGCATGTTAAAAAATATATATTTATTTCATTACTTTTAATTTTAGAATGCTAAACTATAAAAGTAATAGTTATTTATGGTACTAGTGGGTAAAGTAAGATATTACCCATGAGAAAATTAACCTGGCGAGGCGTCGGGTTAATTTTCGAGAGGGCAATATCGGTTTATCCATGAGTGCCATACAAGGTTTTATCCAATAAATAGCTTAGAAATTCATATTTTTATTAAAAATTTTAATGACATTTACAAGAAAATAATTTGACAAGTGACAGTTGAGTGGGTAAAATAAATAATTATCCACTCAATAAAGTAACAGCCACGCGGGGGTTATTATTAAGTTTATCTAGTTAAAATAAAGCTGGTAATTGTCTCATTATCTGTATGTATTGGATAAAACTATTTGTTTTAATTCAGGACATTAATCAAGTGTTTTCAAGTTAAAATTTTTATCGATGATCCGTTTGCTATGGAATTGCTCATATTTTTTACACGTATTCGACGCGCATCTAAATTGCATGGGTGGGACTAGCGCAGCACGATTCAGCTATTCTTTAATTGCACGGTTCGATGGTAGAAAGGTAGAGGTATACTTATCAACCATTGCCCATTACCTTCCGATGGCAGCTTAGATATGACCATGGGCGGCGAGAGAAAGGGCCTGTAGCCAGGGAGGCTAAAGGGGGCTAGTAGTAGTAAGGGTGGGGAGGCTACAAGCCAGGCAACTAGGCCATTATGGCCCTTTTTGCCAAAGGGGGCTAAGCCTCTTGGAAAAATTTGAGACCGCCCCACACAGGCGGAATTTTCTAAATTCATGGCCAAAACCCTTAATAAGCTCCAATTTTCACCAAAATTTGTATTTAGGTGTATTGGGGCTGCTAAATAAAAATTTAACATTCAAATTAATTTTTACAAAATGGCGGATACAATATGGCTGCCGCCTATATCAAAATTTGCAGATTTTTTACTTAAATCATTGTACAGGGAGTTTTGAGGTCGCTGATTACGAATGTAATACTTTTTTTAATTTTTACAAAATGTCGGATCCAATATGGCTGCCGCCTGTATCAAAATTTGCAGATGGTGGATATCGAGGTGGGGTAAGGGGTTAAAATGTGATAAAAATATTTGTTTAATATTTTTTTTTTATTTTTTTCTTTTCGTTTTTCAATTTTTTTTATTAGTTTATTAATAAACCTAGACCTACATGGGGAAAGCATTATTTTGTTGGCAGTAGTATTTTTTACCCAATTGCGAAAATCAAAAATATTGAGATCCATAATTTAACGTACGTATACTTATAGTGAAGAGATATTATTGTAAAAAATCAAACTTTTAGTCATCATTCACTTTATTAATAATTTAGATTAGTTACCGGTTTCGATTATCATCGTCAGACTACAAGAAATTACACAAGTTAGACAGACTTATCCGATAATGAATCTTTTAAAGCTTTAATCAAGCATTGTGCCGAACAGAATTTCTTCACTTTTAATGGTAAGTACTATAGAAGTAAAGACGGTTTAGCTATGGGTGAACCAATGAGTCCAATACTGGCAGAAATATTTATGAATTTTTTTGAATCTTTAGTTTTTGGTTCTGGTCATTCATGTATGCTTTTCATAAAATACTGGCTTCGATATGTTGAAGATATTTTACTATACTGGAGAGGTACTTAAATGCAATTTTTTGTCTTTTTTGATTTTCTAAATAGTTTGAATGATAGTATAAATTCTTTCAGCATTTTTAGAAAACCGACACAGACTGATCATGTTATTCCTTTCACTTCCAATGGCCCTTTTAACCACAAGATGGCTGCACTTCATAGTATGATACATCGTTTACTATCGTTACCTCTTTCCTCTATAGATTTTAAAACAGAGCTAAATACAATAAAATACATTGCTTACATGAATGGCTACAACCCAGAACTGATAAACAAACTATTAAGAAGAAAACAAATTAAATTGGCTAACAACAACCTCACTTCTTTGTTAAATATCACAAATGAAATTAAATATATATATATATATCAATTCCTTACATAGGTCCAATTAGTCAAAGTATTGCAAATTTATTTAGGGGTTCATTTAAAAAGTCTCATTTAAACCACTTTCAAATATTAAAACCCACTTGATTAAAAACAAAGACCCTATTGAAAAGTTGTCAAAATCGGGAGTTTATAAGATCAACTGTAACTCTTGTGGGTGTTTTTATATTGGACAAACGGGAAGATCTTTTGGTGTTAGATTGCGCGAACATTTAGAAGGAAAGAAGTTCTCACATTTTTTAAATCACCTAAGAGACGAAACACATACATTCGAGCGGAATTCTAATTTTGAAATTCTACATATACAAGATGGTGGAGTTAAATTGGATCTTTATGAAGAATTAGAGATTAGTAGTTTTGCTCATAAGTATCCTGAAAATATTTTAAATAAACAGCTTACGTTCCCCCGTTCTAACACTACACTTTTTAGCTTATTTTTGTAATACTTGCGGTTGTTTTATGTATGTGCATACATTTATGTATCTATTTGTGTATAATTATTGCAATAAGTAGATTGGAATTTTAAGAAATAACATTTCTTAATATTTTAATTTCAATTTTTCAGGATTGTGTTGAATACTGTTTAAAAATATTTTACCCATCCCTTAAAATGCTTATACCTATTCTTCTTCCTTTTCTTTTTCTTTCCTTCTTCTGCTTTTCTTTTCCTTTTTCTTCTACTTCTTTTTCTCACACACCTTAGCTTAGAACATCCATAATATTGATTATAGATTTTCAAAAAAACTCTTGTGGACGTTACGTTACTGTGGTTTACATTTATAAATGTTTTCTTATGGTTAATTTTGACCTTTTATGGATATAGTATTTTTATACATTTTTGGCTAGGTAAGATAAACTTTGTTTTTCTTAAAATAATCTCTAACTTGTGTAATTTCTTGTAGTCTGACGATGATAATCGAAACCGGTAACTAACCTAAATTATTAATAAAGTGAATGATGACTAAAAGTTTGATTTTTTACAGAAGTATTTTTTTACTCCAAAAATACCTAAAACTAAATCTGTCTAAGACATTTTTTAGGTTTGGGGAGAGAGGGGCGGGGGATATTAGCAGAAAATTCTTGTTTTAATAATTAGCAAACACATTAATCTTCTCAACCCAGTGTAAAAATTTGCTTAATGCTGATTAATCTGAAACTTTTTGCCAAGTCGTTATACAAGCAACTTTTAAAAACCTGCTTAAAAAAAGCAACAACTTTGATATTTATATTAAAAAAACTTGATTTTTCGGGAAAAATAACTTTTCAAAATTAGTTTCTTGAAACCCGATTTTTGAACTGACATTTTCGGTTTATTTGTTTTAATAGAAAAACGACTTTGGCACCATCTATTGGTACAGTTCATAGAGAAGATAAAAAACGATAGAGGCAACTATTTGAAGCAATTTCGCTTTCGAGGGTTTTGGCCATGAATTTAGAAAATTCCGCCTGTGTGCGCCCTGGATCATTTACTAAGTGTATTAGGATTCGTACGAAAATTACGTAAGATTTTACGAGAGAGGGGGTTGTCAAAAATGTTACTATGTATGTCAAGTGGGGCAGGGGATCTTTTTCCCATTTTGAAAATTTTCAAAATTTCGGAAAGCCTTGTATTCGTGCAAAAATTTTCAATTTTTTTTTTTGTGTAATTTTGCATTTTATGACGTTTTATGTCGATATAAATCAATTTCGAGCAAAAAAAAAATGTCGATCGGTCGTTCGGTCTCTCCGGGAAATCTTGTGGGCACGATAACTTAAGAACGCTTTAAGCTAGGGACTTGAAATTTGGCATACAGGTATGTCCAAACCAAAAGTTCTCGCTCGGGATTGTTTTTGGTAAACATTGGGGTGCGGCAAATGGGGAAAAATAGATTTTTTTTAGAAAAATTTGAAAATTGCTATATATGGGTTTTTGAGGTTGCTAAAATTAAATCTGATAAAAAGACTTTTCTAATTCCAACCCCTAGGGGGTTTGGGGTTAAATATTTTTTAATATTATTAATTACGTGAACGTGGCTGCAGCCATGCCGACATGTCTAATTGCTGAAAGTGAATAAAGTGAATAAAGTGAATAAAGTGATAAAAAAAATCCATTTCACGCGCGGAGGTGAAAAATGGGAAAGCTCTTTTACTGGGCAGTGTATTTTCTCATGCCTCAGATAAACCTATTGCTTTCCCATTTTCAAAATTTCGGGAAAGCCTTGTATTTACACGGTGTTTGCAGTATTATGACAAATTAAAGGAGATAATTCTACATCAAAAAACATGAAAAACCACTATACGACCCTTTAAATCTTAAATAAAAATAAGGTTTTTAAATAATAACTCAGGGTACCAGAGATAGAGCGACGAGGTTTTGCATGTGAACTAACCTTAATAAGTCCACCTATGTTATTTTCATGTACCAGGAGCATGCAAAACCCCCCGTCCCCCACCTTATCTGTTTTTTGCCCCAAACTTTTTTCTGTGTAACTTTTTTGTAATTTTATTATTGGAACATAATTCCTCAGATCAAAATACATTAAAAAAGTTACTCTTGTAATACTGTAGGACTAATATTTTTCGAGAAAAAATAATTTATTCATTATTTAACTTATTTCACGGTTCGAGGATGAAAAATTAAATACTAAAATGTTGAAAGCCAGAGATAAGTTGTAATTGTAACCTAAAAATTTGACGTTTTCCTTGTGTTTAATATAATTTACGTTTGTACAATATGTATAATATGCTAATTTAGTGTGAGTGTATGAAGAATAAACCAAAAAAGTACCTTTTCCAATACCCTACAAAATAACATTAAGTATAACCATTTGTTTATGTAACTTTCTCTTCTTTTATTAGCTTTAACGACCGTCAATCATTGTCATAGACAAAAAATGTCACAATATTTTATGTGTTAAAAGGTACGAGTTTCTAACCAATGATGTAGCTTAAGAATCGCGGGAATTTTAAACTACTCT